>LPNX010589687.1:284558-377275 GCA_001517045.1 Pseudotsuga menziesii | reverse complement strand
CCCCCCCCCCCCGCTCCCTTCATTATTGTTGAGGGTTTCAACAATAATACATTTTTTTCCTTCTTTTACTCTCCAATCCACTTGAATTGAATGAAAAACATTTCCCTCTTCAACCCAATTTGTATCCTCATATCATTTTCTCGACGGGCTCTTTCCTTATCAAGACTATAGTGTACACAAATTTTACATAGAAACTATTTTTTTAACTCTAATATCAAATTTCCCATATAAATTATGTTATTATTATTTGTGTTTTTTTGTCTAACTAGGGTAATTAGTAACCGGGTTGGGCATGTATTCCCATGAAGCATGGTCAATTCTAGTTTGTTGCCACTATACCCTTAGGCATACCAAAATTTCCCATATAAATTGTGCTCTAATGCATAATTAGAGTTTTCCATGGATTTGCTACATTGAAAACTAATTGAAGTATGTTGATTATGAAACATTCAATTAATTCCTACCATGAATGCGTCTATTCCATGACCATTAAGTCCTTGCACATAAATATTTCATCACAGTAAATTAAGCAAACACATAACACAAATTATAGCCATGGCATTCACACAAAATTGAGGAACTTGTATTTTTAAAGGGAAATAGTCCCAAACTGGCTACAGATAAGGACGCTCCTCCCATCCATTGGCACTCTGGAATAATTTCTCTTTCTATGGAAAAGGCCTCCCATGAACTGGGGTTATTAGTTCATAAGAGGTGAAGTCCCTCGAGTCCTCTCCATAGTCCATAACTCATCCTGCACAAGACATGGAATAACCAAAACTTGAGCATGTATCCAATGCCAAATCCATTTACCTTTGTTTTAATACCTATCACTCCTTATCCATTATATTGTACAACACAAGGAATGAGATTACTATCCCAATTTCCTTTTAGCGCTCTGGCATAGGTTAACCAAGGCATCTCCCAACTAGGAAAAATATAGTGTCAAGATCCATCTACATGCATCCCAACCCACTAGCACTCATCCTCCATCAATTTGCACAACACAAGGAATGGAACCCTTTTATTCTCAATAGTCCCCCGAGTTGTCACCCATCCCCTTCCACTGCTCCATCACAGGTTGAATAGGTAGTGTTTGTGAAGGGGTTCTAGGGATGTAAGCTGCATGACATGTTTTCCCAGGCACCCTTTCAAATGGGTCATGGATAACATTAATGATTGAATGAATATATAAGCTTAATTTCCCACATTTTATATACATGATTTTTTCTTGCCATATGGAACTCACGAGGAGCACACTTCCCCCTCCCCCCTTAATCCCCACTTAGGATAATTAATAAAGTTAAGGATATTAATTCCACTCTCATAACATGGATTTAGGAGACTTAGGATAAAACATTATATAATATTTTCAAGCAGGGGAAGATGACTTAGATTAATAAGTCACTAGGGTCATCTCCCCCTTCGACTCCCTTTATCATTTCCCTTGCTTGTGGAATCATGGCCCACCATCTCTTCTTCATCCTTCTTTGTTGGAAACCATTAGGGATTTTATAATATCATTATACATACTTATAATGCATTTGGTCATCCTATACCATTAAGTCTGACTCCTAGCCATTTCATGGTTTCATACATCATTACATTCCGAGGTAAAAAACAGGTTGTTACATTCTCATCCCCCTTATTATGCGTCGTCCTTGGCGCATCATTAGCATTACATATATATATATATAGTGAAAAAATTTAACACGTCCTTAGACATGCACAATATGCCTATGGATGGCATCCTTTAGCTCCCAAGCTACTTCCTTAGCTACATTTGCCACATTATTCTTGGTCTTTGCAATCTACTATAGATGCTGACCATCTTGTACAAAATGCAACAACATCGATTATCCTATGTCCTAATTTCCTTCTCAGTATTAACACATCCACATGTACCTATATCAATAATTTATAAGAAATATGCATGTTATAACCATCCTTATGGAATAATCATAATATCCATATGAATTTTCCAATACCACAAGCTAAGCACATATATTAATTTCATCAAATAAGTATGAAATCTCTATCCAATACCTACATGCATGCATATTTATTTTATTCCACAACGTTGCCACATGGAAGAATTCAACTTACTGCTCCTATTGACACACCCTCTATAACTATCCCATTCCACGACATTCCTTCCCCAATAGCTTGTGTAACACAAACAATGGGATCCCTTCTTTGCATGTGGTACCCCAAGATATCCAAACTTTCATTGCTCAAGCGTATGATTACTAAGGAATATATATGCTAGGACTCCAGGGATCTCATGAATTGCTCATAGAAAATTCATTCAAGATGCCTCTTCTCTACAGTCACTCACCCTCTAGGCTTAGGCATCCCCTTTTTGATAAAGAGTCTCTTAGGTGATCCATCATCCACTAATGTTTTATTGCACACAAAGAGCACAACTTATAGGGTTCCCATGTCCTTGCAGTGGCCTTCTTATTTGGCTTTCCAACTTACAAAGGCATCACTGGTTCATACTAGGTAGATTCACCATCCACCTATGTCATAAACATAAACATACATGTATTAAGAATCATAATTTTATCTATCAAATAATATTTGAAATCATTATCACCACACTTAAATTCCTAATAATAACATGTGTTATACACATAATACTAAGATTTCAATGGAAAGAGCAATAATCCATGTCTTCATTGTGTCTCACTTTTATTGGCATATCCAAGGCATCTTCTTCTCTTACACAACTCTATTTTTTCGATAGAGTATTCTTTTAGTCCATCCAATGTGACTATTTTTTCATGCATTTCTTTCATTGCATTCACAATAACTAGTGAAATGATCTCATAATTATGCATTATCAACAATTCCATCATTTATGTTATTAACATATTATGTAATGAAATGTGGCATAACATACATTCATTTAACCAATGTATTCAAACAGATCTGCCACATACATGAGTGCATAAGCATAAGATTTCCACAATCTAATCTTGCACACCCACTCAATGCACCCTTGCATTGATTCATGAATACCATGTCATGTTCACAGACTCTGATTTTCCTTACTTATTTTCTCATAACCAACACACACATGAAATGTTATTTTATTCTTATGAATGCACTCTAAATTTTGGACAAGATATAGGTCTAAGGATTTCATCCTTCTCCTTGCCATATCCTACCACACACTACTGGGTGGGTATCCTTCACATAAATGAATTCAAACATTATATGCTTGCCAATTCAAGATTATTAAATATGGTTGAAAGGGTTCTTACCCAATTCCCTTTTCTAGCACTTATGCAATCAACATAAATAAATCCATACATGCATAGGCGTTACCAACATCTTTTATGTTACCTTAGTAGTTGGTGTTTTATGAAGGCCTCCACACTCCTTTCACCAACCTCTTGATCAACATTATATCTTCCTTTGCCTTTGTCCTTAGCATTATGTTGATCATATGCAACAATATAATCAACATCATCAACCATGCGTTGAACATCCCTTGTCATACAACCACCATCAATCACAATAATTGTCATTATGTACTAATTGTATATGTAGCATCATATAACACTTTTTACCCATATGCAATATCATATGCATTCAAAAGTACATTGATATGCACTATGCATGATCTTTTTGTATGACTACTAATTCATATGCATTTCAAAGATCTAGCCTATTTCATCCATTGCTTCCTTGTTATCCATCTTCACCATTTGTTTTTGTTTACTAGGGGAATCGATAACTAGGGACTAGGTTGGTAATCGCATGACACGGGGTCCAAGGATCCAATCCCGCTACCACTATAGCCCTAGGTGCATCCACAGGTCCCGAACCATGGCACATGGGAAAGTTTGGGGGGATTCGAACATGAGACCTTCTTTGTATTAAGAGTTTCCTTTGTGTCCTATTCACTTTCCCTTGTTGCTCCATTTATCTTGAGAAATAACCAAGCCCAAATTGGTATTTATTGATTTCCAAATCACGGTAGCCTTGCCAACTTCCTTTTATTGCTTCCATTCCTGGGTCGTTATTTCCCCAATATTAGCTTTATTTAATACTCCTAACACTCCATGGCGTTGTAGTGAATTCCAATCCAACTCCATTTGGAGTATTTTTTAATTACATTCTCTTTTGCAAGCCATGTAGAGGTCAAACACACCTTTCACTTTATATGACCTTTTCATGGTCCCATTTTGCAAGTTACTATAATATCTTGTTTGTTTCCTTGAGTTGTTGTCCATGTGTATACCAAGAATGCACCCAACATTTTGTTCCCTCTTTCTTGAGCAATTCTCTTGAGCTCTCATTCCTTTTTGAACTTAATTTTCATTCCCATATAACTCTTTTAGCACAATTTTGTAGCACACAATAGATCTATAAGATAGATTCACACAATGGAATTCCCTATTGCACCCTTAGCAACTTCTATGGGAGTGGGAGTTTGTCACTCCTTCCCATTCTTTACACATAAGTTGTCGGTCCCTATCTTACAACTCCTCTAGGCATGCATGTGCTTGCCTACAAAGACGATTTACCTGTCTCATGTATGGGTTACATGTTCTTTATCTGCTAGTTTGGTCCATGTTTCTTTCCTGCTTATATGTCCATGTCCTTTACTTGTTAATTTGTTCCATGGCTAATTCTATACCAAGTTCCATTCTATCCTATAAAACAATTCCACAAAGTGGAATGCTTCATTCTTCTACCACGCCACTCTGATTTGCTAATCAACTTGTATTTAACATCATCATGAAAGTACTATCATGGAGTATATACAGTCACACATACTCAATTTCACATCTAGAATGCTCTTATGCAATCGTATAACTTTTTCGTAAAGTTCAAGTTACTTCGGAAGTCGCCCACATTGTAACATTGCCTTGTCCAATTTAGCTCAAAGGCTTTGTTCTATAGACTTTTTGAAATAAAAAGGAACATATTTTAGAAATTAAAACTATATGGTATATGATTCCATGCATTACCTTTCCAATAGTTGTACTTGGGATTAATGGCTTTTGGATTAAAAGTTAAAGTTGCACTTTTGTCCAATTTTTCCTTGTTCCTATAGATACTCTGTTAGACACCGACTTCATAGACTTGCAGAAGAAAATATAGAAATAATTGGAAAAACTTTTATGTTGAACATTGATAACCCATATGATTATGATTACTTAAACACTTGGTATCCTTGATCCAATGCTCTATTCATTTTATATAAAATTATGGAATTGTTGATTTTTAACTTTTGCACTTCCTCCATACTTTGAATTTTTAGCAGAGAGTGCTATTTCACAAACAAAGCAAAACTATAAAAACTTATTCGAACAAAAGTTGTTCATGTTAATGAGTAGGTAAAATGCAATTTCATAATTTTTTATGGTTTCGACATCTTGGGTCACTTTTACCTCCTTGATTTTTTCTAAAATCTTAAAAGCATGCATCCAAATAGTGGATTTGTGCCTTATGTTTAAGCCCTAAATGTTGGGCACATTCCCCCCTATAGTGTGGCACACTATATTAGTTTCGGTGTTTCCTTTGGTCTATTAATGGTAATTGTCATTAATGTTAACATATTAGTTATGTTAGCTTGGGTCCATCATTTGTAATAGTACCTCTTTGTCTCCTATTTATAGGGAGGAGATCTTTCCATTAAATCATGTATCGTGTCTTGTCTTGTGTACTTAGTACATTGTATAAGGAGGGAAGCCCCTCAAAGAGGTTTGTTATTCATCTTTGTTCTTCATTGTTAAGGTGTAGAGTACTCTTTATGTTCTATTTGTTCTCTTTCAATGTTCTTTTGGAAATTTGTTGCCTAACATTTGGTATTAGAGCTCTTTCCTTGGGACTGATTTCTACAACACGAGTCATATTGGATTTTCACTATAATTTTTTTCTACAAGGTTTTAGATAGCGAGGCTTTGAACCCATCTAGGAAATGGCCGAATTTACCCATCTCGTGTATGGGTTGCATGTTCTTTACCTGCTAGTTTGTTCCATGTTTCTTACTTGATTATATGTTCCATGTCCTTTACTTGTTGATTTGTTCCATGTTCCATGTCCTTTACCTGCTAGTTTGTTCTTGTCTTGTGTACTTAGTAAATTGTATAAGGAGGGTGGCCCCTCAAAGAGGCTTGTTGTTCATCTTTGTTCTTCATTGTTAAGGTGTGGATTACTCTTTATGTTCTATTTATTCTCTTTCAATGTTCTTTTGGAAATTTGTTGCCTGACATTTGGTATTAGAGCTCTTTCCTCGGGACTGATTTCTACAACATGAGTCATATTGGATTTTCACTATAATTTTTTTCTACAAGGTTTTAGATAGCGAGGCTTTGAACCCATCTAGGAAATGGGCCGAATTTACCCATCTCATGTATGGGTTGCATGTTCTTTACCTGCTAGTTTGTTCCATGTTTCTTACTTGCTTATATGTTCCATGTCCTTTACTTGTTGATTTGTTCCATGGATAATTCTCTACCAAGTTCCATTCTATCCTAGAAAACAATTCCACATAGTGTAAGGCTTCATCCTTCTACCATGCCACTCTGATTTGTTAATCAACTTGTATTTAACATCATCGTGAAAGTACCATTATGGAGTATATATAGTCACACAAACTCAATTTACATCTAGAATGCTCATATGCTATCATATAACTTTTTCGTAGAGTTCAAGTTACTTTGGATGTCACCCACATTGTAACATTGCCTTGTCCAATTTAGCTCAAAGGCTTTGTTCTATACACTTTTTGAAATAAATAGGAACATATTTTAAAAATTAAAACTATATGTTGTATGCTCCCATGCATTACCTTTCCAGCAGTTGTAATTGGGATTATTTTTGGCTTTTGGATTAAAAGTTACAGTTCCACAAAAATTGTACTTTTGTCCAATTTTGCCTTGTTCTTGTAGGTACTCTGTTAGAGGCTGACTTCAGAGACTTATAGAAGAAAATATGGAAAGAATTGGAAATTTTTTTATGTTAAACATTGATAGCCCATATGATTCTAATTACTTAGACAGTTGGTATCCTTGATCCAATGCTCTATTCATTTTATATAAAATTATTGAATTGTTGATTTTTAACTTTTGCACTTCCTCTAGACTTCGAATTTTGAGCAAAAATTGTTATTTCACAAAAAAACCAAAACTATAAAAACTTATTCTAACAAAAGTTGTTCATCTCGATGAATGAGCGAAAGGGGATATTAATCAAGGTGATGTCAATATTCTATAGGTTTAATAGAAGGACTAGCATTTCTTCGGAAGGAAAAGATGTTAAGTAAAATGTTCGGTATCTTGGATCAGTTTCACTTCCTTCAATTTTTCCAAAATCATAAAAGCGTGCATCCAAATAGTGGATTTTGACCTTCTTTTTAAGCCCTAAATGTTGGGCACATTCCACCCTATAGTGTGGCACATTATATTAGTTTTGATGTTGGCATTTGTCTATTAATGACAATTCTCATTAATGTTATCATATTAGTTATGTCAGCTTGGGTCCATTAGTTGTAATTGTACCTCTTTGTCTCCTATATATAGGGAGGAGACATTTTCATTGAATCATGTATCGTGTCTTGTCTTGTGTGCTTAGTACATTGTATAAGAAGGTTGGCCCCTCAAAGAGGCTTGCTATTAATCTTTGTTCTTCATTATTAAGATGTGGATTACTCTTTTTATTCTATTTATTCTCTTTCAGTGTTCTTTTGGAAATTTGTTGCCTAACATTTGGTATCATAGCTCTTTCCTCAGACTGATTTCTGCAAAACAAGTCATCTTGTAATTTTCACTATAATTTTGTTTCTACAAGGTGTTAGATAACAAGTCTTGGAACCCATCTAGGAAATGGGTTGGAATATTCATGGTACAATTTCCAGGTCCTAAATCCTTACAGATTCAAAGTTATATGTAGTGGAAGATAGGATTTATGACTAGTCCAAAACTAGTCTGAAATAGGTGTGATAAGAAAACAAGCATATTTTCAGCATGCGAGATCCAAATTGAGCGAGACCTATTACATCTTTTAATGACAATTCTCATTAATGTTATCATATTAGTTATGTCAGCTTGGATCCATTAGTTGTAATTGTACCTCTTTGTCTCCTATATATAGGGAGGAGGCCTTTTCATTGAATCATGTATCGTGTCTTGTCTTGTGTACTTAGTACATTATATAAGAAGGTTAGCCCCTCAAAGAGGATTGCTATTAATCTTTTTTCTTCATTATTAAGATGTGGATTAATCTTTTTATTATATTTATTCTCTTTCAGTGTTCTTTTGGAAATTTGTTGCCTAACATTTGGTATCATAGCTCTTTCCTCAGACTGATTTCTACAAAACGAGTCATCTTGTAATTTTCACTATAATTTTTTTTCTAAAAGGTTTTAGATAAAAAGGCTTGGAACCCATCTAGGAAATGGGCTTAAATATTCATGGTACAATTTTCAGGTCCTAAATTATTACATATTCAAAGTTATATGCAGTGGAAGATAGGGTTTATGACTAGTCCAAAACTAGTCTCAAATAGGTGTGATAAGAAAACAAGCATATTTTCAGCATGCGAGATCCAAATTGAGCGAGACCTATTACATCATAAAGAAGACATACCATAGTAAATGTGTGTTGGCCGGATTTTCTTCCATAGGCTAGCAACGAAGAAATAGCCCATACAAGGCACTTAACACAACCCCCAATACTTTTGGATTAGCTAATTCTCGCAAGTTATAGGTCCTGCTACCTTTAAGTTTGTGCTTCTCAAAAGAGTCTTTGGGATTGTTTTGTGTTTTGTATTATTTGACTAACCTAAATTAACTTAATTACTAATGAACTAACAACTGCTAAATTATAAATTAAAGTCTAAGTTAATTTGCTTCTATCTATCTAAGCCAAGAGCAAATTATAAGAATTAAGCTTGTTATTTTTGTGAAAAATAAAATATCTTAAAGCATGCAATAATATGAGGAAAACCTTCAAAATTAAAACATAACTTCAATATAAAATACTTATCAATTACATTGTCTAGACATAATAACACAAATTATTATTATTATCTACAATACATAATAGTCACAAAGATAGCAATTTTGAACAAATCAAAATTCTGAAAATAAAAGATGATAACTATTCTAACATGAAATAGACAGTCTATCAAAAGGATTTTAGATGTAATGTTAAGACCAGATTATTCAAACACAGTTATTATAATACGATCACAACATTATATAATCATATATTAGACTTGTCAGCCTTTGAAAACATAAAATGCATCACTACTTCATAACAAAGTATTATATATATATATATATTAAGTAATACTTATATTTGTATTTGAAGAAACAAAATCAACAAAATGATACCAATTTATCAAATAGTTCCATAAGAGCACGACCATGAGATCTTCACAACAATTATCTGTTCAAAAATAAAGACCTGCAAGTCCAGTGCCAATTACTTCTGCTGTGTATTCGAACCCCTCTTTAACAGTCGAGTTACCTCTGCTTAAATAGACAGAAGGGATCATACTAATCTCCAAAAATAGCTCTTACAGTTGGACGCAACAAAAAATTTGTAGAAAATTTCCGGTTGAAAGGGCCACAAATTTCTCGAATGTCCTTCACAATTTGATGAAACAACCCGCTAATAAGCTAAATCGACCCATTCCTGAAGTGGGTTTTAAACCGTTTGATCAAAATTTGAACAGTTTGTTCATAATCATTCCTAAAAAATCGCCTCTAGGTTCTAATACGGGACTCTCCATTTTCGTGGTCTGGTTAGTTTGACGAGCTGGCCCCACCTTTTTTTTAATGTTATCTTCGAGGAATCGAATTTGTCGAATCTTCATTGCCGAATCTGAAAGGTTTTTGTGAAAGATTATCACGATGGAAAAAATAGTTAATAGACTTCTTGCGGGATAAATATTAAGGAGTGATCCAGGAATGTATCGAATAGTAAATAACAAGAAGGCAAAGAAATACTCCCTTCATTTCATCGAAAAAGCAATTTGATTTAAAAAAATAATTCATGTAATCTCCTTTCTTGGCGGTGTTTGTTCTTCTTGTGATACGGCTTCCATGCTTTCTAGTAACTAAGAGAAACAAACTCAAAAATCTCTTCAACGAACTCATGTGTGGCAGTTCTTTTCCTCTGCACTATGGAAATGGCTCAGCAAATGAAGCAAACTCATGGAAGAATAATCCTTAGAGTTGAATGAAGAAAAGTATTCAAGGCATGTTCTGGTAGGTATACACTCATCTTCATGCAACTGGCAGATGATGTGGCTTTGGTCGTTCCTCATTTTCAACAATATGATGAGACTTTATTGTGTTCATCAATATTATTAAGTGCGTGGCTCTTTCTCCATCTCTTGTTGGCGATTTGACTAGCCAATCATGTGAGCTCTCCTTCACAAATAACTCAAGATCAATCCGTTATAAAACCAAAGGTGGATTTTGGTAGTTAGATGTCTTGATGACTCGATTACTTTCTTTTAACCCAGAATGAAATCTGCCATCTCATTTAAAATATAATCTTCCCCTTTCAAAAAGGAAAATGATGTTTTATGGTTTTGACATGTAGACACCACGTTGCAAAATAGTTTAAATGAGAAACACATTGCGAACCTTTTCAAAATGTTTTATAATTACCAAGTAAAGTGTTGGACATGTATTCCCAAATGGATATTCCTAAGCTATTTACATGCTTTCGACAGTGATCGTGGTGAATTGCTCTTTAGAAGGGATTGCATTGCCATAGCTCTTTTTCAGGCAATTGGTTCCTAGATTGTCTTTTTCTCACTTCCCTTGACTGAGATTGCTCCATCTATGGCCTCCGGAGGGGGTCCTCCCCCTCCTCTTCCTCTAGAGATCGATGCTTTTAAATGCCTCTTAGCCTCTTGTGGGAAGAGAAAGGGAAGTCCAATGGTGCAGACATTTGTGAAGAAAACATATATTCCTTATGTCGATCTGTCAGCAGAACATCTTTGTTGGATTGCCTTGAACCTAGCGGAGCGTGGGCTCATTGGGCAATTTACAAGTCTTTGGACCTCTCCGAAGGCCATCGATGGATGGGTGCAACGAAATTGAAGGCCCTTGATAACTGAAGGAATTCGTAATCATTTGGTTGGCAGAGGTTATTATGTATTTGTGTTTGAATCAGCTGAAGACCGAGACCTCATTTTTCGTAATGGACCATATTTTATGGGTTGTCGGGGGCTCTACCTAAATAAGTGGACTCCATAATTTGATCCTACCCAAGATGTACCTTCAGTTGTTCCTGTCTAGGTTAGGCTCCCCCATTTACCTCTTCATTGCTACAATTTGTAATCACTGGAATCAGTCGGAAAGTACATCGACAGGGAAGAAAGGAAAGAACAATACTCGTGTAAACGAATTTGTGTTGAAGTAGATTTAGAGATAGGGTTGCCTGAGGCAATCAAGTTAAATGTTGTTGAATAGCCTCACATTCAGGAGCTTGATTACGAACAACTCCTTTTCAAGTGTTGTCATTGCCACGGATATGGCCATTTTGCTCACAATTTCAAGAAAAAATCAGAAGAAGAAGTGGAAAATGAGAAGGCTAATCAATGGACTCAAGTTCAGAAAGCAGTCACCTTCAAACAAGATAATAAAATGAAAGGAAAAGGAGGAAATGTTGGGAAAAGAGCCATTCCTGGTGAGAATTTTTTTTTTAAATCCCAGGCTGCTGGAAATGCTTCTGCTTCTTCAAATCCTTTTGTGGTTTTAAGCCCTACTGATGATCAGAACTCTCCTGTTCTCGAAGAGGGTGAAGTGCAACACTCTGAATTTCATAGAGAAGATGGTGATGTAAATCTTGGGACTCATGAACAATCTGAACCAGTAATCTTAGAAACTCATAGTGCAAATGCAACCCTGCAGGATCTTAATTCTCCCACGGGAGCTACATCTTCTCCCTCCTATGCAGAAATTCTAAAGAAAAATCGGCAGAGACTTCTCGCTCCTCAGAAGAAGATGAGCAATTCACTAAAAATACAGGAAGGAAGTATTGAAAGGAGCTGTAAGAATAAGAAGTTGAGAGACTAAAGATGCAGGGTAACCGGGCTACATTAGAAATGCCATTTGGCAGAAATAAGCAGAATAACCCCTAAAGGGAGGGCCAAATCCCTTTGTCTTAGGTAAATAATGCAAATCGTCTTGCGGAACTATAGGGGCCTGGGTAATCCCAAGAAAGCAGAAGCATGAAAGATCTTTTGAGAATGGAACCTACAGACATTCTCTTGCTTCAAGAGACAAAGCTTGAAGGTTTGATTAAGCAAATCAAAGTGAAAAAATAATTCTTGCATGGCTATTAGCAAGGAGCACTTTAGGGGGCCTTGCAACTTTATGGTCTAGGAAAAGTTTATTCTTAAAGCTTCGTTTGCATCCCAACACTGGATATATACAGATCTACAACATACTCCAAGTAAGACTTCCATTGCTCTCTTCAACCTTTATGTCCCTGTCAATCTTATTGAGAAGAAGGATTGTTGGAATTCGTTGTCACAATTTATTGAAACTCACACTCCCATCAATATTATTGTGGTCGGGGATCTTAATATTATATTAGATCCTATTGAGAAAAAAGTAGGAGTTAGGGGCAAGGATCCTTTTCATGAGTTTATGGAGACATTGATTCATGCTTGGGATCTCTTGGATTTCAAACCCAAGAAAGGTTGATTTACTTGGACTAATAACAGAGTTGAGGCTGCCAGTATTTTAGCTCGTCTAGATAGATTCTTGGGTCAAAGTTCTCTGATGGATGGAAATTTATTAATCTCTTCTAAAATCCTGCCTAAGTTAACCTCTGATCATTGCCCAATCTCTCTGTTGTTTGAAGAGGAGGAAGTCTTCGGTCCTATACCGTTCCGATTCAGTCCCCTTTGGATTGAAAGAGATGGCTTTTGGGAAATATGACTCATGCATGGTCCCAATTTGTTGATGGTTCTCCCATTTATGTATGGGAACATAAACTCAAGCGACTCAAGTATGATTTGAAAAGTTGGGTTAAAAAACCTCTATCTACTCCTTTGAGCTACATGCAAGAGTCTGTCCATGTGTTAGCAGAGTTTTAGTTAACCTTGGAGGATTCAGAAATTACTAAATCCCTTTTGGTGAAGGAGCAGTCTGCATAAATGCACTCTTTCATTTCCTTTCATCAAAAGCAAGAACATCTATGCCTCAAATCACGTAGTCTATGGTTGCTTACGAGAGATAAAAACTCTGCATTCTTCCATAGACAATGCAGAGCTCGAATTTCAAGAAACCATATTTCAGAAATTAATTCTAGTGATGGTGTGGTAATTAAAGGGCATTCGCAAATTCAGTAGGCTGCTCATGCTCATTTTCAGCTTCTGTTTATAGAGGACGGTGTCATAGATGATGTTGTGAGTGCTGGCTTTTTATCTAATATACCTTCTTTAGTCACTGCTGAGTTAAATTCGGGTTTAGTGAAACCATTCTCAGAAAAAGAAATTATGGACGTTATTTGGGAAATGGATTCGGATAAAGCCCCTGGGCCAAATGGCTTCTCCATTAACTTCTACAGAGCTTGTTGGCATGTTATCAAATCATACCTTCTCTGAATGATTTCAGCCTTTCTTAAAAAAGCCAAAGTTGGAGGGGGTACAAATTCTACTTTCCTCGCATTAATTCCTAAGGAGACAGATCAAGAAAATTTTGACAGATTTAGGCCTATCTCGCTCTGCAACGCTTCTTATAAAATCATGGCCAAACTCTTAGCCAATAGACTCAAGCCCTTATTGGGGATTTTAATCTCTCCTCTCCAGGGGGGTTTGTTAAAGGTAGGCACCTTGTAGACAATGTGATACAAGTTCAAGAAGCCCTTCATTCCAGCTTCCAAAGGAAGGAGAAAGGCATGATTATCAAGCTTGACATGAAAGATGCCTTCGACCGAGTTAAGCTCTCTTTCCTCTATCAAGTTCTTTTCTCCTTCGGATCCAGTGGGGAATTTGTTAGTTTGATAAAACCCTGCACATATAGGCCTTGGATAGCGCCCCTTGTTAATGGTAGACCGTTTGATTTATTCCAAGCCACAAGAGGACTCCGCCAAGGGTGCCCTTTGTTGCCTTTCCTCTATATATTGATGGTTGAATATTTAAGCATAAAACTTTCAGCGGAATTGGTTGCAGGTTCTATTACAGCCATTAAGGCAGATAGAGGTGTGGATTATATAAATCACGCTCTTTTCATAGACGATTCTCTTCACCTGGGAGGGGCTTCACTAAATATTGCTAATGAAGTTCTACAAAATTTCCTGTCAAAGTTTAGGATCTTTGACCAATAAAAGAAAGGGTGTTGTCTTTGGTTGGAATGTTGATCAGCTTACAATTCTGGGAATTGCTAGATTCCTGGGCTTTCCTAGATTTGATAAGTGGTATAAGATCAATTACTTGGGCCTCCCATTAACCTTGGGACCAAGTCCTCCCTCGCTTTGGCTGGAAGTTATCAGTAAAATAAAAGCCAAAATAGTCTCCTAGGGTGGCTATTGGTTAATAATGGCTGGAAAGTTGGTTTTAATTAAGGCAGTCCTTTCATCCCTTCCCTTATTCCAATCCTCTTTGCTTATTGCTCCCAAGTCCATCTCTGCCTAGATTTCCAAACTTATTCGGGACTTTCTTTGGAATGGTGGCAAAGGCAATCAGAATGACATCAAATCATGGCTAACTAATAAAGGTCTCCTCCGGCTTGCTGATATCTGCCTTTGGGATAGCAATGGGAATTGGGCTGGTTGGTCTTTTCTGGAGATTCCAAAGCCTCTTCATTTACAACAGAATTTGTTGATTTCAACTCTTTCAGGAATGGCTCCTCTTCATCGTTCTTTAAAGGATAAATGGGGATGGGGTCCAACAGAAAATTATTCAACGGCTCTTGGATTTTCTGCATTACATACTTCTCATGCTTCTTTCTTATCCCCTGCTCAATGGAAGTCTGTTTGGTCCTCTTACAGCCTTCCAAAAAGGTGATTTTTTTCATGTGGCTCCTCATGCATAATAAGGCATTGACTGGTAACAATTTGTCTAAATGCGGGTTTCATGGTCCGTTCAGATGTTGCTTTTGTAATTCTACATCAGAAACATCAGAGCATATATTTGTCAATTGTGATTTCACCCAGTCAGTATGGAAGCTGGTACTTCATGGAATTAACATTGCTACTCCCTCCCACATGGCAGTCGTTTCATTATTTGTTACCTAGAAAGATCAACTCCCTGTTTTAAAAGGAAAAAATGCAGAATTTAGAAATATTTGACAATCAATACCAAAAGGGATCTGGAGGAAATTGTGGCTTGCTAGGAATGAATGGATATTTAACAACAATTCATACACTCCCAGAGACATGGCAAACAAAGTAAAAACATTAATTTTGGAATCTGTCAGAAATTCTATTAAAATTTATACTCTGCCTTCATAAATTGTTGCATGATTGGGTTCTTCTGCGATTGGGCGAAGGACACATATTCCCAAACTATTGTCACCTCCTTCCTGATGCATGAGGCTTTGTGTTGTAGGCTTTCCATCGTGGTGGAAGAGTTCCAGCACTGCTACCATCTTTTTCGACGGCGCATCCAAGGGAAATCCTGGTATTGCTGGTGCTGGTGGGGTGATTTTTTCTCCGAATTGTTTGAGAGAAACCTCTTTCAGCTAGGGTCTTGGAATTAGCTCGAATAATCAAGCGGGAAGTTACAGCCTTCTTAAAGCTTGCTAGATTGCAAAGGAGATGGGATACCAATCAGTTCAAATTTTTGGGGACTCTGAGCTATTGATCAAATTGTTAAATTTTGAAGATCATTTTAACAATCCTTCCTTGAATAAAACTCGGTAGCTTATCTGTAACATTTTGAAATATTTTGAAAGGGTTACTTCTTTCCATATCTTGCGAGAGTTAAATAATCATGGAGACTTGCTGGTAAATAAAGCATGCCTGTTGTCCCCAGGAAATCTCAGTATCAACGGAGATCCTAGTATACTTCAGCCGCTCCCATGAGTGTATTTCTTTGAGAAGTCTTTCATTATAAAAATATTTTATGCTCAAAGCTCTATGAATTTTTTGGTCTTCTCGATCTATACCTTCTGTTATTTGTGTAAATGGTTGATTGGAAATTTCCAAATCATACCCGGTATTCCTCGTAACAAAAAAAAGAAAAAATTACCCGTTTGAGTTTAAAAAATAAATGTTTGCTAAGGATAATTTTCATGATCAATTATTCAATAAGTATGTCCTCTCCGAGGCATTTCATAAGGAATTGACATGGTTTAAATGTACATATAATCCACATGAAATTAATTGAATTTATTATTATGTTAATGAGGAATTTCCAACTAAAATATTTTTCAACCATAAAACTACAAGCATTATACTTTGAGAAAGAATGATCAAATGTTGAATGAAAATACTTAGAAAAACATTTAGATCCACCGAAAATGCTCGAATAATTTGTTTATATATTGAAAAAAAAAACTGATCGAGCTACATAAAAATCATAATGATTTAATTTTTCCAATTGATGTATGTACTCAAGTTGTCTAAGGTCATATTAAAGCATGGAAGTGTTTTTCAACAACCAAGAAATCGAAAGGTTCATGTGACTAAGATTGGTCAAGCCACCAAAAATTTCATGAAATGAAAACCAAGCCATAGAAGACCTTAGCGCAACGAGTGAAGAAAAAAGCGACGAAATTATCTACTAAGTCAAGCAAATTAAAATGAAAAGAAATAAAAAACTGAGTATTTAAATAAAATTACATGGGGGTCCCTTTATTTTCACAAAAATCAAGGGGAAGTTGTTAGGGTGCCAACAATGTGGTAGAATTTCCAAACTCAAATAAAACATATCTTACATGTGGTTGTCCGTACAAGTTCACTCTTTTGAAAAGACCAAAAATAATAAGTGTTGGGAGATTTTCCATATCTTTTTACTATCGCCTCAAAATTAGATAAAACTTGCGGCATTGTAGAACAAAGATATTAGGCTACTGCAAGAAAAAATTTCAGACTCAAAGGGTCTGAAATCATAGAGTTATCTCAGTTGGAAGGTATCCTAGAAAAGCAATCTTCAAATCAGGGTTTGATAAAGGTACGTCATTCTAAATTTGAATAATTTTTAGGAGAAATATCTATGTGAGGTTAACATTAGGGTGTGATATTCATTTATATTGTTCAAAAATTCACCCAAATGCAATGGAAAAAATCACACTCCACTCAAACCACATGAGCATTCATCGCATACGTACGATGAAATGCAAGACCTATATTTTCGATTGTCCAAATTGGAAGATATGATGGGACATATGGAGCAAACTATGAAGGGGGGTGTGAAAGCAGACAATTTACTTAATCTAGAGGAGAGGTTGATGGGACATATGGAGGAAAATATAAAAAGTATTCCTAATCTCATCCAACACTCAAAAGATACTCTCCCTATAGGTGATGATGTGTTCCAGGGCACTCAAGAGGATAAGGATGTTGATTGCATGGGCAGACCCAGGTTTACTATAATCAACCAACAACACCCCTAGCTCACTGGCCCTTTCGGCAACAAACCGCAAGGCGGCCTGAAGTCTCACCCGAAGTGAATCTAATGGGTTGGCCAAGGACTCAAGCGTCTTGGACCAGGTTCTGTGGCAGTCCTATTGGTGGCTCGCGGCTCTTCTAAATGCAAGATCTTCCTCAGTGTCTGAGCGTCGCGCAACCTCTTGCTCGCGCCGCGCAATCCCGCCATCGCGCAGCTCTTCTAGCCGCAGCGTCTCTACCCTTGCGCGCGTCGCGCGGGTTCTTCTCCCTTCGCAAGACTTCTTTCTTCTCACAATAGTCCCAATCTCACCGCATCGCCGCGCACCGTGCGACACGAAACTCCTGTTCAGCGCTAAGTCCTCAACCCACGGATTCGCGCACCGCAGCTCCTCTGCCTGTGCGGTATCGCCTTCTTGCGATACCCTCCAACCGCGGTTTAGCGCACTTAGCGTTGTTCGTGTCGATGCACAAGACCTGATACCTAGACTGTCTTACTGTGATTAATTAACTATCTAAGGCAAGCATAAGTAACCCTTATACGACGTGCCACGGATTTCAACTTATATACATTACTGCAGTGCTATAACTAAACAACTTATTCATACATCAACTGTAAGCAAATTGCATAACATAATCAGATAGATGCGGCGAATAAACACAATATGCAAATCAAGCAATGAACACGGGATTTTAACGTGGTTCGCCCCCAGGATGGGAGTTACGTCCACAGAACTGTGTTTTCTCTATTATAGCTTAAGGGAAGGCAAACACAGTTCTGCTATGCTTCAAATGCAGCTCAAGATCTTCTCTCTCAGATCTTTCTTCTCTACCTTTATGTTGTCTCTCTTACAACATACTCTTCCCTCTCAGTCGATCCCTGCGGATCGTTACATGCATGCTCTACAAGCCGGCTACTGGTTTTAGTAAGATTGCTACCGCTAGAACTAGAACCAGAGCTCGGCTTTTACAACAGTCTACTTATCCTTATTGCCCACTTCAATCACAACTGTCTCTCTATCTAACCAACGGGCTAACTGACTGACTAGCTAACCCCTTACAATACAAAATATATTCTTATATAGGCAGCCCGAAGGTCATGCCATTACAACACTGTGGGCCTGTCCCAACAGTAACCCAAACCCTAAATAGTGACAGTCGATCCTCTCTGTCCTTGAGGTAGCTGCTTCCCGTCACACCACAGCTCTCTGCAGTCTTCCATGCTTCCCGGCACTGACCATGGGTACTATGCACCGCTTCTCTGTTTTCTGTCCTTCGCCTTCAATGCTTGAGCCTCGTTGCTCCTTCTTCTTTATGAGGGTCGCTGAGCCCTCCTGTCTTCCGCCGCTGCCTTCAATGCAGTGGGTGAGCTCTCCCTTCTCGGCCGCTCAGGTACCGTTGCCTTTCTTTGACTTTCGCATCTCAAAAAGTCACGGTTTCCGGCTCTGCTCTCCAGCTGGAAACGTGCTACGGCATCGTAGCTCTGCCTTAACTCCTTTCCGCCAAAACTTATCTCTCCGCCAAAACTAGCAGCTTCTTCTGTAGCTGCGGGACCCTGCTCCAACAGTCCCCTAACACTTACTTGTGGCTCGTCCTCGAGCCACCTGGAACGGGCTTCTCCTGCTGCAGCTTCTCCTGCTGTAGCTTCTCCTTCGCCTCCTGCGAAGTCTTCTGCAACTTCTGCCGAAGTCCTTCGACTTCGTTCTTCATTACCTCGACACGTTCTCTTGCCGAGTCAATCAGGGCTTGGTCAACTTTGGAGTCATCTGTCTGATCGATTTCTTCTCTTACAGTGGTGAATTCCTTCATTTTCTGCTCGGCTGTGTCGACCAGCTCAGTGATCTGCTCCTGGTAGGGTTGAATCAGGTCGCTAATGTGGACCTCCTGTGTTCTTAGCCGCTGCGCTTCCTACTGCAATTGGTTCATCTCCTTTGTTTTCCTCATCTTCTATAGAGCGGCTAAGCTCTTAATTTCTTCTTTCATGGCCGTCGCAGTAGCCTCTACCCACTGAATATTCTGTTGGATTGCTGCCCTCTCCGGCAATGGAACCATTTGTTGATTGCATGGGAAAACCTGGGTTTACTATAATCAACCAACAACACCCCTAGCTCACTGGCCCTTTCGGCAACAGACCGCAAGGCGGCCTGAAGTCTCACCCGAAGTGAATCTAATGGGTTGGCCAAGGACTCAAGCGTCTTGGACCAGGTTCTGTGGCAGTCCTACTGGTGGCTCGCGGCTCTTCTAATTGCAAGATCTTCCTCAGTGTCTGAGCGTCACGCAACCTCTTGCTCGCGCCGCGCAATCCCGACGTCGCGCAGCTCTTCTAGCCGTAGCGTCTCTACCCTTGCGCGCGTCGCGCGGGTTCTTCTCCCTTCGCAAGACTTCTTTCTTCTAACAATAGTCCCAATCTCACCGCATCGCCACGCACCGTGCAACACGAAACTCCTGTTCAGCGCTAAGTCCTCAACCCACGGATTCGCGCACCGCAGCTCCTCTGCCTGTGCGGTATCGCCTTCTTGTGATACCCTCCAACCGCGGTTTAGCGCACTTAGCGTTGTTCGTGTCGACGCGCAAGACCTGATACCCAGACTGTCTTACTGTGATTAATTAACTATCTAAGGCAAGCATAAGTAACCCTTATACGACGTGCCACAGATTTCAACTTATATACATTACTGCAGTGCTGTAACTAAACAACTTATTCATACATCAACTGTAAGCAAATTGCATAACATAATCAGATAGATGCGGCGAATAAACACAATATGCAAATCAAGCAATGAACATGGGATTTTAACGTGGTTCACCCCCAGGATGGGAGTTACGTCCACAGAACTGTGTTTTCTCTATTATAGCTTAAGGGAAGGCAAACACAGTTCTGCTGCGCTTCAAATGCAGCTCAAGATCTTCTCTCTCAGATCTTTCTTCTCTACCTTTATGTTGTCTCTCTTACAACATACTCTTCCCTCTCAGTCGATCCCTGCGGATCGTTACATGCATGCTCTACAAGCCGGCTACTGGTTTTAGTAAGATTGCTACCGCTAGAACTAGAACCAGAGCTCGGCTTTTACAACAGTCTACTTATCCTTATTGCCTACTTCAATCACAACTGTCTCTCTATCTAACCAACGGGCTAACTGACTGACTAGCTAACCAACTAGCTAAC
The DNA here is from genome assembly GCA_001517045.1 of Pseudotsuga menziesii. NCBI lineage: Eukaryota > Viridiplantae > Streptophyta > Pinopsida > Pinales > Pinaceae > Pseudotsuga > Pseudotsuga menziesii. Next base: position 356,569 of record LPNX010589687.1, on the reverse strand, counting down.
CCCTTACAATACAAAATATATTCTTATATAGGCAGCCCGAAGGTCGTGCCATTACAACACTGTGGGCCTGTCCCAACAGTAACCCAAACCCTAAATAGTGACAGTCGGTCCTCTCTGTCCTTGAGGTAGCCGCTTCCCGTCACACCACAACTCTCTGCAGTCTTCCATGCTTCCCGGCACTGACCATGGGTACTATGCACCGCTTCTCTGTTTTCTATCCTTCGCCTTCAATGCTTGAGCCTAGTTGCTCCTTCTTCTTTATGAGGGTCGCTGAGCCCTCCTGTCTTCCGCCGCTGCCTTGAATGCAGTGGGTGAGCTCTCCCTTCTCGGTCGCTCAGGTACCGTTGCCTTTCTTTGACTTCCGCATCTCAAAAAGTCACGGTTTCCGGCTCTGCTCTCCAGCTGGAAACGTGCTACGACGTCGTAGCTCTGCCTTAACTTCTTTCCGCCAAAACTTATCTCTCCGCCAAAACTAGCAGCTTCTTCTGTAGCTGCGGGACCCTGCTCCAACAAAGGATAATAGTCATTCCCATAATGTAAGTCATTAGGGATGGTCACCAAGGGGTACCCAACATCCCACGATTGGCATGAGAAATTTTGATGGCAATGATCCAATAACATGGATATTCTAGATGGAACAATTCTTTGATCTACACAAGGTGCCCACTTTGCAAAAGGTAACTATTACATCATTATATTTAGAGCCTAATCAATCTGTATGGTACCAATTACTTTGTGACCGTAAAAAGGACTCTATTATATCTTGGTCTATATTCAAAGAATAATTGATTGCACATTACATGGATATCAACAGAAACACCTTCTTTAGTTAGTTAATAAATCTTAAGCAAAAGGTTCTAGTTACATAGCACATTAAGCAGTTTCAGAAGCCAAGCCATAGAGTGAAGAACATTTTAGAACATAATTTGTTGGATCTCTTTATTGGAACCTTAAAGGATAATATTCAACATGAGGTGCGTCTCTTCGAACCACTTTCATTGGAGAAGGATTTCATGATGGCGAGGAAGGTTGAAAGTAAAAACATGGCAGTGGATACTAGAAATACCACTTCCAACACATATAGAGAGAATGTTGTTCCTTCTTCTAATCTACCTCAGAGGATGACACCTCAAGAACTGGAGGAAAGAAGAGCCTAAGGTTTATGCTTTAATTGTGACAACAAGTATAGTAAGCGACATAAGTGTGGAGAAAATAAATTATTCCAGATAGATTGTGGAGAGGAAGAACTAAAATAACATGAACCACTACAAGGGGATTAAATAGAAGTGATTGATCCAACCATATATTGTCATGTTTTGGCTGGAATTATCACTCCTCAAACTCTCAAAATCGAAGGATATATCAAAAAGCGAAAGGTAACCTTCTTGATTGATTATGGTAGTACTCATAATTTTACACACTATAAAGTAGCCAATGATCTCAATTGTTTTGTATATCCAACACCATAATTTCAAGTAATGTTTGTAGATGGAGGAACTATCAATTGTTCAGAGAAATGCCATAAGATCAATCTTACTATGGGGGAATATGTATTGAATAGTCCCATGATTGCTATCCCAACGGGTGGTGTTGATGTTGTATTAGGGGTTCAATGGTTACAATCATTGGGAACAATGGATTTTCATTTTCATAAGCTTTTCATGAATTTTTCCATGGCAGGAAAATATTTTGTGTTAAATGGGATCAGAGGGAAACCAAGAAAGGTGATAAGCTCTAATGGTATGGAAAAATTGTTAAGAAAATGACAACAAGGTGTAATTGCACTATTATGCCCACTAGATGTTCAAATATCTAAGGCTCCTATTTCCCTAAATCTCCAAAGGGTCCATATTAAGCATTCTAATGTATTTGAATATATTCCAAAAGGTATTCCACTTGTTCGATATTTGGACCGTGCTATTCACTTAATTCCAGGAAGCGCTCCTTCTAGCATCAGACCTTACAGATACCCTTATTGCCATAAGAATGAAATGGAGCACATGGTTGAATAAATGTTAGAGTATGACATAATTAGTACTAGCCAAAGTTCTTACACTGCACCAGTGGTAATGATACACTCAAAGTATGGCTCATATTACAAAGATCTTTCTCGCCCTTTTAATGCAAGTATAGTAGTTGTGCCCTGCATTGAAACAGTGGATAAATTACATGGAAACTTGAAGATTATTGTAAGCAATATAGATCCAATTTTCACAGGAAAATATTGGATTAAATTATCTTCTTGTTTGAGTACCGAGTTGGCTCATAGTTCATCTTATCATCCTCAATCTGATGGGAAAACTGAGATAGAGAACAAATGTTTGGAAGTTTATCTTCATTGCTTTGTAGCCGATAAACAAACATAGTGGGTGAAATGGTTGTCTTTGGCATAATGGTGGCACAATATTTATTTCCATACATCATAAAAAAATTCTTTATTTATGGAACTTTATGGCTACCAAACTACATCTATCACATCTCCCTTAAAAGGAAAATCTAAAGTTCAAGCTATGGAAGATTGCATAGAACACCGGCAAAAAGTTCTCCAAATACCGAAGGACAACCTGGCTATGTCAAAAAAGGACCAAACAACTACGAAATCAACCTATTACTGAGTACCTCGTCAAGTGGAAGAACTTACCGGTTGCAAATTTGACATGGGAAGACGAATCCTTCATACATAAGCATCTACAACTAACCAAGCGTTGAGGTTAACACTTGTCTGGAGGGGAGAGGCATGTTAAGCCCTAAATGTTGGGCATAGTCCTCCCTATAGTGCGATACATTATAATAGTCTTGAAGTCAACTTTGGTCTATTAGTGATAATTGCCATTAGTTATATTGGTTAGGAAGGAGACCTTTTCACTTGAATCATGTATCTTTTCTTTTGTTGTGTACTTATTACATTGTATAAGGAGGTTGCCTCCTTGAAGAGGCTTGTTATTCATCTATGCTCTTGATTATTAAGGCAGGCAGTGCTCTTTCTATTTTATTTATGCTCTTTTGGAAATTTGTTGCTAACACCTTCTTTTGCATATCTAATCCAAACCCTTTGGAATTTGGACAAATTCCACTTAAGTTGTCTCCATGCCTGGTCAATGATTACACCTTACAAATTTGTGCCCCAATAATGCCCATGTGCAATCATTGGGTGTTGGTCTTCAAAAGACACTATTTGCCCTTTTTAGAAAACCTGGAGCAAAACAAGCACATGCCCCTATCTATCAATCTTGTAGTCCTCTTCACCATAGAAAAAATCCCAAAATTTCATCAAATTATGAGTTAGTATGCTCCTCTTACGGGCAAAACAAGTGTTTGGCTCTAGACTTTTTTAACCTTTTCTAATTTTGTTGACCTGGCATGACACATGGTTTCTTATGTGGTAGTGGGGTCCTACATGTCACCACTGAGAATGGTCTGTGTCGTCTGTTGTCTTTGCCATGTCATATTGCATCAACAAAATCCTTTAAGTTATCACAAACCTTTTTTAAATTTGTAGTAGATCCCCACCATTGATTTGATTTTTGGGTCAATCTTATCCATTCATGGCATTAGTCATATACAACACCTTTTTCTTTTACCATTTTTCGTGGAATATCTAAGTCATCGATAGAATTTTCACAATCAAATCTAGCCCATTTGAGGTGATACTACACATGCCAAGCCTCGATTATCCTCATTTACATGAAAGGTCAAGATCTCTTGATCTTATGGATGCGATGAAATCTCAACCATCCATTTCATTTTCCATTTTGTTAACTCTTGATCACCTTTCCATACATGAATAGTCATGTTCCATTGATCTGACATGCACGGTTTAATCTCAACTCTTCGAGAGAGGGTACTCTTTTGTATCCTCTGATCAACTCTCCTTGCGTGAAAGATTCGTATCTGTTGATGGAACTTGCAAAATGAATCTAGGCCATTCACAAAAGACCTCTCTGATAAGCTTTAATCATATTAGATTTGTTTGAATGGTTAGGATTTAAAGATATGATTTGCTCGATCAAATCTTATTTGTTTGCGGTGACAACCCCCAGGCTAATGCACATTGACCTTTTTGTGTGTGAGTGGAAACATATAGATCTAGCATGTTTGTTTTAATCTCGACTGTTCATGACAAGGGTACCGTCGTTATAGGCCAAGCAAGTTCACTTGTACAAATGATCAGGATTGATCAATGCGACCTACATGAATTAATCTCAATTGTTCACCCAGGTACCCCTTGTGTTAAGAAACGAGCACCTTCTCCTATGTGAACAACCAGAATATCTTGATTTTGATCACCCAATTAATCTAGGTTATTGGCTTCATAAACTTGTTTCCACCCTTGATTACATTGATGGCACCCATGCATCTAAAGCTCCACTTGAAATTGCGACCTATACACCAAATCCATGCAACTCCTTCATGTCATACCCTTGTCCATGCAAGACTTCTGGGACCCACATCAAATTTTCCAAAAAAAATCAATTTTAGAATTACTTAAATCTCAAGTTTCAGTAATAGGTGGGTACATGCATTTTATACTTGCCATGTTCCCAAAGTGGAAAATTTCCGTCAACTAATAGAATTGGTAATTTTGGTCACTAGTTTGAATTCTTGCTTGAATTCCTTGGACCTGAATTTTCCATTCACGAATTGTTATTACAAGCTCTCATGCTTGTCATGAAAGTAGCATCTAAACATTTGAAACCAAGAATTCTATCACGGGTATTTTGTCAAATAAATTGTTTCCAAACTATATTTTTTGCCCAAATTTCATAGAACCAACCCTAAAAATTAAACATTGTACTTCAACTATCCTCCATATATTGCCCAACCATTCAAACAATTATCCAATACTTAAATGAGAGCCATGAATTAAACATCTGGAGGATTCAATCATGGTTTTCCCTAAAGTTTTTCTATTATACATTTTGTCAAATACTTAATCCTCAACCTCAATTTTTCCTATAGATTTCAATTACAACCATGCACCATGGGGTTTTGTCAAATCCACCAATTGGAAGTTTAAAACCATTAATCCCTTTATCCAATCTTTCTACATGGGAAATTATGGAAACACTTAACCATCAAATATAGTTTTCCCCAAATTATCTCATGAAGTCATTTCGTCAAACACTTGACCTTCAACTTGTAAAGTCACTTTGTGCATATAAATTCCATCCCATGCAATCCCATTGTTACAATATATGGCTTTGATACCACTTTGTCATGTACCCGACAACCTCTTTCCCTACGAAGACCATTGGGTACTCAAATATCGCAGAGAAACTGAAAATTTCTTTGATATCGAATTTCCCATATAAATTATGTTCTCATACATTCAAAATTTCCATGGATTACTATATAAATAAAGTTAACAATGGAAAACTAATGGAATATATGTCAATTTTGAAACATTCATGTAATTCCTACCATGAATGCATCTATAGCATTACCATTGAATCCATGCATAGAGATATTATATCACATGGAATTAAGCAAGCACATAACACAAATTATAACAATGACATTCACATATAATTGAGAAACTTATTTTTTTTAAAGGAAATACTCCCAGACTGGTTGTAGACAATAACGTTCCTCCCAACCATAGATGCTTTGCCATACTTGCTCTTTCTATGGTAGAGGCCACTATCAGTCCATAATGGGTGAAGTCTCTCGAGTCCTCTACTCAATGCATAACTCATCATGGACAACACAAGGAATAGGCAAGACTCATAAATGTATCCAATGCCAAAGCCATTTACCCGTGTTCCAATCCCGAACACTCTCCCCCATTAATCTACATAACACAAGAAATGGGATCACTATCTTATTTCCCTTCCAATGCTTCAACATAGGTTGGAAAGAGAATCTCTATGCTTTGAAATACCTAATGTGAAACCCCATATATAGTTTCTCCCAACCCAATAGCCCTCGTCTCCCATCAATCTACACAACATAAGAAATGAGCCCCCCTTCTTTGCTCAATAGTCCCTCGAGCTATCCCCATTCCCTTCCAGTGCTCCAGCACAAGCCGACTAGGGAGTGTTTGTGTCATGTTTTAGGGACCTCAACTGTAGGACATCTTTTTAGGTGCCCTCACATATGAGTGATGGATAAAAATATTGACTAAATGAATCTCTAAGCTTAATTTCACGCATTATACATGCATGGGTTTCTCTTGCCACGTGGAACTCCTGAGAGCAACCCCCCCTCTGGCTTGCTGATATCGGCCTTTGGGATAGCAATGGGAATTGGGATGGTTGGTCTTTTCCAGAGATTCCAAAGCGTCTTCATTTACAACAGAATTTGTTGATTTCTGCTCTTTCAGGAATGGCTCCTCTTCATCGTTCTTCAAAGGATAAATGGGGATGGGGTCCAACAGAAAATTATTCAGCGGCTCTTGGATTTTCTGCATTACATACTTCTCATGCTTCTTTCTTATCCCTTGCTCAATGGAAGTCTGTTTGGTCCTCTTACAACCTTCCAAAGGTGAATTTTTTCACGTGGATCCTCATGCATAATAAGGCATTGACTCGTAACAATTTGTCTAAACACGGGTTTCATGGTCCATTCAGATGTTGCTTTTGTAATTCTGCATCAAAAACATCATAGCATATATTTGTCAATTGCAATTTCACCCAGTCAGTATGGAAGCTGGTACTTCATGGAATTAACGTTGCTGCTCCCTCCCACATGGCAGTCGTTTCTTTGTTTGTTACCTAGAAAAATCGACTCCCTGTTTTAAAAGGAAAAAATGCAGAATTTAGAAATCTTTGACAGTCAATACCAAAAGGGATTTGGTGGAAATTGTGGCTTGCCAGGAATGAATGGATATTTAACAACAATTCATTCACTGCCAGAGACATGGCAAACAAAGAAAAAACATTAATTTTGGAATCTGTCAGCAATTCTATTAAAATTTCTACTCTGCCTTCAAAAATTGTCGCATGGTTGGGTTCTTCTACGATTAGGCGAAGGACAAATATTCCCAAACCATTGTCACCTCCTTCTTGACGCGTGAGGCTTTGTGTTGTAGACTTTCCATCGTGGTGGAAGAGTTCCAGCACTACTACCATCTTTTTCGACGACGCGTCCAAGGGAAATCCTGGTATTGTTGGTGCTGGTGGGGTGATTTTTTCTCTGGATTGTTTGAGAGAAACCTCTTTCAGTTGGGGTCTTGGAATTAGCTCGAATAATCAGGCAGGAAGTTACAGCCTTCTTAAAGCTTGCTAGATTGCAAAGGAGATGGGATGCCAATCAGTTCAAATTTTTGGGGACTCTGAGCTATTGATCAAATTGTTAAATTTTGAAGATCATTTTAACAATCCTTCCTTGAATAAAACTCTGCAGCTTATCTGTAACATTTTGAAATATTTTGAAAGGGTTACTTTTTCCATATATTGCTAGAGTTAAATAATCATGTAGACTTGCTGGCAAATAAAGCATGCTTGTTGCCCCCAGGAAATCTCAGTATCAACGAAGATCCTAGTATACTTCAGCCGCTCCCATGAGTGTGTTTCTTTGAGAAGTCTTTCAATATAAAAATATTTTATGCTTAAAGATCTATGAATTTTTTGGTCGTCTCGATCTTTACCTTCTGTTATTTGTGTAAATGGTTGATTGGAAATTGCCAATCATACCTGGTATTCCTCATAAAAAAAAATTAACCGTTTGAGTTTAAAAAATAAATGTTTGCTGAGGATAATTTTCGTGATCAATTATTCAATAAGTATGTCCTCACTGAGGCATTTCATAAGGAATTGACATGGTTTAAATGTACATATAATCCACATGAAATTAATTGAATTTATCATCATGTTAATGAGGAATTTCCAACTACAATTTGTTTCAACTATAAAACTATAAGCATTATACTTTGAGAAAGAATGATCAAATGTTGAATGGAAATACTTAGAAAAACATTTAGATCCACCGAAAATGCTCGAATAATTTGTTTATATATTGAAAATAAAAAATTGATCGAGCTACATAAAAATCAAAATGATTTAATTTTTCCAATTGAGGTATGTACTCAAGTTGTCTAAGGTCAGATTAAAGCATGCAAGTGTTTTTCAACAACCAAGAAATCGAAAGGTTCATGTGACTAAGATTGGTCAAGCCACCAAAAATTTCATGAAATGAAAACCAAGCCATAGAAGACCGTAGCGCAACGAGTGAAGAAAAAAGCGACGAAATTATCAACTAAGTCAAGCAAATTAAAATGAAAAGAAATAAAAAACTGAGTATTTAAATAAAATTACATGGGGGTCCCTTTATTTTCACAAAAATCAAGGGGAAGTTGTCAGGGTTCCAACAATGTGGTAGAATTTCCAGACTCAAATACAAAATATCTTACATGTGGTTGTCCGTACAAGTTCACACTTTTGAAAAGACCAAAAATAATAAGTGTTGGGAGATTTTCCATATCTTTTTACTGTCGCCTCAAAATTAGATCAAACCTGCGGCATTGCAGAACAAATATATCAGGCTACTGCAAGAAAAAATTTCAGACTCAAAGGGTCTGAAATCACAGAGTTATCTCAGTTGGAAGGTATCCTAGAAAAGCAATCTTCAAATCAGGGTTTGATAAAGGTACGTCATTCTAAATTTGAATAATTTTTAGGAGAAATATCTATGTGAGGTTAACATTAGGGTGTGATATCCATTTATATTGTTCAAAAATTCACCCAAAGGCAATGGAAAAAATCACACTCCACTCAAACCACATGAGCATTCATCCCATACGTAAGATGAAATGCAAGACCTATATTTTCGATTGTCCAAATTGGAAGATATGATGGGCCATATGGAGCAAACTATGAAGGGGGGTGTGAAAGCAGACAATTTACTTAATCTAGAGGAGAGGTTGATGGGACATATGGAGGAAAATATAAAAAGTATTCCTAATCTCATCCAACACTCAAAAGATACTCTCCCTACAGGTGATGATGTGTTCCAGGGCACTCAAGAGGATAAGGATAATAGGCATTCCCATAATGGAAGTCATTAGGGATGGTCACCAATGGTTACCCAACATCCCACGATTGGCATGAGAAATTTTGATGGCAATGATCCAATAACATGGATATTCTAGATGGAACAATTCTTTGATCTACACAAGGTGCCCACTTTGCAAAAGGTAACTATTACATCATTATATTTAGAGCCTAATCAATCTGTATGGTACCAATTACTTTGTGACTGTAAAAAGGACTCTATTATATCTTGGTCTATATTCAAAGAATAATTGATTGCACATTACATGGATATCTATAGAAACACCTTCTTTAGTTAGTTAATAAATCTTAAGCAAAAGGTTCTAGTTACAGAGCACATTAAGCAGTTTCAGAAGCCAAGCCTTAGAGTGAAGAACATTTTAGAACATAATTTGTTGGATCTCTTTATTGGAACCTTAAAGGATAATATTCAACATGAGGCGCGTCTCTTCGAACCACTTTCATTGGAGAAGGATTTCATGATGGCGAGGAAGGTTGAAAGTAAAAACATGGCAGTGGATACTAGAAATACCACTTCCAACACATATAGAGAGAATGGTGTTCCTTCTTCTAACCTACCTCGGAGGATGACACCTTAAGAACTGGAGGAAAGAAGAGCCTAAGGTTCATGCTTTAATTGTGACAACAAGTATAGTAAGTTACATAAGTGTGGAGAAAATAAATTATTCCACATAGATTGTGGAGATGAAGAACTAAAATAACATGAACCACTACAAGGGGATTAAATAGAAGTGATTGATCCAACCATGTATTATCATGTTTTGGCTGGAATTATCACTCCTCAAACTCTCAAAATCGAAGGATATATCAAAAAGAGAAAGGTAACCTTCTTGATTGATTATGGTAGTACTCATAATTTCACACACTATAAAGTAGCCAATGATGTCAATTGTTTTGTATATCCAACACCATAATTTCAAGTAATGTTTGTAGATGGAGGAACTATCAATTGTTCATAGAAATGCCATAAGATCAATCTTACTATGGGGGAATATGTATTGAATAGTCCCATGATTGCTATCCCAACGGGTGGTGTTGATGTTGTATTAGGGGTTCAATGGTTACAATCATTGGGAATAATGGATTTTCATTTTCTTAAGCTTTTCATGAATTTTTCCACGGAAGGAAAATATTTTGTGTTAAATGGTATCAGAGGGAAACCAAGAAAGGTGATAAGCTCTAATGGTATGAAAAAATTGTTAAGAAAATGACAACAAGGTGTAATTGCACTATTATGCTCACTAGATGTTCAAACATCTAAGGCACCTATTTCCCTAGATCTCCAAAGGGTCCATATTAAGCATTCTAATGTATTTGAAGATATTCCAAAAGGTATTCCACTTGTTCGATATTTGGACCGTGCTATTCACTTAATTCCAGGAAGCGCTCCTTTTAGCATCAGACCTTACATATACCCCTATTGCCATAAAAATGAAGTGGAGCACATGGTTTAATAAATGTTAGAGTATGACATAATTAGTACTAGCCAAAGTTCTCACTCTGCACCAGCGGTAATGATACACTCAAAGTATGGCTCATATAACAAAGATCTTTCTCATCCTTTTAATGCAAGTATAGTAGTTGCGGCCTTCATTGAAACAATGGATAAATTACATGGAAACTTGAAGATTATTGTAAGCAATATAGATCCAATTTTCACATGAAAATATTGGATTAAATTATCTTCTTGTTTGGGTACCGAGTTGGCTCATAGTTCATCTTATCATCCTCAATCTGATGGGCAAACTGAGATAGAGAACAAATGTTTGGAAGTTTATCTTCATTGCTTTGTAGCTGATAAACAAACATAGTGGGTGAAATGGTTGTCTTTGGCATAATGGTGGCACAATATTTCTTTCCATACATCATAAAAAAATTCTTTATTTATGGAACTTTATGGGTACCAAACTACATCTATCACATCTCCCTTAAAAGGAAAATCTAAAGTTCAAGCTATGGAAGATTGCATAGAACATCGGCAAAAAGTTCTTGAAATACCGAAGGACAACTTGGCTATGTCAAAAAACAAGATGAAAAAGGAAAAATCATATGGGAACCTAGACAAATCAATGAAACAAGGACCAAACAACTATGAAATCAACCTATTACTAAGTACCTCGTCAAGTGGAAGAACTTACCAGTTGCAAATTTGACATGGGAAGACGAATCCTTCCTACACAAGCATCTACAACTAACCAAGCGTTGAGGTTAACACTTGTCTGGAGGGGAGGGGCATGTTAAGCCCTAAATGTTGGGCATAGTCCTCCGTATAGTGCAACACATTATAATAGTCTTGATGTCAGCTTTGGTCTATTATTGATAATTGCCATTAGTTATATTGGTTAGGACGGAGACCTTTTCACTTGAATCATGTATCTTTTCTTTTGTTGTGTACTTATTACATTGTATAAGGAGGTTGCCCCCTTGAAGAGGCTTGTTATTCATCTATGGTCTTGATTATTAAAGTAGGGAGTGCTCTTTCTGTTTTATTTATGCTCTTTTGGAAGTTTGTTGCTAACACCTTCTTTTGCATATCTAATCCAAACCCTTTGGAATTTGGACAAATTCCACTTAAGTTGTCTCCATGCCTGGTCAATGATTACACCGTACAAATTTGTGCCCCAATAATGCCCATGTGCAATCACTAGGTGTTGGTCTTCAAAATACACTATTTCCCCTTTTTAGAAAACCCGGAGCAGAACAAGCACATGCCCCTATCTATCAATCTTGTAGTCCTCTTCACCATAGAAAAAATCCCAAAATTTCATCAAATTATGAGTTAGTATGCTCCTCTTATGGGCAAAACAAGTGTTTGGCTCTAGACTTTTTTAACCTTTTCTAATTTTGTTGACATGGCATGACACATGGTTGCTTATGTGGTAGTGGGGTCCTACATGTCACCGCTGAGAATGGTCTGTGTCGTCTATTGTCTTTGCCATGTCATATTGCATCAACAAAATCCTCTAAGTTATCACAAACCTTTTTAAAATTTGTAGTAGATCCCCACCATTGATTTGATTTTCGGGTCAATCTTATCCATTCATGGCATTAGTCATATACAACACCTTTTTCTTTTACCATTTTTCGTGGAATGTCTAAGTCATCGACGAAAGTTTCACAATCAAATCTAGCCCATTTGAGGTGATGCCACACATGCTAGGCCTCGATTATCCTCATTTACATGAAAGGTCAAGATCTCTTGATCTTATGGATGCGATGAAATCTCAGCCATCCATGACATTTTCCCTCGTGTTAACTCTTGATCACCTTTCCATACACGAATAGTCACGATCCATTGATCTGACATGCACGGTTTAATCTCAACTATTTAAGAGAGGGTACTCTTTTGTATCCTCTGATCAACTCTCCTTGCGTGAAAGACTCGTATCTGTCGATGGAACTTGCAAAATGAATGCAGGCCATTCACAAAGGACCTCCTTGATAAGCTTTAATCATGTTAGATTTGTGTGAATGGTTAGGATTTAAAGATATGATTTGCTCGATCAAATCTTAGTTGTTTGGGGTGACAACCCCTAGGCTAATGCACATTCACCTTTTTGTGTGTGAGTGGAAATATATACATCTAACATGTTTGTTTTAATCTCGACTGTTCATGACAAGGGTACCGTTGTTATACTCCAAGCAAGTTCACTTGTACAAATGGTCAGGATTGATCAATGCGACCTACATGATTTAATCTCAGTTGTTCACGCAGGTACCCCTTGTGTTACGAGACGAGCACCTTCTCCTATGTGAACAAGCACAATATCTTGATTTTGATCACCCAAATAATCTAGGTTATCCACTTCATAAACTTGTTTCCACCCTTGATTACATGGATGGCACCCATGCATCTGAAGCTCCACTTGAAATTGCCACCTATACACCAAATCCATGCAACTCCTTCATGTCATACCCTTGTCCATGTAAGACTTATGGGGCCCACATCAAATTTTCCAAAAAAATCAATTTTAGAATTACTTAAATCTCAAGTTTCAGTAATAGGTGGGTACATGCATTTTATACTTGCCCTGTTCCCAAAGTGGAAAATTTCCGTCAACTAATAGAATTGGTAATTTTGGCACTAGTTTGAATTCTTGCTTGAATTCCATAGACCCAAATTTTCCATTCACGAATTGTTATTACAAGCTCTCATGCTTGTCATGAAAGTAGCATCTAAACATTTTGAAACCAAGAATTCTATCACAGGTATTTTGTCAAATAAATTGTTTCCAAACTATATTTTTTGCCCAAATTTCATAGAACCAACCCTAAAAATAAAAAATTGTACTTCAACTATCCTCCATACATTGCCCAACCATTCAAACAATTATCCAATACTTAAATGAGAGCCATGAGTTAAACATCTGGAGGATTCAATCATGGTTTTCCCCAAAGTTTTTCTATTATACATTTTGTCAAATACTTAATCCTCAACCTCGATTTTTCCTATAGATTTCAATTACAACCATGCACCATGGGGTTTTGTCAAAACCACCAATTGGAAGTTTAAAACCATTAATCCCTTTATCCAATCCTTCTACATGGGCAATTATGGAAACACTTAACCATCAAATATAGTTTTCCCCAAATTCTCTCATGAAGTCATTTCGTCAAACCCTTGACGTTCAACTTGTAACGTCACTTTGTGCATATAAATTCCATCCCATGCAATCCCATTGTTACAATCTATGGCTTTGATACCACTTTGTCATGTACCCGACAACCTCTTTTCCTACGAAGACCATTGGGTACTCAAATATCGCAGAGAAACTGAAAATTTCTTTGATATTGAATTTCCGATATAAATTATGTTCTCATACATTCAAAATTTCCATGGATTACTATATAAACAAAGTTAACAATGGAAAACTAATGGAATATATGTCAACTTTGAAACATTCATGTAATTCCTACCATGAATGAGTCTGTAGCATTACCATTGAATCCATGCATAGAGATATTATATCACATGGAATTAAGCAAGCACATAACACAAATTATAACAATGACATTCATATATAATTGAGAAACTTATTTTTTTAAAAGGAAATACTCCCAGACTGGTTGTAGACAATGATGTTCCTCCCACCCATAGATGGTTTGCCATACTTTCTCTTTCTATGGTAGAGGCCACTATCAGTCCATAATGGGTGAAGTCTCTCGAGTCCTCTACTCAATGCATAACTCATAATGGACAACACAAGGAATAGCCAAGACTCATAAATGTATCCAATGCCAAAGCCATTTACCCATGTTCCAATCCCTAACACTCTCCCCCATTAATCTATGCAACACAAGAAATGGGATCACTATCTTATTTCCCTTCCAATGCTTCAACATAGGTTGGCGAGGGAATCTCTATGCTTTGAAATACCTAATGTGAAACCTCATATATAGTTGTCCCAACCCAATAGGCCTCGTCTCCCATCAATCTACACAACATAAGAAATGCCCCCTCCTTCTTTGCTCAATAGTCCCTCGAGCTATCCCCATTCCTTCAAGTGCTCCAACACAAGCCGACTAGGGAGTGTTCGTGTCATGCTTTAGGGACCTCAACTGTAGGACAACTTTTTAGGTGCCCTCGCATATGAGTGATGGATAAAAATATTGACTAAATGAATCTCTAAGCTTAATTTCACGCATTATATATGCATGGGTTTCTCTTGCCACGTGGAACTCCTGAGGAGCAACCCCCCCCACCCCCAATCCCCACCTAGGATAATTAATAAAGTTAAAGAGAATAAATCCACTCTCATAACATGGATTTTAAGAAACTTAGGATAAAATCATTATATAAGGTTTTCAAGCAAGGGATAATGACTTAAATTAATAAGTCACTAGGGTCATCTCTTCCCTTAGACCCTCTTTCTCTCTTCCCCCACTTGTGGAATCATGGCCCCCTATCTCTTCTTCATCCTTTTTCATCTGCAACTGTTAGGGATTTTATATTAATATCACTGTACATCATTACAATACATTTGTTCATCTTAGACCATTATGTCTGGTTTCTAGCCAATTCATGGTTACATACATCATTTCATTCTAGGGTAAAAAATGGGGTGTTACACATCCTATTAACTTTGCCATCGATAAATCAACAAATCCATACCCTATTCCACCACCTTGAGGTTTTGTTGATCTATAATCTACGGTCTTCTTGTTTGTCATCCCTTCTAGTAGATTTGGTAACCCTTTATGTTACCATTTGCAATGAAAACTCAACTTTGGGTCTAACAACCTCAACTTTCTTTTGTAACTTTCAATCCTGCAAAATTCCATTGAGACTTGGGTTGTCCAAATTTGATATTAGCCTTCCCCTTTTTGTCCTGCAAAGAATAAAGTGGGGGTACTTTTTGTACCATGTAATCATCCACCAAAACATTATTGTCTAGTTTTGTGCTATTATGTTTGGAGACCCCAATTCTTCCCCAAAGGCCCTAAAAGCTGTTCAAATTTCGAATAATTCATCCCTAATGCTAAAGATTAACCATAAATTCCTCTTCTCCCTCCTTTGTGTAATAAAGTAGTTCCTCCTCCTTGATATTTCCTCGATTTCAGGTTTCCTCAAAAACCAATTAAGGTTTCCTCATAAGCTCCCTACTCACACCATTGTACCTAAATCCTTATATATATGAAAAATCCACCATTTTAAGGTTTCCTTATGAACCAATCGAAGTTTCCCCATGAGCTCCCTACTCATGTGAATGTACCTAAGTCCTTAAGATATGTATATATGAAAAATCCAATCACAATATAATAGTATCGAATTTAAATCCCCAAAGTTTACAACCCAAATACATACGATATGATAAAAGTGGATACCTAACCAATTACCATGTTAATGTACGGTATTGGTTAAGATGCGAGATCTAACTTTTCTTCAGTGTCATTAATACCATTGTATTGTGTGAGAGAAATGAATTAAAAAATATGAGATACATAAATTTAAAAGACCCCCAAGGTATGAGAGCTTAAGATAAAAGGTTACATTAAAATATTTTTTTTTAAACATTAAGGCCGACATTGCAAATTTGTAATTAGGTCGAATAGACCTTCCTTTGAATCTACTTTTTAACTGCAAACGTTTGCAGAAAGCAGAATAGCAGACGGGTAGCGGAGGAACACAAGCTACTGTCCGCACATTTATAAAACCCGTTTCGACTCTCTCTGATCTGTCCACCAACACACTGCAAGAGTGAAAATACTGTTGTTGTTGGAAGCAGAGTGAAAGCGATGGGGGGAAACAAGCGCGGCCGCACTCAGCGTAGACACTTCAGGCAAGGGCGAGAAAACGTATGGAAGAAGCCGAGAGCAGCTCCATCACCCTCAGAAGCAGCACAGACTCAATGGGAACCCTTGGTCACACAAAATGAGGTGTTCGAGCAGTATTACAAGGTATTACCATTCTTGTATTTTTATCAATTTAAGTTTTTTTGATTTACACACATGGATATGAGTATCATGCTGCACTTTTCATCCTAACTGCATTTGAATGAGTGTAAATGCGGGTCATGGCACATGCATAGTATTGTAATTCTTTTTTATAGATTCCCCTTTAGCTGGAAGATATGTTATAACTTATTAGTATCTCTGGACTGCATTCTATCAGGTGTAATTTTGTTTTAGCTAAGCTCTGCTTTTTTTGGCTACGTTTTTAAAGCACCATGCTCTTGGTAACCGGCAAACCTACGCCGTGAAGTAATTTGCAAAAATAAGAATAAATTGGTTCCTCTACATCTGCTGTGGGATCAGTAGGATTTCCTCCATTGTGCTGTATCTTAATCTATTTGCCCATAGAGAAAAAGCCATAAGTTCACTACTTACACTACTATATTTAGTTATTTGAAACCATCTTGAGCAAAGCACCTTTGCATAGATGTGTTCTGGAATTAATTAAAGTTAGTAAAAGCAGAACTGTATTACTTGGCAATGCCACGACCTAGTGTAGTGGTTTTTGGTAGCCATTTATCCTGTTTAATATTTCCCCTAAATAGGCGTCTCTGACTTATTGACCTCTCTTTCTCTCTACCGGTTTCTTCCTCAATTAACTTCTCCTTAGATGCACCATTTGTAATAAATCCTAGTAGTCCGTGTCAACACTTAAAAATAATAGTAATCTGTCTTTTTATAGACAGTAAACCTGGAAATAAGCTGTTGCACTCACTCACACTTAAAGCAAAGAATGATCCATTTTTGTAATTTCAATAATTGCCTGAACGCTACTTCAACATCTATAGCTATATCTGGTAAACCCCACATAGCGAGGGAGCATGCTCGTCAAGATTTGAACCTGGGTCATTGTCACAAGTTACAACAACCGCTCCAGGTTACTGGTAGACCACAGCCTGACAAACAGTCTCTGTCAAGTGTCAATACTTATGCTACTTATCAAGGATATATGTTCTTGGATGGATTCCACCATTTTTTTATGAAATAATGAGCAGTGTTTTTGTCTTCAACCTTTATTCAAACTAGGAGTTAAGCCACGTTAGACCAAGGTTTGGCCACAAGGTAGAGGGACAGTTTCTGATATGGGAAGGGAAGGAGAAGTCAAATTTCGGGGGACAATATATGGGACGACACTAATTCAAATTAAAAAATGTAGAAAGAACCAAAAAAACTATACGTTTGAAAGCCTAAAATGATGAAATTGTTAGTGTAGAAGGAAGTATGATGATGAAGACCAATTTTTATTTTTGACAGTCGAGTGTTAACATTTTGGCATATAATCTATAAATAAATTCAAGAGTATTTGTTTTAACATTTTAAACTTTCTTAGTTTGGTTTGTGACATTTTGAACTTTGTCAGTTTTGTAATTCCAAAATGATGAATCTCTATGTATTGAATGTTGAACATTTTGGCATATAATCTATAAATAAATTCAAGAGTATTTGTTTTAACATTTTAAACTTTCTTAGTTTGGTTTGTGACATTTTGAACTTTGTCAGTTTGTAATTCCAAAATGATGAATCTCTATGTATTGAATGTTGAATCTTATATGTATTTAATTTTGTTAAGTTATAATTGAATGAAATTGAATGCATGAATGAATGTATCTGTTATGAATCACTGATTTATAGTTTTTTGCTAATAGATAAATTTTAACGATCGTTGATTATGTTTAATGGTAAAGAATTGGCATTTATAGTTTGCTTTTCGAATTATGTTTATAATTTACCAAATATGTATACTACCTCAACCATGATTACTAAATTTGGTACCCTCTCACACTTGCACCTAATTTAAGTGGTACCCACACAACATCTTTTTTAAGTTAGCCTTTGATTTGTTGTTCTGTGTTTATATAGGACAATTCGTCAACTATGCATGTATATACCATTTGAGTGGGTCTAACAGTGAAGAACACGTGTTTCCTCCTAGGAGGTCTCAGGTTGGAATACGAAGGTTGGTAACATATGTATACCTCCTTAGACTTAAGCAGTCAAATCACTGCGTGGAGGGGGCCCCTTGTCTTACAAACAAGGAGTCATACATTAATTTGGTGTTTAGCTAGATCATGACCTTAATATTAGAATATTATTATTATTATAAAAAACAATTGTAATATTTCTTTGTTTCTTAGATTTTTATCCACTAGAATTTGCTTCAAGTAGGACACAATCAAATAGAAGCGATGTCCCTTTTGCTCTCTCATATATGAAAACATATGCATGCTCATTCATATTCACCTTCCATGCTAAACAAGGTTTCTTATTGGATGGATTTTTGGCTACAGGAACAAGGCATTATACCAGAAGAGGAATGGGATGAATTTATAGCCATTCTTCAAAAACCTTTACCTGCAGCTTTTCGAATAAATTCTAGGTATAAAGAACAAGTTCCTATTGGTTTGTTTGATCTTTACATCAATTCATCGTGCACTTTTATTATTGGAAACAAAAGTTTTGCAAATGAAGTAATGTTATTTTTTATAGAATTTATAGTTCAATTTTATGCTGGATTATTTGTATCAGTTGAGATATGATGATCATCATTTAAGATAAGTTGGTTACAAATAACATACAAGACTCGATTCATTCATTTACTTTTTGGATGAGTAATATTAGATTCATGTTGTTTTCTTAGGTTCCCGTTTGATATCTTTGGGGC
Organism: Pseudotsuga menziesii; assembly: GCA_001517045.1. NCBI lineage: Eukaryota > Viridiplantae > Streptophyta > Pinopsida > Pinales > Pinaceae > Pseudotsuga > Pseudotsuga menziesii. Next base: position 337,444 of record LPNX010589687.1, on the reverse strand, counting down.
ATTCTTAGGTGATTATCCACTTGGTGAGCCAATCTCCAAGTTAGATACTCCAAACTAGGGCTCCATTAAATCTGTCAAATGGTGATGCACAAAATATTTCTGCAGTATTAACATTCTAATGCTCTTAAGATTCCAACACTATTAACTTTTAAGAGTCAAAGGTTAATATTTAATAAGTAATGTTAGTTTGTAATACTACTTATTGATGCATTTTAATCAGTGTTACCAACATTGACGATTTATCGCCAACATCGTGATGTTTGCTCCGTGATGATAATATTGGAAAAAATCAGGACGATATATCGACGATTTTTCTAAAGAGAAAACTGCATTTTTTAATTTTTTATAATTTATAATTTTTTTTTTTTAATATTTGGTTGGTATGTCGGGGCTTTAAAAACATGCCTTTTTTTGGCGTTTCTTTCCGTCTTTCGAGCTGTAGCCTACAAACAAATGCAAGGAGAGAGATAGGGTACTAAGCTGAGATTGTCGGTCTGCTGGAAGAGAGAGCTAGGGTCTACGAGCAGTGTGGAGGAGAAGTAGAACGTCGGCCTGCTGGTGCGTGGAGGAAGGAGAAGGAGATTTCCAGTCTATTGGTGCGTGGAGGAAGGAGAAGGAGATTTCCAGTCTATTGGTGCGTGGAGGAAGGAGAAGGAGATTTCCAGTCTATTGGTGTGTGGAGGAAGGAGAAGGAGATTTCCAGTCTATTGGTACGTGGAGGAGTATTAGGAGAAGGTTGGTTTGTAACGTCTGTGGAGAAGAAGTAGAATGCTTGCAGCTCAAAGTTGGTCTGTGCAGTCACACAGCGTGGAGGAGAACGTCAGTCCAGACTTCAAGCCTCAAGGTATGTGCTGTGTGCACCCTAAACCCTTACCTGCTATAATTTCTAACGTTTTTCCACTGTGAGAGAAGTTTGTTTTCCTATGTTGCACGGGTATTGCTCCTGACCATTAGGAAGGGCATACTCGACGTTCCTGCAGTATCGGGAGCTTTGGAGTTGGTACGAAATGCTCCAAAAAGTGCGGGAGCTTCTTCGGATGCTCGAGAGTTTTTCGGGTACTTCTCAAAGGTGAAATTGCAACTCTCGACAAGAGTTTCCTAGGATACTTGTGGTTGGGAGCTTGGGAATCTCCCATCCATCGAGGAGCTTCTTCTTCGGATGCTCGAGAGTTTTTCGGGTACTTCTCAAAGGTGAAATTGCAACTCTCGACAAGAGTTTCTTAGGATGCTTGTGGTTGGGAGCTTGGGAATCTCCCATCTATCGAGGAGCTTCTAGAAACTCCTCGATGAAGCAAGAGCTTCCTCCAGCTCCCAGCCACAAGTTCCCATGTTTTAGAGCTTGAATAAGCTCCCAAATCAACGAGGAGCTTCCTCACACTCCCAACCCACCGACATAAAAAGCACATTGCGGGAAAAAATGAAGTTCACGAGAAAATGAAATTGAATTGGTGCCAAATTGGATTACCATGTAATTGGATTTTTAATTTTTAATATTTTATGTTACAGTTTATCATATTTTTAATATTTATCATAATGCTTAATTACAGTTTATGCATAGTTAGTGGTTTCCTCCTTCTCTTGAGCTTGTGGGGATATCTAATATTTTTAATATTTATCATAATGCATAATTACAGTTTATAACTTTATCATAGATTTATGATAGGCTAGCAAAAATAAAACCACAGCATGTATGGTTATTGCAATCATTCAGTCTAACATCATCAACATAGTAGACATAATCATCCAATGAATTTAGTAATTTACAGTTGAGACTATGATGTTTGCAAAGTTTTTCTGCAGAAGTATCAACTGCCAGATTATGACGCAGTCTAAGCCAAACATGTCGTGCAACTCTCTTAATCACACTAAGTGAAGTTTATTCATAGAGTAATTTATAGCGAAATGATTTCAAAATATCTCATTCCTATTTCCTTCCCAATATTCCACTTCACATTTGATGAAGTAACTAAAGATGACAATTTTGGCATGAAAATAACCGTTATTATAAAAGTGAAAACAAAATATTAAATATATAAAGATTCTTTCAAAATATTTGTTCCCTATGACCATCGCTTGGAGACATCATCAATTTTTAATATTTTATTTATAGTTGATGTACATTTGTAATTTTGTCATTAATTTTTANGCTGATAAAAATCGTGGTACGGCCTGTACGGTTGCATTTAATTCCCTGCACAGTTTTCGAGGAGGTACGGCCCAGCATTTAAGGGCACGAAAATCGAGGAAGAACAGCGGCATTTAATGCTGTACGAACAGCACGGTTTTCGAGGCTGATAGGACTGCTGTACGGTCACAGTACGGACTGCTGTACGTTCCAGTTTGCTTCAGCACGTTTTTCGAGGAAGGGTACTGTTTTTTGTACTGCTGGTTTATGCACAGAAATTGGGAAAAATGAACAGCTGAACATTTTTCCAGACTGCTGGTGGAGATAAGTTGTATTTGCATCATTCAATTTCTGCCTTGTAAATTTGCTGAAGAAATAATTAAATCTCTCCTCTCTGACTGGTTTTCCCCGTGGGGGTTTTTCCAGGGCTGATTAGCCAAAAATTTATGAGTAAATTTTTATGGTGTGCATGCATGTGTTTTCAGCCTGTTAGTGTTTTTCTGAGTGTTTAAATTGTTCAGGAAATTTTTTTATAAGTAGCTTCAAGCCTATGCAAAACCGGCTGAAGTGAAACTCATAAAATTGTTCATTAAACCAGCAATCAGTTAAACTCAGTTTTTCAACACGTACCCCTCGTACCCGCGCACCGAAAACTTGTGCAACATAGCTGTTTTCTTAAGGTGCACCCTCCTCCTTCAATGGTGACTGAATCAACCCTAAAATAATCAAATTGTAAACCACTGATTTATTAAAAACAGCCCTAGAAAATTGGTAGTTTACTCATTGTTTAACTTTAGAAATGTACATTGTAAATTAATTATCCCTGTTTGTCTAATTTGCAATTTTTTGCGTTGAAATATGCTAAAGATTTTTTTTTATGTTACAGATTCAAAGTTTCAAACTAGTTTCCACATTACAAAGTTACAAACATGCCAAGTACTTTGGATCCATTCTGGGAGTATGTAGAGCTTGTTGATCCACATAATCGACAAAAGCTTAGATGCAATTTGTGTGGCAAGGAGATGACGAGGGGGATAAGTAGGCTCAAATACCACCTCACACAACTGATAGGGCATGAGGTGGATATTTGTAAAAACTCCACTCTTGAAATTATTCATAGTGCCAAACTTGCAATTGAAGGTATTGGCAAGAGGAAAGTTGAAAGGGAAGCTTTGAGGCAGGAACTTGGAATGAGATTGGCATTAGTATCCGAGATAGCTGGACACACTTCAGGGGGAGGGGGGAGTGAGACCTTATCTTTATTTCTGCAATGCCTTCAACTACATCTCATTTCTTTGTTTCGAGATCCGTGCCCGGTGGACAACTAAGTATAAGGTCAATGCACAAGATAAATGAGAAAAAGGAAGCAAACAAACTTGTGGGTCGATGCCTTTTGGAGTGATATTCCATTCTACTTTGCGAGGGACCCATTCTATGTGCCTATGTTTGAGGCTGTTGCTATTGTTGGGCCGGGGTATAAGCCCCCCAATTATGAGGAGTTGAGAGGGCCCATCCTTGATATCGAAAAGATCGATTGCACTTCTAGCTTGGAGGAGCTTTGAGATTCATGGGAGGTCATAGGATGTAGTGTGATGTTAGATGGTTGGACTGATACAAAGGGTAGGACCCTTCTCAATTTCTTGGTTCATTGTCCCAGGGGCACAATGTTTATAAAATTCGTGGATGCATTTGCACAGATCAAATATGCAACATTGCTATGTTAGTTATTGGATGGGTTCATCCAAGTGATAGGTTTGCAGCATGTTGTCCAAGTCATAATGGACAGTGCTGCGAATTATGTGGCAACTGGCAGGATGCTTATGGACAAGTATCCTACATTGTTTTGGAATCCTTGTGCAACACATTGTATTGACTCTTAAGAGGACATGGGAAAGATTGGGTTTATCAAGTATGTCATTGATTCAACAAGAAGCATCGCCAAATTTATATACAATCATGCTTCTGTGCTTAGCTTGATGAGACAGTTCATTCGTGACAAGGAGTTGGTTTGTCTTGCCATCACTCGCTTTGTCACTTGTTTCATCTCTCTTAAGTCTCTCCTTACTTCTATGTGGGACTTGCAAACTATGTTCCTTTCACCTAAGTGGCGTGCTTTATCAACTAGCACTAAAACGGAGGGACATACCATATTCCGGCTAGTGTCATACTGGGAGAGTTTTTGGGATGGGGTGAAGGAGGTGTGTCCCATTTGTGAACTTTTGGTAAAGGTTCTATGCTTGGTTGATGGAGACAAGCTCGCAATGGGCTACCTATATAAGGCCATGGCTAGGGCCAAGGAGGCCATTCTTCCCTATTATGAAGACAAGGGGGATGAAGGGCAAGCGAAACAACAGTTGATATGGGAGGTGATTGATCAACGATGGAACACTACACTTCAACGCCCCATTTTGTAGGGCTATTTCTCAACCCAACATTCTCTTACACCTATTGCTTTGGGTTTGATACAGAGGTAATGGATGGGTTCTTGGAGTGTGTCCAGAGGATGGTGTCAAGTGAAGCTGACCGTTTAGAGATTTCCAAAGAGTTGGAAGTCTATAGGAGGGCCATGGGAACGTTTGGGTTTGAGATGGCTATTGATGACACGAAGAACATAATGCCAATTAAGCTTCACGTTATTTCAAAATTCAACTTCTTTACTTTCTTTGTTTTAAATTTCAGATTTTCAATGTCTTCTTTTTTGTTTCTCCAATTCATTATAGACACTTGGTGGGAAACCTATGGCAAACGGGTACCCCATCTCCAAAAGCTTTCTATTCGGATCCTTAGCCAGACATGTAGCTGTTTTGGTTGTGAGCACCCTTGGAGTGTATTTGAAAAAATACACACCAAGAAGTGCAACAGGTTAGAGAATTTGAAATCAAATTCTAAATTCATTATAACTTGTAATTAATGTCCCATGGGTAATCTATGTAATCTAAATTCTAATTTAATAAATTTATGGTCCTCATGCAGGTTGGATACCCAACGCCTGAATGATCTAGTGTACGTTTCCTACAATATCAAGTTGTGGGTGAAGCAGATTGAGAAAAAACCCGAGGTGGAGGCCATTTCATTGGATGCCATTGGCACCACTGCTGTGTGGAGAGTGGAGATTGAGGAACCTATTATGAAGGTAGCCCCTGATTGTTTAGAGGATGATACGCAGGACATGGAGAGCAAGATATGGGAGGATGAGGTGTTTGACTTGTTTGAGAGTGTGCCACCATCGGAGCCACCAGTTGCACAACCACCAGTTTTTGTTTCATAGCCACAGTCTCAGTTAGAGGGAGCCAAGTATATGGGCAATGGTAGAGGACTTGATGAGGGTCTAGTACCTCATCATTCTTCTAGTTCTTCTAGAGTACATCATTTTCCAGGCACTTCTAGAGGACGACATAGTCCATGACGACCCCCATTAGAGCTTGGGCTTTCTAGCGCTGAAGGTAGAGCCATTACTAGAGCAATTACCTTTGCCCGTAAAAGGGGTAGAGGGAATCCATAGTTTACTTTATTTAGTTGATTTCATTGCACAGGAGATACATTGATAGTATTTTTTTGGTGATTCATGAGTTGGGGACTCAAGATCCAGGACACGATTCATTATTGATGTGTGATGTATCACTAGACGTCTAATACATCTTATAGATCCTTTTTTTTTTCAATATTTACGTGGCAATGTGTTCTTTTGATGTTTTAAAAAATTGAAAAAAAATGAATATTTTTTGTATTTTTTAAGTTGTTGATATATTACCGATGTTTGCCGACATTTTCCCCGATAAATCCGATAATTTCTTTTTGAACTCTCGGTGATATATTTGCCAACACGATATTTGTAACACTGATTTTAATGCTCTTGATGGATTTTACAGCTTAATATGGATGAGATGTGTAATGTGGGTGGCATGCAAAAACTAAAATGGAAAAAATGATGTACAGTATCTAACTGAAAAAAAAGCCAACATAAAAAGTAAATAAATATAAATAAAAAATAAAATAAACCAACATAGATCTATCTTAAACCTAATTTTTTTCATCACTGAGAGGTTTACAAATGGATTTTTTAAAATCTCTCTGAGTAATAAACAGATTCAGGATTATGATGGATCTATGTTGATTAGAATAAGTGACGGTAGTTAAGATGATTGTAACATTTGTGGTTACATTGTGAAAAGAAGGATTGTGATGAGAAAACAATCAACGATGAGGAGTTCCATGGAGAGTGAAGTTGGAGAGATGAGAATTAAAAAAAGCATGGAACGTTTCATACTTATGAGTTTAAAACCTCATAATGCACATGTATTTTTTATGGCTTGGGATTTGAAATCCACAAAGTGTTGAAAACAATAGAGAAATGCCAGCTATAGATAGTGACTGAGAAATGACAACCATAGACACACTCCCAACAACCATAGACGTTGATTATGATACAAGCACTGGTCTAAAAACAAAGGCTGAGATAGATGTCAAAGACAGAGTAGACTCAATTTTGACAGAAGCCTATGACAGAGTATTAAAGTATTTTGAAGATAAATGCCAATGTCAAATTCACATGGTGTGCGTTTGTTAGAACTTAGAAGACATAGTCTCTGTTCCAGACTTTTATGAACCCTATTTGAAATCAAATGCAAGGCGATAATCACAAGGCAGTAGCAATGTGTTCTAAAACAATCTAGTACTATACATTGAATGCACACCAGAAACAGAGAAATGATCTAGAAAAAATGCCCAAGTGAATGGATGTTTTTTAGGAAGGGAACATATGTAGGGCACCCATGACTAGATTTGCAGGTAGGAAGGAGGTGGCAGTATATTACAGGAGGATATACAGTTACACACAAGCCCATGTAGTTCATTACAAAAAAGTTGACATGTAGAAGTTATTTTGATGTCCATATAGTGTAAGCCTGATATTGGCATGAGCAGGCAATATGTTGCAGATCTCATCAGCAAGCAATAAAAGGTCCCTTAGGTATCCTGCGGGCAGGCATATTCAAAAGAACCAGAACTGATTGCATCGAGTACGTAGTGGAGGCAGGAAATAAACTGGTGTTTTTAGCAGTTATTAAAGTGCAATCCAGGCAGTTTGCAATCATCCTTAAGGCATAAAGGGGCGGCAGGAGCACATGGGAGGTTGGGGGAAAGGAAACCAAGTTGCAACATTTGCTTAGGGATTGGGAATAGTGACCACCAACAAGGCATAACTTGCATGCTCTGTATCATGGTTCCATTTTTAATTGTGATGGTGGTGTTGTGGAAGCGGAAATACAAACGACGAGGAGGAAGTAGGGAGTGGCATATATCATGGAGAAGAGGAAGAAATGGAAGGGGATGATGATAATGAATTTGATAGTGATGACGCATAGGGACAAAAACACAAAGATACAACACCTTTGTGGAAGTATGTGACAAGGATTGGGGGAGGGGGAGGGCGTGGAACCACAAAGTTTATATGCCCTAGTTGTACTAAAACTTACACAGGTTCATATACCTGTGAGAACGCATCTATGAGGGTTTATGTCATGGGATGAAAGTAAGACTATTGAAGTCAAAACCTGTGACAAAGTGCTAGGGAAAGAAAGAAACAAATACATGAAGGAAGCGGAGGCTGCACTAAACAAATCCGAAAAATCAAGGTTTGAATATGAGGCATCAAGTTCACATAGAATGTTTAGTAGTCGATCACTATCCCCCCATAGTAGTGGATTCTTCTCTATGCATAGATCAATATCATATTTCCTTGACTAAGGTTGCAAGGATGATGTGGATTCAAAAATTTAGAGGTTTCACTATGCATGTGGTGTACCATTGAATGTTCTCTGCTCATCCTATTGGCATGTAATGGTACAAGCCATCAATAATGCCCTAAAGGATATAGGGGCCCTAGGTATAGCAAAGCTAGAACTATGGCACTTGACAAGGAAAGAGCCAAAATCCATGATGCTTTTGGAAAGTTTACTAATGATTGGACTATGGGGTATCCATTGTCTTTGATGGTTGGACAAATGTTAAAGGCAGGCCATTGATTAATATTCTTGGTGTGTTTTCTAGTGGCGCGGTCTTTTCATCCCATGACTACCTAGATCGCTACAAGATGTATATATATTGCAAAACTTTTAATTAAAACTATTTAATAAATTAGGCCATACAATGTAATTCAAGTCATTGCTGATAATGTTGTTAACTGTAAGGCAACAAGAGCAATCATTATGGATATATACCCTACTATAGTTTTGTGAACCTTTTGATACATGATATTATTAAGATGAAGGACCCTAATTATAGATGGATTTGTGCCTTGTACAAGAGGGAAGAAAATGATAAAATTTATTACCAATCATAGCATGGCCCACCACATTTTTTTCCATCACTCTAGGTTGGAGCTACTCAAGTTTGCAAAGACTAGATTTGCTAGCTACTACCTTACCTTCAAGCGCCTTTTGAAGGTAAGAGAGGCATTCACTAGTATGTTCTCGACTTCAAGTGATTCATGGTAGGGTTTGAAAGATAGGGCTGCAACCACATATGATAAACATGATTTTTAGGAGGTGGAAGACATTGTTCTTGATGGTTAGTTTTGGGCATAGGTTAGGTATGTTTTGTAGTTCACCAAGCCTGTTTATAGTATGATTCGGTTTGCAGATACATATCAATTGGTAATTGGGGAGGTGTATGAGCAAATGGCCAAATCAAAGACAGTGTTGAGTAGAGAAATGTGATCTTGTATGATCATGTTCATAAACATGTGGGAAAAAGGTGGGATAATTTGAATGTTCCACTCATTCCTTGGCATATGTCCTCACTCCAAATTATTATTCTCCATCTTGATTGGCCCATCCAACACTTGGGGGTGGAGTTAGTAGAAAATCACACGCAAATCCAAAGGTGTAGAATGGGTATATGCTTGCATTAGACAAGTTGGTCCCCAATGAAGAGGAGTGTGCTCAAGTATGAAGCGGATTGAGCAAATAAATCACTAAACATGGAGTATTTGATAACCTGCATGTAATGAAAGATTGAGGATTCACGATAGGTTGAATCTTATATAATGGTGGAACATGTATGGCTCCCCTACCACATATCTTCATTTATTGGCAGTGAGGGTGCTTTCACAAGTTGTTAACACTTCTTCTTGAGAGGTGTGTTGGAGCACCTACAACTTCATCCACAGTGTGAAGAGAAATAACTTGAATGTATATTGGGTAGAAATATTGGTTTATGTGCACTGCAACTTGAGGTTGCCGTCCCATCATTGTGATGCGACCAATAATGATAGAACACATTTGACTTGGGATGGAGGCTAATTTGGAGGATGGAGCCATAGCTTTAGAGTGCTTGGAGGCTGAACTATTGGGTTATCATGATGGTGATTAGATTCATACAATAGAGATGCTACCCCTAACCACAACCAAATTTCTAGATGCATGAGATTTGCCTTTAGCTTCGCAATATAGCATTGCATGGGGGCCATGCAACTATTGTTTGTGTTCCACAAACACTTCCAGTTGCCCCTACTTTTGCTCCAAGACCATGGGAAAAGAAAGTGGAAGTTTTTCATGGCAAGAAGAAAGCTTGGTAGATAGTACTAATATATATTATGGCTAATGTTTAGACAATTTGCACCTTTTTTTGACGGTGTTTTGCCAAAATCAGGCGATGGGTAAAATCGTTGAAATGCAGTTTTGGTTGCTGGAATTGCAATTTTCACTGCAGAAATGGATTCAGCAACCTCGATTACCCTTGGGGGCACTCAGATTAACAATTTTAGCAACCCAAAACTGCGATTTCAACAATTTTGGTTGGAAAATCCACCAGAATACTGATGCAAATTGTCTAAACATTAGGTTTCTCTAACATTATATGGTAGCTTAAGTTTTAACTTTGAAGTTTGAACCTACCTTTCAAGTTTAAATTGTTGATTGCATCTTACAACTCTTTGGTAAGCTATGAAATCGGACACGTCCAAAAGTGCCTGCGTGTCTCGTGTCCGCATGTCGGACATGGACACGCTGACAGAGCGTGTCCTTATTTAGGACACGCGTGTCCCACACTGTCACCAACGTGTCCTGATTCCAAGACACGATTTCCACTAAAAAAACACCCATACTTGCTTTAAATCAAAATTTTCACTTTCTTTTTATCATTTGCAAGTGTGGAGAGGGCTCTAAAGTGTGTTTGTTGTTAATATATATATATATATATAACGTGTCCTAATTTCGGGGGTCATAGTGTTCGTGTCGGACACTCGAATATATATATATAACGTGTACTTCGTGTCTTGTGTCCTCGTGTCAGGTGACTTAGTTGGTAAGGAATATGTTGCTCTATTTCATTTCATGGCTGATGTCATCCTTTGTCACAAGGTTCTCGAGTTGGGGATTGACAAGCATTAAGTTCGATTCCGGATTGATTTTACCAATGCAGTTCATATGAGGTTTGCCTTTAGGTTCAACAATCTCTCTCTCTCTCTCTCTCTCTCTCTCTCTATATATATATATATATAAAATGGAATTGCGAATTGTAGAAGAAAGTAGTATCGATTCTTCAAACTTCAAAATTTAAAAGAATATCTATTATTTTATATACTTGGCATTATGGTAAATTTACATTTTTATCTTAAGTCGATTGTTATGAAGTCCAAGCGGAATGGAAGAGTCCGAAGACATAGACATCGTGGTCCACCACATCGTTTGAGTTGTCGATCACATGGACACTATGATCCACCACACCGTCACCCCTTTCAAGTTTTTGTTTTAAGTGATTACACCTGTTGGCGATCACATCGTCCACCCTTGACTTTTTTTGGCAGGAACTGGTTTGCAGGTAAGGGTTTGTTAGTTGCTCTCCAAATTTTGACTTGTTTTCAACATGAATTGGTTCGCGGGTTCTAGGGATGCTCTCAAAATTGAATGTTGTCCATGGGTTGAGATTTAAGCTCGGACAAGAATCATTTGCAGAGTCAAGCAAGGGTCGAGCTCAACCAAGGTTGATTTTCAATTGCAGTTGCTTGTGAGATGAAAGCAGGACTTGCTGTCAATGGGTATATGATTAGGTTTTTTGAAACAAAATTAAAAAACCCTTGAAAATTCGAACTTGAACGAACCTTTTCATTGAACTCGTTTATCTTCAAACTTGCCATGATGTTCGTTATCAGGTTCGGCGAACTTGAAAGAATTTTAAGTGTTTTTAAGGTTCGTCGAACGTCGAACCTCAAGGTACAAGTTTGGTGAACCCTGTGACATAGATGTTAGCTATTAGAGTTTGTTGATGGCAAATGTTATTATTGAAACTTGAAGGTTGGCGATTGATTATTTAATGACAAAATTAAAAAAACCCTTGAAAATTCGAACTTGAACGAACCTATTCAATGAACTCGTTTATCTTCAAACTTGCCATTAAGTTTGCTTATCAGGTTCGGCAAACTTGAAAGAATTTTAATTTTTTTAAGGTTCGCCGAATGTCGAACCTCAAGGTACAAGTTTGGTGAACTCTATGACATAGATGTTATCTATTAGAGTTTGTTGATGGCAAATGTTATTGTTGAAACTTGAAGGTTGACGATTGATTATTTAATGACATTGTTATAAGTTATAGCTACTAGATGATTGATGTTATATGCGTAGCTAGGTCTTTGCAAGTTGGGGACTCAGAAGATCATAACATCTCTCTTGAGACAGTTTCTGGGTACTCAAATTTCTGTTGCCTTGCTGCTCATAAGTCTCAACTATGGCAAAATTGTCTCCACAAATTTCCAAGGCATTTTTTCCATCACAAACAAACATGGTTAATGTTCTTGCAACTTTTATGGTTGCGTCCTTTTGAGGATAAGCAAATAATGACAACAGCAATGACGAATTATGTTCATTGACTAGTTTATTGTACCAGGGTAGGGTTTTGAATCCTAGGGAATGCTCACGGGTTGCCTCGGCTTTGAACTTCATTGGAATATGCCTGCATCAGCCTTGTGTTGGACAGTTAGATGGATTTTGGGGTTTTTGGACAGTTTTGTGGAGGTCGCTTTGAATGAGCAGGTAGGGTGATATGGAGAAGGCTTCATCGACAATTTCTTTGGCATTGGAGGCAAGAAGCCTAGTAGCGTAGCAGAGGATGAATGACAAGTGTTTGACAGAAAGCTTGCATGCCAATTGTTTGAAGAAAAACCTGTTTGACACTTGTTTGATATAGCCCCTGCTTTCAAGGCAGATTTTCAAATCATGGTAAAGTTACCCATTGGGAAAAGCTCTATTGTGGGTAAATTATGCTGATTATGTGGAGTTAAACAACTTGAGGACCAAATGCTGTTGTCCAAATACAGTATAATTGAAGATTCAACCATTCTATTGTTGCTGTGTCGACTTGGAGGATGAGGGGTGGTGGGGACCAGGGGGGCTCTCATCTTCAACGTGGGTTTCTTACTTGGATTCAGCTAGATCAAAGGCTCGACCTCAAGCAGGTCGATATCCAATGATGGCTAGTTCTTATTTAGTGAATAAATCAGATGAGATGCCTACTTTGGAGGCCCCCCATACGGAAGTCATGATAATAGTTCTTATTATAAAAAATATGCAGCTGTATGTGGATTTAATGGTTTCTGGCCTTGCAGAGCAGATCTGTATCGGTGGATATTTTTGAACTGGACAAAGATATGTGAGGTACATTTTTGTTCAAAGTTTTTTGTTGTTGTTCAGCTTCCAAATGAGGAAGATTATCAGAAATTTATTAAGGGGGTCCCTGGTTCTAGGGAAGGACAGGTCTCTTTATGATTATATGGTTTCCTGAATGACTTATCCAGAATTGTTGTTTCCAAAATGCCAGTTGGGGTTTGACTTCCTAGTTTTCCTCTTCATTTTTGGCATACGTCGGCTTTCAAAGTATTGGAAATGCTTTAGGCAGATATTTAAAGATAGATTTGGAGCTGACAGAACTAGGGTTGTTCATTTATGCTAGAGTATGTGTGGAGATAGTTCTTAGTAAAGGTCTTCCAGATAAGTTGATTACAATACAAGGGGAAGAGTATTGGACTCAGATTTTGGACTACGAAAACCCAGCTTTTTGTTGCAGGATATGCCACCAAACTTGACACCTTCATTACTCTTGTTCTCATGCAAGAGGTCCTTCAAATAGGAAAATAGGTCATCCTCCCAAATCCAAAATCTGGCAGCCATATGAGCCCCAGGATGAGGATGATGAAGATCAATCAGGAGCAGATGATTTGTCTACAGCAGAGGTGAAGAAGGATACAAATGGAGGCTAAAAAATACTGAGTTTAGATTTACAGATGTCCATGAAATTTCCAGAAGAAGTTGCCAATGAAACTCCATCTGGAGAAATGAAAATAAATCATGAATCTGAATCTAAGATTCTGATAAGCAGTAAGACTTGATTCAGAATGCAGATAAGATAAGATAAGATAATTTTATTAATGTCCACTAATGACCACAAAGTAGGTCAACGGGACTGCTGGTTACAATGATGTTCATGCATGTGGGAGGACCAAACGGTCTCCTTTAAAAGAGATACGATACAGAATTAAAGGGCCTCCTTTAAAGGACTGCACAAAAGTTAAAAAAAAGTAAGGAAAAAAAGGCTGGATTGAGGAAACTGTTCTTTTGTCAGTCTGTGACCCCACTTTTTGGGTGTTTTTTTTCATTTAGCACATTCATGATGACTTGCGTCATTATTGAGCTTTTGAATTGCTCAAGTGTATCTGAAGAACGCAATTTTTATCTTTAATGAATAAAATTATGATTTATTTTCCAAGGAAAAAAATAAATGAGCAAACTTTGCATATTTGTTGTCTAATTGTTTGTTTTTACATTGGGAACCCACCTTTTTGACGGACGGTAAACCTGGAAATAATTTGTCCCAACCTCCACTAGATTGAAAAATAATTCATTTTGTAGTCTCAATAATGTCTTGAAGGCTACATCAATATCAATAGTCACCTCTGGGAAATCCCACGCAAGGAGGGAGCATGCCCTCCATGTTTGGAACCTTGTTCATTGTCACAACAACCACTCTGCATTGCCACCAGACCACAATGTGAGGGACAATATAGACATTAATATATATACATATATTAAAATTTGAACGTTTATGTTCTTTTTACTCGACTGATTTTTATGCCAGTTTTTCGTCTGGTTGTGGTCTAGTTTGTTTTTTTGAGTCAAACCGGTTCCAGTCTCACTAACTTTTATTTTCACAACTTGACGAGACACAATCAATAAATATAGGAATTAAAAAAGCTGTGCCAGACAAGCGAAAACTTGAAAGATTCATGCAAAAGAGAACCATTTTAAAAATCAAAATACAACTGTCAAAATGTCCTCTTAAGTCACAGAATCCACAAATTTGATCAAAGACCAAATATTGACAAACCTTCAACAACAAAGAGGTTGACATACAAGTAATTGACAACTGGGCAATTCTTGACATGGCTAACTGTTTAATTGTAATTTAATGGAACTCAGGCGAAATTCTGATTTTATCTGTAAATAAGTTTTATTTTCACCTTTAAGTCATATGTGAACTTTGCTCCAAAAATATATCTTCTGGACTTTCAATTGAGAAAATATAGGATAAATCCTAAAAACATTAATTAAAAAAGGACTTGATATTTAGCTTATCTTGGCCAAAATCTTTAAATGCCTAATAGAGCAATTGCAATTTGCAATATCTGTTAGTCACCTTACCGACATTTGAAACACTTTTAATCAACACAGTAGTTCTTGATAGTGCTCTACTTAAGTAAATAATAGCAGATCCTTGATGGCCTTTATAAGTCTGCCTTATTTAAACAACTCTTGGTCCTTGATGGCCTTAATAACATTTAATTTTACTCAATCAAGCAACACCAGACCTTGATGACCTTAACAGTTCTTACTGAATTGAAGATCATGTCTTGATGACGATGAAACCAAAATGTTAACGTGTGGTGTATTAGAAAAACTAGGCAATGCTATACAAATGCTGAATGTAAATATTAGCGTATAATAAGAGTAGTGATCAATAAATTGTAGTGCTAAAATTTATATTACTTTTTAGATGCCTACCTATTATAATAGATATAAGTAGAAATGTTCTGTATAGTTTAAGCTATTTCTATTTCTATTGTGTTTTTTCCTAGTTTTAACATGTTTTCCAGTCAATTTAACAAATATTTTAAGCTCATCCAGGGGTTGGTTGTGTTCTTTGGGTGGATTTAAAATGTACTAGAAGTCTTGACATGCAAATATTTATTATGCAGTTGTTTTTAATTTCATAGTAAAATATAACGTGCTTTATTTTGTATGTTGAATATTTCAGTGGGCAATTTTCTGATGATATTCTATCACAACTGGAAAATGAGTTTTTGGCATCTCTCAATGCTGAGGTATATTCTATTTATTTTATGATACTCCAAAAATATTTGTGATAGAGGGCAACTAATTCAATGTTTTAGATTCTATTGGTTTAACTCTGAGTGATTGCCTTTGTTATTAGGATGTAGGTGGCAATGTGGTTGAACATATTAGGCCTTTACCATGGTATCCCGCCAAGCTTGCTTGGCACTTGAACTTCTCTCGCATGCAACTGAGGAAAAATCAAACACTTGAAAGGTATTTGAAATTTATATATAAATAGGCTATTTAAGGTGAGACATGGAATTGGTCAAGATATGAATATTGCATTTTGATTGTTATTTTAAAAGGCTTATGATGGTTCTTTGAGTAATAGCAACCTTTCTTACTTTTATTTAATACTTTTGTGATAGAAGCCAAAGAATTATATGTTGTTAATCACAAGTCAAGCAGTTTAGCATGTGCGTTTTTAGGTATGGATCACTATCATTTTTGTTTGATCAACAAGCTGAAGCTAATTGAATTATGTTAATCTGCTAAACTTTACAAGTAAGAGATGTATGAGAAAAGAAAACATGATGCTTTGATGGTTATGTTTTTAAACATGAAGTTTTTACACAACAATGATGATGTCTTGTTTAACTGTCTATTGTGGTGTCTGTCCTAACCGTTGACTGAATAATAACTAACATTACTTTATCAATACCTGAGAACATCTTCGTAACCTAAGAACATCTAAAGACCTAACACTTAAATGGTCATTAGAACTAGGAAATCCCATAATGGATTTTGGTTGGTGTTTACATTAAGCATAATATAAGTTTGCAAATTCTATTTTGGTGTGTGGTTCTGTAAAAATGTTGGGTACATATGTTTTTGGTACAAAAACTGGATTCTTTGCGAGTTTGATCACACTCTGGATTTGATTTGCCATCTTTTATTGAGTTGAGATTTCATGTACTTGCTTTTGCATGCATGCAATTTATATGATGCATGTCGCATGCAAATTGAGTCATGGGCCGCCTGCTTTGCATGTCAATTGATACTTGCTCCGGTGTCCCTCTTTTATTTACTGATGACTTAATATCACTGCTTAAGATATTCTTTTATTCCAAGTGGCATCAGTCCTCAATCAATTCCCTACTTGTTAGTACCTGCTAGAACCTATGTGAATTAAATAGGTTAGTGGGATGGTTCTTAGTGCTTAAGTAGAAGAGGACATTACAATTGGCCACTCAAATGTAAACACATTATTCATGATTTTCTACAATATATATTTTAATTTCTTGGATTTCCACACCAAGGCCCTATCTACACATGTAGATGCATTTATAGTGGCATGATTTGAATGGTTTCCATACAACACCACCATTTTGAATCTCTTTTCCCAATCACTTATCAACAAACTTTTCAAGTGGCTTCATCACTTACATTCGAAGTTAATTAGCTATTTCCATCATCTTGTGGGCACCACTATCGAGTACTTTAACATAGTTTGAGCCTATAACACTGACTCATGGCTCTCTTGACTATTAATCGAGTGGACGAGGAACCCTTATGCAGTTACATTTAGAGGTGATGTAAATTTGTTCACTCATATAAGAAACCTCTCCAAGCTCAACAACTCTTCGAACCTTTTACAATTTATTGAAGACTCAAATGTGCTCGAGTTGTTGACCCAACTATCTACTTCTTATGAAAACACAATTTAAAAGACCATGATTTTAATGATGGAAACTCTAGGTCTGTGTGCTTTCACATGCCTAACACATAATTTTCTCGTTAGGATTTATATTGTAACTAGTGACAATACTATAGAAACCTTGTGTATCAAATATCACATGAGATCTATAAAAGTGGAATTAAGAAATAGGACAACTCAAAGAAGAACTCGCCTAGGAAGCCTTTCAAGACCCTCCCTCGTATGGATCACAATAGATATTGTATCTTTCACCAACTAATGGGGCACAACAGCGAAAGCTGCATAACCTAAGTCACAAGGTTCGGCTTCAACAACCATTAAGTTTAATTTGGGTTTGAATATATATATATATGCTCTTTAAAATAAAATATGACATAAAATAATTAGAAATCAACATCAATACACAAATTGTTAATTTTTCTCATCTCAGGCCTAGATAAAACAGTTCCTAGAGATTTCCTTGCTTAAAAATTAATTTTCAGCCCACTGATTATTTTACGCTGCTGATATCTATTAACATAAATAACTAGCAGAAGCAAAATACTAAACATATTACAAAATACATGCACAATTTTTCTGCCCTTCAAAATCAGCTTTCATTAAGAATATTCCAAGTTTAAGGGCTCTGTTACTGGGAAAATGGCCTTGAGAAATTACACAGCAAACTTGGCAAATTCAGCCCCACATAAGATGAACATCAACTTATAAAACTGCCCCAGAAAGACTTCAACAAAACCCAGAATTTTCTGCCCTTGCAAATTGTTGTACGACCTACTGTACGGTCCGTACAAAATGTACGGATCCGTACGACTGTCCATATAGCATGTATGGATATCCGTACGGCCAGATCTATTCGACTGTACAACCTGTCCGTACACTATCTGTATGGTTCCCTGCACAGAAAATTTCTGCTCCTCCTTGAGCTAGTTCAATTGCCTGTTTCACCGTGAAAGCTACTACTTCTCTCCCACTTAATGCTTGAGTTTCTCTCTTGAAAGATGATGTCTTATCCTCTCCCATTAGCTGCCTTTATACTTTTTTGGTATGAACTAAAACCCTAACTTCAATGGTTGATATTAGATCTCATCTGTGTTATCGTATCCACCACCCCAGTGTGTAGGATCCGCGGGTCCACGGTTCCGATACGTATCCGGATCGGATCTGCCTAGAATCTACCATGGAAACGGATCCCCTGCAGAAGGAAACGTATCCTGGCCCCATGAAATGGATCCTGTGAAAAATAAAAGAATTCCTGAAATTTTCATACGGATCCTGTGAAAAATCAAATGATTCCTGAAATTTTCAAACAGATCATGCAACTTCCAGTGCTTCTATGACCCATTGATTCCCCCAAAAATTATTTTTTAATGAAAAACTTAAAAATACTTAAACACCTAATGGCTAAAAGCGTAAACCCCATTCTTGCTCAAGGTCTGATCTATCCTTATGTCAAGATCAGTGTTACAAATATCGTGTTGGCGAATATATCGCCAAGGGTCCAAAAAGAAATTATCGGATTTATCGGCAAAAATGTCGGCAAACATCGGCAATATATTGACAAAATAAAAAATACAAAAATATTAAAAAATACAAAAAAGAAAAAAATCACAATATATTTGAAAAAATCGGCAAATATCGCCAAAAATCGGCAAATATCGTGATAAAATCGGCAAATATCGCGATAAAATCGGGAAAAATCGCCAAAAAAATCGGGAAAATATCGGGGCGATATATCGCTAGTGAGTTAACATCGCAATATATCGGCGATATTTGTAACACTCTCAAGATATGCTTTTGAAATCTGATATATCAATATCAAGGTCTGTTCTCAATGTTTTTATTTGATATATCTTTATAGTCAAGGTCTGCTGTCAAGGGCTAATCTATCTTTATGTACTATGTTGTTGCTCAACTTCACCTACACTGTTTTGTAGTCTTGTCATAGCGTTTGAGAAAACCACTTTATTCCCTGCTGATAGGGACATGTGGATGTGGCTCACAAAAACACTATTATGACCTGCTTCAAGTTCATGCTGAAATGGTTTTTAAAATTATCATTATCATAACTTATCAAATTATCAGTTATGGTACATGAACTCTCTTTTTTGGCAATAACTTATAGCTCTACTCTTGTGTTTCCTAAATAGTTATGTTTCTTTATTCTATTTTTCTATCTATTATAAATTTTTTTATATTTGTTTGTACTTGCCGTTTCCCCGCCGTATCCGGATCCTGGGTTTTAAAAAATCTAGCGAATCCGTATCTGGATCCTGGGTTTTAAAAAATCTAGTGAATCCGTATCCAGATCCTGGGTTTTAAAAAATATATTGAATCTGTATCCGGATCCGAATCCATATCCGTATCTTGGTAACTTAGGATCTCTTTCACTTGAGATCGACGGTTGTGATTCATTTGATTAAATTAAATCACTAAAGCCCAAAACTTAGGCTTTTCTCCAAATTAACCACAAATAATTATAAAAGGGCATTCACTTTAATAATTCCTTTAATTAAAGTGAATTTTCTAGGTACCTGAGAGGTCATAGCGACGATTCCCATGGGCAAGACACCTACTCATGGAAATACCTGTCCAAGCTACAAATATCAACACATATATGAATAAGAATCATGAGCGATAAGCATATATGACCCATGAGTAACTTAATCATGATAAAATCCAATAATCAACAGTTACAATTTAATGGAGACTGTTTTGAGCCATGTTTCACCTTGTTTGAGGTATTTCCAACATATTTGGAAGCACACTCTTACGATGAATATGCCACATGTCATTCTGGATCCATTATATGCACTCAAGGGGAAAAGGATCAAAACATGCCACATCGGGGGAGAACCAGAGCATGGCATGTGGCAAGGAAGGACCATTTTAATGATGTATGAGAGACAATGTATGTTTTAATCACTATAAATGTTGTATCAGAGACACTGTATTTGAGAGAGTTTGATGTACAAGCCGATGAATGCAGGAAACATATCTTGGGCTAGTTGTAAAATTTTGGTGACATTAATATAACAGAGTTTCATTTTCTCTACACACTTTTGTTATTTATGATATGTAGTTTTGTGTGTACAAACAGCCTATCTTGAGCTAGCCCTGTTGTATAATTGTTCCAGCATTGATGTAATACCAAGGTATCAGGCTCGTGGGGTTTAGGCTAGGGGACATGAATCCTGTTTTGCAGTTCATGGACAGTAGGGGACATGAATCCTGTTTTGCTGTTCATGGACAGTTGTACTCATGTGTCAGCCATGCTCTGTCATGTGCCCATTGTGACAGACACGCCATGAAGTTTGTCCAACATGTGTGGATCTAACGCATGAAAAAGTCTCTCACTGGTATATTTAAAACCTCCTCCATCATCTCACTTTTTTTCATCATTTCACTGTGGTTTGCCTTAATTGACAATAAGTCTGTAGGTAAGGAGAAATCAATATTTTGATGAGATTTCCATGAGATTGGTGAATCTACAATCTGCAATTTTTCCCTGGAGTGTCATTCTCCAACAACAGTGTTCTTCTTTCTTCATCCTCATGAAATCATGGCTCAGGCATAAAGCGCTGCTACTAAAGGTAAAAAAAGGGAAGAATGTCCATGTTGGTGTCACTGCCACTCCTAAAATACCATCTACTATTGTTTGTTCATCTGATGGAGGTAGAATTGTCATTTCTGCACAAAACACCGCAACAGCAAGACAGCTCAGTTAATAAAAGAAATACCTGCTGTGGAAATATTTTACCAGCAGACCAGGCTCAGAGAAGGGTTGTTGGGAGGGAAACTGTTTTTGGACATATAATTTCTGCAAAGCTGAATTTAAGAGCACCTATTGGCCTCCTGGGTAGTGGAATTGGAGCATGTGAAAAAGTGTATACCAACATTTGTGTACCTTTCCTTCGACATATATATGCAAGGGTTTGTGTTCCTAACGCTCTTCTGCTTTTTCTCCTTTGAAATCTCACGATGTCCTCTCACCTATCACAAGCTAAAATCTTTGAATGCGATTGACCTTCTTTTACTTGTCACAGTTTATATATGCATCATCCTCTTGGGCATTGATGCCTTAGTTAAAATCTTTTATTCTTCAAGCATGATTATTTTAAAGTTTTGAGACAGGTATCTTAGAAAAGCAATCTGAATATTTTTTCACCTTCCTCTATTTTAAAACTGTGAATGAAACATAACTTGCCACCATGTTGCGTGTGTGTTGTCCTTTCTCTCAAGCAGCAGTTTCAAACATTCTCTTTGTTTGGGCAGTCCCTTCAATCTTTTATGATTTTGGACTCCAGTGAGAGGCTCCAGGCCAAGTTGCTTTGATACCATTTCTTATTTTTGTTTAACAAGAACGGATAATATTTTTTTAGAAATTTCCAGGACTGTAGAAGCAATTGCCATCTCAGCCAATTACAATCAACAACGTGAGTCATCTACAAAACGAACAAAGAATAAGCAGTCTTCTGACCAAAAAGATAGAAGCTCCAAGAAATTCACTCTTAAGGAATTGGCTGATATTCACTAGGTTCTCCATTGACGCTGAGATGACCTTGTGCCAGCAAGCAGGCATTATTAGCCATATGGTCTGCCCTTCTATTTAAATCCCGCAAAATATGAAAGGATTCAACCTTTGCGAACTCTTTTATTGAAATTCGGATTCTCTTCAGAATTTTATTCAAAACTGAGTTATTAAATTGCCCTTCTGACTTAATTAATTTAATCAACAGTTCAGAATCTCCATATATTTGTATTGACTGGAACCCGGCCTCCTTTGCAATTTGGCATGCCTTGAGAAGGCTATAACATTCTGCCTGGTTATTGGACATGAATCCAAGCCCCCAGCTGAAGCAAGTTTCAATTTGCTGATCAAGCGAGATTAACAGCCCCCCAGCCCCGGATGTGCCAGGATTTCCCTTGGATGCTCCATAAAAAAAAATACTAGCAGAAGAGGACTTCTTCCAGCTGTCAGCAAATTCTGCCTCCAAGCATCGAATTTTCCACGAAGGGGAGCGACACGGTTTGTGAGAGAGTAATTTACTGTTGCCCATTGTGCGTTTCCCAAGCCACTCATTGACTTTGTCTGGCAGCGTTGACAGAGATGAAGAATTGCCAATCGATTCTGAAATAAGGAATTTAATTTTGGATGCAACTTGAGCTGGAGTTGACTCTTATTACCGAAAATCCCGTCATTCCTAACTAACCACAGCTTCCACCAGATATACTTCGGAATTAACTGCCAGACTTTTTTCCAATCCACAATTTTTACATTAGCATCTGTTTTCCATTCTTGCTAGGAAATTCCCTTTTCCCAGGAGGAAAAAAGTTCTACTACAGAGATTTGGAAAGGAGCTGAAACTGAAAGGCCACTAAGGACCACCTCCCACACCTGACGTGAAAATTCACAATTAATAAACAAATGATCAGAAGTTTCACTGGCTACTTGGCAGAGGCAGCAGCTTTACGGTCCATGAAACCCACGTTTGCTTAAATTTTCTCTCGACAGCACCTTCTGTGCATTAGCAACCAGGTGAAAAAATTCACCTTGGGGAGACATAGTGGAGACCATACTTACCAGACTCGGAATCGACAATAAATCGGCGAGGCAAAAGAGCGAAGAGTTTGAATCGGATCGGGAAAAAATCGGCAAATACAAAAAATTAGATATATACCTCTATTTTGAATTAAAAAAAAAATTATAGATATTCAAAACAACCATGTCCATACACTGCAATATATCAATAGATGCCTAAAAGATATCAATAGAATCATAGATGTCCAAAATATATCTATTATCAACTCTCATGCATAAGATGAGTCCATAAATGATAATCCGGAAAGATGTCCAAAATATATCAACTCTCATCCATAAGATGAGTCCAAAAATACATAAAGTGAGGATCCAAAATCTAGAATCTAGATACTAAATACGAAACAGTAAGAAAAAGTTAAAACTAAGAAGTAGATGCTCTCGCATCTCTTGCTGCTTGACCCTCAAGGGTCTCTAAGTCCTCGGAACTAAAAAGAGGAGCCTCCTCTGAATGAATCCAAGTAGATGTAGCA
The DNA here is from genome assembly GCA_001517045.1 of Pseudotsuga menziesii. Taxonomy (NCBI): domain Eukaryota; kingdom Viridiplantae; phylum Streptophyta; class Pinopsida; order Pinales; family Pinaceae; genus Pseudotsuga; species Pseudotsuga menziesii. The sequence goes on along the minus strand of LPNX010589687.1, from coordinate 314,211 downwards.
ACAGTTGTAGGATCCCCATTCTGTTCCAATTCCACCTCCAAGTCATCTTGGCCCAAGGAAATAGCTGAATGATCCAAACCTGTCAACATCAAGAATCAAGATACATTCAAAATGTGAATTAAACTTTAAAATTTTAAAGTTTAAACCAATGATTAAAATTTAAGATTACAAATGATTATAAAGTGTCTCACCAAGTAACTGCTTGTTGCGAAGCCGAAGGTTGTAGTGGACAAAAATGAGGTCATTCAAGCACTTTTGTGTCAAGCGACTACGCCTCTTGGAATGGATTTTCTCAAACATGCTCCAGTTGCGCTTGCAACCTGAAACGCTGCAAGTTTGATTTAGGATCCTAGTGGCAAACTTCTTAAGATCTGGTGTATCACTGCCAAAATTTTGCCACCAAAGACCTAACATGGGGCAAGTGTTAAAAAGTCAAGATTGATAATTGAAGATGAACAAAACTTCGAACTTCAAAGAATTGAGATAATAAAGTGTAAAATTATAAAAGATAATACAAAATTACAAAATTTGTAATACAAAATTCAAATTATAAAATACCTGGCAACATTTTTGTCCTTTCCCGTATAGCACTGGCATAAGCAAACAATTTTGAAGGAATCCTATAGTCTTGGAGCTGGGCAATGATACGGGTTTGGACTTCTGGATTTGGGTTCATCCTCTCAATGCAAGTCATAAGCCCTCGGCCAACCTCCTTATCCTCACTAAACTTGGTCTTGTCATAAAAATATGTTGGATTGAAAAAGTATCCAGCAGCATGTAAAGGAGAGTGCAATTGCCTATCCCACCTCTCATCAATGATGTCCCAAAGAGGCATGTACTTGGTCTCATCATTCATATATTTGGCTTTTATGGCTTCCTTGGCGAGATCCATTGACTCATAAATGTAACCCATGACGGGTTTCTCACCATCAACCATCCTGAAAGATCAATCATCAATTTAAGACTTTAAAGTTTAAATTTAATTAACATGTAGAAAAGTTTGAAATTTGAATTCAAATTGAATTGATGAACATTAAAAAGGTTTAGAAAATTAGAAATTAAGTACCTGAGCACTTTGACAAGTGGTTCAGTCACAGCAATGATCTCTTCTGCATCTCTCCAAAAACCATCATTAAAGACAAGGGCAACAATTTCAATGCCCTCATGGCTTCTTCCATGTCTAGAAGCCATCCACTCAGGTCCCAAAAACATTCTCTTTAAATTGACCTTTTGCTCTACTACAGATTGCAAAGAGATGAAGTTTGTTGCAAATCTCGTCACTCCAGGGCGAACAAGCTCCTTGCCTTCAGTGTATGTTCTCATGGTGGAAAGGACATTTGTGTGATTGTAGATGAATTTGGTTATGGATTTTTCCTTTTCCACAACTTCTTGTATCCATTGAAGTTTCCCAATGTCCTTGAGCATCAGGTCTATGCAGTGTGCAGCGCAAGAGCTCCAAAATATAGTGGGGTGCCTAGCCTCAAACAATCTACTAGCAGACATATAATTAGCTGCATTGTCAGTGATAATTTGCACAATGTTTTCTTCTCCCACTTCTTGAACAATTTCTTCCATCATTTCACAAATAAGTTGAGCACTCTTAACTTTGTCTGAGGCATCAACTGATTTGAGAAACATTGTCCCCTTTGGACAAGAAACGAGGAAATTAATCAAAGTTCTGTTCCTCCTATCTGTCCATCCATCACTCATGATGGTGCACCCTGTTTCTGCCCATGATGTACGAAACTCACCAAGCAGAAGGTTGAGGTCATCAACACTCTCTAGCAACATATCTGTCCTAAGGCTCTCAGATGTAGGGGCTTTGAACCCCGGGCCTGCAACAGCAACTGCATCAATCATAGATTGCCAATAAGGGCTTCTGGCACAGTTGAAAGGGATGTCAGAATAATACCAAAAGTTAGCAATGGCCTTTCTTGCTTGCTTATGGACATTCTTTTTCCAACCAGTGCCATCTAAGCTAGGCTGGGCACCTGGTTGTGTATGGGGTGCAAAATAAGTGTGGATATTTCCTCCTCCAGTGCTCAAATTTGTAGGAATAGGAGGAGGTTGTGGAACTTGTGGCATGTTTGGAATATGAAAACTTAGGTTAGGTAGAGGCATCGTGGATTCGACAGAAGGAGGTGATATGGGGGTATTAGAGGATTGTCCACCAACACCTGCAACATTTCCCATCTCCATGTTTACCCTTGCTTTCTTCATTTTGGATTCATTCATGCAATCAATGGCCAAGCTGGCTTGGTGTCTAACATCCTCAGGTACAGCTTTGCAAGGACTTATGTCATGCCCAGGAAGCTTAGCAATATGGAATTTGAATCTATAAATTCCACCACTACAATGCTCTCTGCAAAATTTACACAGCAACTTGGTGGACCTTGGAATCTTCTCACAATAGGCCCAAGCAAAGTCTTTTTCTCTTGGCATTTTCAAAATTCACAGTGTCAAAAAGACAATCTGCTTCCCAATTTAATATAGTTTAGTGGCCAACCTTACCCTGCTGCCTTCAAAATGCAAATCTGCAAGTTATAAAACATTTAAAAATCAAAATCAAATATTAAATAAAAATAAAATCAAAATAATAAATAAAATAATATCTCTGTTATTTTAAATTGTTTGCTTATGCCAACAAATATTAAATAAAAATAAAATCAAAATAATAAATAAAATAATATCTCTGTTATTTTAAATTGTTTGCTTATGCCAACAAATATTAAATAAAAATAAAATCAATTTAAAATCAAGTTATTTTAACTTTTTATTTTTATTAAATAAAAATAAAATCAAAATCATTCCTGAATGTCTACTGTCTGGCCATCTTCTCAAACATAACAGAGATGGATGTTGCTTTTCCTAATTGTGAAGGTTGCAATTACTTTTAGCACAAAAAAGCAGTCCTAAAATAGTTAGCACAGATTTAAGATTGGATAGTTATGGCATTGATTTTAGAGGCTGGGATAAATGAGTCCTGGTTACAAGAGGGTCGTTACCTTCCTGGTCATATTTGCTGCTAGTTTTAGTGTGGGCTCAACCTTTTCAGCCAACGTTAGAACTGCCTTTGTGTGCCAAATTCAGCAAGAAATCAGCATTAACAAGGCACTAACTTTAGGATGTACTGGCTTTTATTTTTTATTCAGTTCGTTTTTACATAAAGTGGCAATAGGTTAATTTCAAAAAGCTGTTTTAAAATCATATAAACCGTCTTCATTTTTCTTGGTTTAGAAAATGTTATATGCACAAGGAACCTTTGTTTCTAGATGACAGAGACTGCTGTACAAAAATAATTTAACATTTTTTATTTAAATAAAAAAAATATAGCAAAGAAAAAATCAAATAATAAATTAAAAATCAAAATAAAAACTGATAAAAGTTAAAATAAATATTAAAATAAAGTTTTAAATTTAAAACTTAAAATAAATTATGAATTTTTTTTAAAATAAAAATAAATAAATAAATAAAGTGCATTGCAAAAATCAAAATAAAAACTATTAAAAAGTTAAAATAAAAATTAAAATAAGGTTTAAAATTTAAAACTTATAATAAATTATGAAAATTAAAAAAAAAAAATACAATACATTACATAATACAAATTTAAAAAAAATACATTACAAATATTAAAAAATAACATTACATTACAAATAATATAAATACATCATACAATACATTAAAAAATAAAAAAATAAAAATACATTACACTACAAATTTAAAAAAAAATCATTACAAATTTTTAAAAAATACGTTACAAATTAAAAAAAAACACATTACGTTACAAATAGTATAGAATCTAGTACAATACATTAAAAAATAAATAAAAAAGAAATACATTACAAATTTTAAAAATTACAATACATTACAATACATTAAAATAAATATTAAAATGATTAAAAAAAACAAAAAAACAAAAAAACCACATACCTGCATGCGGCTGTGAGTCGTGACCACTCCCGGCTGTGAGCACTGGCGGCTTGGAGCAGCAGCAAGACACAGTCCGCGGGCAGAGAAGGCAACGGCGCGGGCTGGAGAAGGCAACAGCGCGGGGCCGTGGGCACTCGCGACTTGTAGACAATAGCGCGGGGCTGCGGGCATTCCTGACTTGTAGACAACAGCGTGGGCGCGGGCTGGAGAAGACAACGGCGCGGGTAGGAGAATACAGTCGATGGAGGCCGTGGATGAAGAAGACGTCGTGATGCTGGATGCCTGTGGATGAAGAGGACGCCCGTGAAGGAAAACAGACGCCGGTGAAAGAAAAACCTGCAAAGTCGTGAAGAACGATAATGGTGGCCGAAAATAAGTAAAGATGCCGCGTCGAGGGTGGGAGAAAACGCGGTAAAAAAAACGCGGGTTTTCTCTGTTTTCGAGGCATGAGTCAGCCGACAGGTAGAAAAATCGTTTAACTCGCCGAGCCGTGCCGATCCGAGCCGATTTTCGGCGATTTTCCGAGTTAAATCGCCCCGACCCGATTTTAACTCGCCGCGAGCTGAAACGGCTCGTTTCGCCTCCGATCCGAGTCAAACTCGGAAAAATCGCGAAGTCGCGATTCCTGTAACCCTGGTGGAGACCACATCGATTTCCAGGTCGCTGGAGATAATCTGGAAGCCAAGGGGACTTGCAGAGAAGAGAAACCACGCGTTGCTGAATAAAAAAAAGAGCAGCCCCACCCTCACTCATCTTTAGAGTAGCGATTTACAGGAGCCAGATCGGATAAGGTTGAAAATAGTAATTGTTGCTGTTAAGAAAGGTACTCCGGAATCTCAGGAAGGCTTCCTACGTCCCAATTCCCATTCCTGTCCCATTTACAAATATCTGCAAGTCGGAGAAAGCCTTTATTGATTAGCCAGTCCTTGATCTCACTCAACAAATTAATAGAGGATAGAGGCGGATTTCCGAGGATTTTATCAACCCACAAAAAAATCCTTTTCCCACTACCAGGGATTCTATAAAGATGTTGATGGAAATTGTCAATTCCTCTTTTATAGAGATTCCAAATTGCTGTGCCTAAGGGGATGGAAGAAGATTTTATATTTCTCAGAGAAATTCCCTTAAGGTATTTTTTCCTAAATTTTTTATTAACAGGATGATTTTTATCTGCATATAACTGCCAGATAAGCTTTCCTCCCAACTGACCAAGTGCATCTTCTTATGATTACCTTTGCCACCCTCCCAAAGAAAATCTCGAAGGAGTTTAGAAATTTGAGCTGTAATGGATTTAGGGGCAAGGAGCAGAGAAAACTGAAAGATGGGTAGAGCAGAGAGGACAGACTTAATCAGAATCAATTTACCAGCCTTGGTAAGCCATTGACCGCCCCAGGAAACTATTTTAGATTTCAGTTTACAAAGCACTTCCATCCATAGCGAAGGAGGGCTAGGACCCAAGGTCAAGGGAAGGCCCAAATAGTTGATCTTATCCCAATTTGAATAACACGGAAATCCCAATGAATGAGAAATCCTAAGAAGAGACAAGTGATCAACGTTCCAACCATAAACAACACTCTTACTTTTGTTAATCAAACCTCCTGAAGACAAGCATAAATTTTGAAGAATTACATTGAAAGCCCAAGCTATATTAAGAGATGTCCCTCCCAATAAGAGAGAGTCATCAACAAAAAGGGCGTGATTTATAGAATCCACACCACTTGCAATCTTAATACCAGGGAGAGAGCCAACATCCAGTTTAGCTAAAAGTTTTTTGCTTAAAGCTTCTGCCATCAAAATGTAAAGAAAAGGGGACAAGGGGCACCCTTGACGAAGACCTCTAGTGGCTTGAAAGAAATCTGCTGGTCTTCCATTAACCAGAGGTGCAATCCACGACCTATCAGTACATGCTTTTATCAGGCGGACGAACTCTGCGCTAAAGCCAAAAGAGTTTAGAACATGATAGAGGAAGGATAGCTTGACCCGATCAAATGCGTTTTTCATATCTAGCTTGATAAGCATGCCTTTTTCTTTCCTTTGAAAGCTAGAATGGAGGGCTTCCTGAACTTGGATCACATTATCAATCAAATGCCTTCCTTTAACGAACCATTCTTGGAGAGGAGAGATTAAAGATCCTAACAGAGGTTTCAGTCTATTGGCTAAGAGTTTGGCCAAGATTTTATATGAAGCGTTATAAAGCGAGATGGGTCGGAATCTATCAAAAGAAGTAGGGTTGACTTCCTTTGGAATCAAGGCCAGAAAGGTAGAATTGGTGTTTCCTCCCACTTCAGCTTTCTTGAGAAAGGCTGAGAACATTCGAAGGAGATTGGATTTAATACTGTACCAGCAAGCTCTGTAGAAGTGGATGGAAAACCCATCTGGTCCTGGGGCTTTTTCCGGCTCCATACTCCAAATCATGTCTACAACTTCTTGTTCAGAGAATGGTTTCACAAGTTCAACATTATCCTCATGACCGACCAAAGAAGGAATGTTGTATAGAAAATCAGCATTCATATTTCCATCTAAATTATTATCCTCTTGAAATAATTGGTGGAAATGTGAATTGGCAGCTTGTAGTAATAGCTTTTGGCCATTGATTGTATCTCCATCACTATTGCAAATTTCAGCTATATGGTTTCGAGAGATCCTAGACTTGCATTGCCAGTGAAAAAAAGCAGAGTTTTTGTCTCCAGCGAGTAACCATAAACTACGGGATTTGAGACGAAGATGCTCTTCCTCTTGTCGAAAGGAAAGGAAAGAGGAAGCTTGCGCTGTCTGCTCAGCAACTAATTGAGGCTTGAAAATTACACAATCTTCCATGCTGAGTTGAATCTCAGTTAGAGCATGGACTTACGCTTCCCTACAAGTCGTTGGGTTAGAAAATGGGATTTTAATCCACTTCTTCAGAGCTATTTTGGTGAGATTTAACTTTTGTTCCCAGACAAAGCGGGGAGAGCCTGCAATATATTGAGACCATACTTGTGTTACAATATCCCAGAATCCCTCCCTTTTGATCCAAAGTGGACTGAACTGAAATGGGATGGGTCCTAGATTTTCTTCCTTTTCAACTTGAAGAGAAATGGGGTGATGATCGGAGGTAATTTTTGGTAGGATTTTTGAAGAAATTATAATATTGCCATCCATCAACGAGCTTTGGACAAGGAAACTGTCCAATCTAGCAGAGATTAGGGAAATCCCCACTCTATTGTTGGTCCAGGTAAACCGCCCCTTCTTGGGCTTGAGGTCGAGGAGATCATTAGATTGAATTAAGGAGTCCACGACAACCTGTAAAGGATCCTTGCCCCTATTACCTCCACATTTTTCCTTCGGATCGAGAATTGTATTAAGATCACCAACCACTATTATATTTGTGGGAGAGTGAGTATCCAAATATTCAGAGAGAGTATTCCAACAGATTTTTTTTTCGAGAAGATTTACTGGAACGTAGAGATTGAAGAGAGAAATGAATATTTTGCTAGATACTTGCTGTAATTCAGTGAAAATCCAGTGCTGGGTTGCATATGAAGATTTAAGGAGAAATTTATCCTTTGACCATAACGTTGCTAGGCCCCCAGAAGTGCCCCGGGCACTAATAACCTTACCTGCATTCTTATTCCACTTTGACTTGCTGATAGATAAAAGGGCTTCCTCTTCTATCGTAGTTTCTTGGAGCAGTAGGATGTCGGAAGGTTCCATTTTAAGGAGGTCTTTAACTGCGTTAGCCTTGAATGGATTCCCCAAGCCCCTACAATCCCAAGAAATGAGCTGCATTATTTACCTGAGGAAGAGGGAGTAGCACCACCTTTTGGGGGTCTATTCCACTTACTTCTTCCAAAAGACAGTTCGATGGTTGCCTGGCTACCCTGCATCTTAAGCCTCTCAGCTTCTTCTTCTCTAATCTCTTTACGAGACTTTCTTCCTGCCTTTTTTGTGAAGTGCTCATCTTCCTCCGAAGAGTCAGAAGACTCAACAGGTTTCTTCTTAAGAGCTTTTGCATAGGAGGGGAAAGGAGTAGTTCTGATGGGAGATAGAACATGCATGGAGGCATCTTCACTAAGCGGTTCTAAGCACTTTGGAGTAGTAACCTGAGGCCCTCTATTTGCTTCTACCTCTTCATTATGTACTTTAGATTGTTGAACCTTAGCTTCTTCGAGAATAAGAGAGTTTTGTTCATCCGTAGTACTTAACACAACAAAGGGATTTGAAGAGACAATAGCATTTCCCTCAGCCTGAGATTTTGGAGATTTAATCACAATTGGAGGAGGTCTATTTCTAGCATGTCCGCCTTTTCCCTTCACTTGTTTAGAAGTACCAGCTTTTTGAACTTGAGACCATTGATTTGTCTTTTCTTTTTTCAGGTTCTTCTACTGATTTTTTTTGTAGTTGCGAGTAAAATGACCATATTCAGTGGCACTTGAAGGGGAGTTGCTCATAGTCAAGCTACTGAATATGAGACCAATCAACAACATTGAGCTTGATTGCCTCAGGAAGCCCTACCTCCAAGTTGACTTCAACACAAATGCGGTCGCATGAATATTGATCTTTCATTTTTGCTCTGTCAATGTATTTTCCGAGCTTATTCTCGATAGCTTCCAACGATTTTGAATTCCAGTAGTGGAGTGGAAGATGGGGGAGCCTGACCCAGACAGGGACTACAGACGAGACATCCTGAGTAGGATCAAAATTAGGAGTCCACATATTCAGGTAGAGCCCCTAGGGACCCATAAAATAAGGACTATTTCGGAAAATTAGATCTCGATCAGCAGCTGATTCAAACACAAAAACGAAGTAACCCCTGCCCACAAAATGGTTACGAATTCCATCAAAGACCAGGGGTCTCCAATTTCGTTGAACCCAACTTTCTATAGCCTTTGGGGATGGCCACAACCCTGTAAGTTGACCAATTAAACCTTGCTCTACTAGGTTCAAGGCAGTCTGACAAGGACGTTCAACAGGAAGGTCAACAGAAGGGATTTCCGTTTTCTTTACAAAGGTCTGGGCTAATCGACTGCCCTTCCTCTTCCCACATGAAGCAATAAGACGTTTGAATGCGTCAATTTCAGGAGAGAGAGGGGGGAGACCCCCTCTAGAGGCCATTGGGAACAATCAGACTGACCCTCTGTCAATGAAAACATAACAAAAGCCTCTAAATCAAAGCCTGGAAGAATTAATACTGGTTCAGCAGAAAATACAAACCAATGGATCGATCTTTGACGAATAGAAGAGGCTTCGAGCTCCAACGAGACTACAAGAGCCTTTCTCAGCGCTGCACCAGGTTCTGGAGTACAAGCAACGATCCAATGGTGTTCTTAACAAAAAGAACAAGCTCAAGCAAGATAATGCAAGAGCGTTCTAGTTCTACATTGCACAAAGTAAGCAAGCAACGACCCTGCACAATCAAGAAGAAGGCCAAATCCTGCAAAGAACCGTCACTGGGATGAAAAGAAAACGATCCACCACCAGGAGCTCCGGCTGGGAACGATCCTTCACGCAGCAATCACCACGCAGCAGCAGAAGAGCCGAAGAACCAGATTGATGTAAAAATTGAAAATCTTCCTGGAGCGAATTTGTTTCTTATAATCTTTTTTTTATGGTCCTTCACTTCTTATTTTAATGTACTCATACTTGGAGAGATATAATATAAATTTCAATGTTGTACTCTATTATCATGGACCACAAATGTTGAGTACATTTACAAAGTATATGAAAGAGTCTCATTCCTATTTTCCCACAATGAATGACTCCACCTAATTGTGACTTTATTATGTCATGATTACTTTGTCCTTGACACTATATAATGACAAATATCACCTAGAGCCTACATTAGTGATATTGTAAGACTTATAACTTAAGTGATACGGATTTAACATTATATCATTTATCTATCTAGCAGATTAGTTGGAGCAGAAGTATGCATTGAGCATCTCATAGCTCTGTGTTTGTCCCAGAATGGAACCTTTACAGCATTGTATGGATGCAAACATCTTGTAGTTGTAAATTTTTGTGGTTTGAATTCTATGTTTATTGTATAGTATAAAGAAGTATTGTATGTTAATGAAAGATTCTTGAAGCATTAGTAACTGAATTGTCGCTGCTTGTTTGCATTATCTCATTGTGTATTTATGTGTGTCCCCCCTCAATTAAGTGGCTTTTTTTCTTTTTTCTTTTGACATTGTTTTATTGCCTACTTTGTCAGGATTCATGAATTCTTAAAGCAAGAAAATGAGATTGGGAACATAACTCGACAGGAGGCTGTAAGCATGGTAAATAACTTTTTATTTGTGCTTTTATGTTGTTTTATTATTAAGAAATTATGAAGACAACTCATATTTTATAACCATTGAACTGTGATGTGTATTATGTGAAGTTTGAGACATTGCACTTGTATGATGCAGGTGCCACCACTTTTCTTGGATGTACAGTCGCACCACTATATTCTTGATAGTAAGTCTCCCCTCTGTCTCTCTGTTGCAAAAGGCAATGAAGATTTTAGTTTTGCTGCATCGTCTATAGTAACAAACTTAGACATGGGTGCTTTTTCAAGAGAGGAGGCGATTCACTTCTTATATTTATATGGATATGACAAGTGGCATACCAACATTATAATTCAGAAAACACATTTTACTCATCTAATTGAGTTGATATAGGATTGGAGTGCCATATTTACCTATTTGTTTCTCACTTGTATAATTATACAATGTATTATGATTGGAACATCTAAGGCGAAGGTTTCCGCATGTCAGAGAGTACACCTTATTGAAACTACATGTGAAGTGCACCTAGGGACAATCGATTTTATAGGTGATAAGGAGGAGACAATGGAATCGTGATCTCATTAAATATGCACCTGCTGTATCAAAATACAGGTTTTATTATTGAAACCACTACATTATTATTGGTATTGTTTGAAAACTTGGCACAAAGGTTCATTTGTGGACATGAGTGGTATTTTTTGTAGGGTTCGGATAGGGTTATTTATGGACATAGGTGGTTATTTTGGTAGGGTTTGGATGCTTGGCATGAGTGCTATTGCAAGATGATACAAAGAATAATTATGAATAATTTGAAAATAAATCAATGCATAGAGATAATTATGGAAGGTTATTCCAAAGAAGAATTTTTTGGCAGCAGGTCCTATCCTTGAAATATATGCACACAATGATCTTATAGTACGACTTTGAACGAGGCTCAACATGGACATAGTGCCTTGATTGCCTGGAAGCAGCCAGCTTTCTCTTGTAAGCAGTAACTATAGGGTAGATTTGTGAGTTTTTGAGTGGTTTAGTTTTTGTTTGGTGATTCCCACTTTTCCACTACGATGGTTTTCTTACACTTTGATTAGTTTTATATGTTGGGCAATTTCCACAAGTTAAATTATTTTTCTATTTGCAAGGCAAATTTATTAAGATTTTTAGCGACTTTTGTTTGTTGGGTAGTATCCATGACCAATTAATCATTTTTTCACATGCCCAGTTGTTTTCATAGAATTCTGAATACTTTTCTTTTTACTAAGTTATTTCCGTGAGTTGCAAATGGCTTTTCTAGTTGAGGGCAATTTTGTCACGTATCTTAGCGGTTTGTGTTTGTTGGGAAATAACCACAATCTATGGAGTAGTTTTATTGATTTTTGAGTGGTTTTGATCGCTTGGTGGTTTTTGCAATTTTCGAACTAGTTTATTCTCTTGCTGGGTAGTTCTCACATGTTTTCTAAGTGGTTTTCCCTTGCTGGGTAGCTTTTTGAGTAGTTTTTGCTAGCTAGCTGATTTCACATCCGCAAGGTGATTACACTACTTGTTGGTTAGTTTTATTGGTTAGAGTGTTGTTTCTACTACTTATCATGCAGTTTTGCTACTTAGTAGGTGGTTTTATTTAGTATGTAGTGTTTTCAGTAATCAGAAAGAGGACGTGAAACAAGGGGATCAATGTCCACAACAACCATTGGTACCTATCATCAATGTTATTGGCTTTCTAGTTTCTTTGTGTTTCCAAGGTAGATTGGTTGGCAACACAACTTTAAACCCTCTAATGAGTGTGACTGTGTGGATTAGTCATTTCATGGAGGAAAGTGGCCGCAATACTCCCCAAGATGGGGTGAGAACCCATAATCCACACAATTATAGTTTAACACTTGAGGCAATTGCAACAAATGTACCATTTGAGGTAGCAATAAGCATCAAACCTGTCATGTTTTGGACTAGTCTTTTGTCACTTTTCATGATAACTTATATCTAAATATAATTAGAGATGTTAGCATGTAACACGACCTACCTAGACTCCTCCAGCAACTTCAAATTCATCCATTCGATTGGGTACCTCAAGTGATGAAACAGGTATGGCCATATACAAACTTAGTGAATTGTTGAAACTTGAAACTTAGTTACTGCCACAATCCACGTGATGTTCATTGTGTTAAGAACTACTGTGAAAGCTAAATGTCTTTGACCATGAGAGTAGAATTAGAGTTGCAGGCATGCACCTTGTTTATCCTTGTGAGCAAACTCACCAAGTTGTGTGAACGAACCCAATGCTAGGATAAGGGATATGCATAGTATGAGAATGAAGGATTTATGACTTTAAACAATAAGCACAAAAGTGAACAATTGGTTCATGCAAGGATTAATGTGTGTAGTTTATAACTCTACTAAGTAAACCAATTAATCAACAGGATGCGTATCCTATTCAAACTTCAGTTTGTTTTTGTATGTTGATGAAAGGCTTTGGATATGTTGTTCCTTATGTCCAACATAGCGTAGTTTAACTTAGCCGAGACTCACGAGTCTTGTTGAGTCTTAGCTGGGCCAAGTACTTGCCTCATACTCGTCTTTGAACTCGCCACTCGCCAAGACTCGACAAGACTTGGCCAAGACTCGCCACAACTAGCTAGACTGGCCCAGACTTGCCTAGACAATATTTTGAGTTTCTTTTTTTTATTGTTTTTAATTTTGTATTTCCCGAGTTCTTGCCGAGTCTTTTTTGGGTTATTGAGTCTTGCCAAGTCCCAGGCCAGCTGAGTTGAGTCTGACAACTTTTGTCTAACATGCCACATAGGGGTTTTGAGAAATGAAATGAATTTAGGATCTTTGTTTGACATAATGGAACTTGGAAGTATAGCAAGATGCTTTCTAATACATGACTGCTAATCATCCACCACCTATCAAGAGGTGAGACGTTGTGTCATAGTTATGGCATGTGGCCTCTCAACCCAACTTAATGACAATAATGGATTTCACTTTAATCACAACATCCTTTGGGGGGCATATCGACTCACGAGCGACAAACATGTCACATGGGGGAATCAGACCCTGGTGAGGACAATTACAATTCTCCACTTTCATTGACCTGGCAAGCCTCCTTTTGTGAGTGTAATTATGAATATTGGACATTATTAGACTTCAGCATTTTTTTTCTTGTAAATAACTCCTCGGGAAACACTCATGCACTCCCCCCTTCCGAGGATGGTACTCAGTATAAATTGGATGGTGTAGACTTAGTGTGCTTGACCTTGTGGGAATTGAATTGGAGACTTGCACAGCACATTGGATTACCAGCAATGTCCTAGCAACCGTGGCACCAACTGATTGAGCTAGCCCTTGGGACTTCTTTAGCATTTTCTTTATGTAAATAAAAAGTATATTACCTCCACATTTGTCTATTTGTAAGAAGACATGATGGATTGATGAATAACAATTTTATGGTTCCCTTCTAAAAAAATTGTCTCCTCTTTGTTCAAATGTGTAATCTGATATGGTATCAGAGCCACGATGAGAAGAAATCAAGGCTGAAAGCAGGTGAAGGACTTGGGGTTTTGTCTCTTCTTTGTTCAAGCTGTGTAATCTGATATGGTATTAGAGCTATGGTGAGAAGAAACCAAGGTTGAAAGCGGGTGAAAGCTTAGGGATTCATCTGTCGTGTGATGGTCTAAGGAACTGCAATCCATGTGAAATTGTGAATAGATAACAGAGAAAGGGAAGCCAAGTCAGGTAGGACCTGCCAGCGAGGAGATAGCTGCTATTCTCAGGTCTGTTTGGAGCCGTCATAAAAGAAATAACTCAAGCATGTAATGTGTTCGGTTTGTTAGGAGCTACTGGAGGATAAATAATCCACGTTGGATGGAGGAGAAATATTCCAAGGTTGAAAAGTGTGAAGTGTAGATGTGGAGGCAACTGTCAATTGATAAGTTGCCACTCATACCATTGTCGCTGCTCACTTTGATGATATGTCTTGTGAAGGGAAAGTCTGTCCACCCGCGTGAAGAGAAGTCTGCCGTGCCTCCATACAACACCACGTACATGAAGACAAGTCCATTCTGCTGCTGTATATGCTGCTATACAGTGGGAAACATACTTGTGAGTGCGTTGTAGTAGTTAAGGGCTAGTCATGTTGGGATTAGTGATCTATCGTGAGAATCAAAGATAGGTTTCTAGAACAGTTCATTAGCTACACAAGTTTGTTTTTATTTAAATATTCAGCAAGCAGTGAGTGTGCCTTAAGGTCTCTACAAATGTTTTGGATATATATCTTTTAGATTTATTTTAAAGAAATTTTCTGTTAAAAAATGGTTGGTGTAAAATTATTTTGCTTGGCATTTAGAACATGGCCACATTATCCAATATTATGCTCAAGGGTAGCCAAAAATTCATTGGACATAAATCTAATACACGGAAACAATCGATGTTCACAATCTTTCACTATACGTGTCTGGAGTCGTTGCACAACCTAACAGCCTAAAGATTGTAATGAAAAATCAGTTGCTAACTTGGCAAGACCTCATAAATCTGCCCCGAAGTGTCACACGAGCAGATCTCTCTCTCTCTTTTTGGGTTTCCTAAGTCTACCTAAGAAGAGCTAGACTAACCACATGAGGTGCACCAATGCAAAGGCCAACTTTGCAAGTATTAGTCAAGTTGCTTTCTTAAGGGAAATGTGCCTATGATAATTATAAGGGATTAAATGTGGGCACACTAGGAATAACTAACGGTATCTAAAGATATGGAGGTTGTAATATGAAAGTCCTCTAGCTTGATGAAGTCCAAAGTAACTTTAAAAGGCTTGGTGTGTAAATGTGCAACTACCAAGAACATTTAAGTATCATGACAAGTATGAATAATAAAGTTTAAGCATGTGTATGAAATTATTGGCAATGTTTACCCCATAGACTTGGGCTTAGGACAAAAAGGAGTATCATGCCACTGTAGCTCTTCGATCTATGTGTGGGGTCCAACAATGATGCTCGGCCCAATCTCTTAGAGCACTAATCAAGGAGGATTAACCATGCCCTTGGCCACATTACCCAACTACCCAAGTATGTGAAGGGAATGTTCCCAAATGTTGCATTCGATTCATTACAATGACAAAACGGTCAATAGGATGGTTTCAACTGCCCTAAGGTGTCTTCGAGATACACAAGGTAAGTGGTGTCCAATTCCGTGTTCAAGTCGTGTCTAATGCCATACTACCTACGGTGGCCAACACTGCCCCTAGTATGTCTAAGACACAACCTGTGCTTAAGAACCAATTTTATTCACAACCAATATCAATCCCTAGCTGCAGTTTTACTCACCTTATGACAGGTCCTTGTCGTTGTATTTTAGACATTGAAACACATCTTTTACCCAAACCCACAAGATTTCAGTATGATGTCTTGTATGCCATTTATTGCTCAAATATCAATAATAACCATGTCATGAAAGTGAAACATTGACATTAATCACTACTTGAACAAAGAGTAAAGAAAATTTGCTAAATGCAATATCAACCATGAAATGTATTCACAAATTCATCTTTACCGAAATAAGTATTAAGAACATGATACATCTAAGGCAATTATGTAATATCCCAAATACTGATATTCTACTGTTTCGCTATTCTAGGGATTATTTGTACTCTCAAAATGTGCAAGAATACTGAATAAAAATTTGCATGCAAGGTGCCGGGCCAATGACCCTAAATTATAGCTAAACTAGGGCAACGATTTACAGAAAGAAGGTCAACACTTACCACTGATAATCGAGTTGATGATACTCCAGAGATAAGATACATGCATACAGAGCTAGACTGGCGAGGTATTGATGCTTCCTTCCCGGTGTTTCCGCCCAGCAGCAAGAAACCCTCTCCTCAGCTAAAGGTGACGTTTTTGGTGAAGGAGTTGCCTAATGGAGTTGAGATTATGCCGAGGTGTAGATCTTATCGTGCCGGAGAGAATGACCGGTGCATGCAGAGTTTTTGACCCCTCTAAGTTAGCTAGCGAATTGATCCTCCTGTACGGATCTACTGATAACTGCTCTGGATGAGCAAACTGAGGATTGATAATCACTCAAGGTAGTGGAGTGACCCTGTTGATGAAGATGAAGCTGTTATGCGGAAGAGGAATTGGGATTAAGTGACCCAACGAATACTTTGGGGTTTCCAGCTAATTCCCCAGCTGCACACATGAACCTGCAAACAGTCTTTCTGGGAATGCTGGATCATTGGATATGGACGAATAAGGTGAAAGCTAATGGTGGACCTGAATGGCCTACGCTGAAGGAGACTAGGACAGATATTTCATTGTCGAGCCCTCGTTAGCTGAAGACGTTGTCTTCAACCCCAACTGTTGTTGCCGCACACCATGTTGCTGCTTAAATACTACAAATCAACAACAATAATAATAGATATGTTCTTTTGTCCAATAACCCTTCTTAAATAGCTGAGCATGTACTTTTAGGGTTTGCACTTTACTTTTGCATGCATGCAATTCTAATTTCTTGTTGACTTTAAGACTGAAGAAATAAAGCTTGCATGCTCTGCATGCTTTATGATAATAACCCTGATGGCCCTCTTTACTATACTAATGACTTAATAATACTGAATAATTGTTCTAATATGCACCTGGTATTAAATGTCCTCAGTCAATTCTCTATTTATCAAAATGGAACATTACAAATTATTTGTCCAAGTACAAATTAGTGTTGATATGATATGAACCAGATGTGTTATGTCAATATGTATATTTGCTAGCATAAGTGAGCATATAGTTTCAGATCTAAACAATGCAAAGATATGGATCTTGCTAGATAAGAGTTGCTAGTTCTAAGAAGTATACAGTGCTAGTAATCTAGAGCATTAACACATGCAAAAAATGTGATTATATGAGCCAGATCTTAACAATAGTAAATATGCAAAAGTAGCTCACTAAAAGAGATACAAATAATCCCAGATGAGCCTGAAATCTGAGCAATGACCAGATCTATTTCACTGATTAACTTGCTGTTTAGTAAATGCAGAGATGAATTCTTGAACAACAATTGCAAAAAGAGTCATTTGGATGATAACAAGATGATTTTATGCAACTAATAACTTGAAGGGAGTAAGTTAGATCAGAATCTATTCAAAACTACTAGCTACACAATTGTAACAACTTTCAGATAAAAGAAACACTTACTGGAGTACCTTACTAGCTACACAAGAAAAAGAAAAACTTACTAGCTACACAATGTCACTAGTCTAGCCCTATATGCATGCATCTTATCTCTGGAGTATCGTCAGCTTGATTATCAGTGGTAAGTGTTTACCTCCTTTCTGTAAATGTTTTCCCTAGTTCAGCTATAATTTAGGGCCATTGGCACAACACTTTGCATGCACATTTTTATTCAGTATTCTTGCACAATTTGAGAGTACAAGTAAGCCCTAGAATAGTGAAATAGTAGAATATCAGTATTTGGCATATTACAGTGGTATCAGAGCATGTTCCTTGCCAGCTGTGGGCTTGAACATGAGAAGTAAATGAATACAGAAGAAGACACTTTTGTAACCTATAGGAGAAGGAAGAGTAGGTACACTAAGGAGCAGGAATTTGAGGATATCCAGTTAGAAAATACCAACTCAGACATGGACCCAACGGGTATATACTCTACTAGAGTGAAAGGAACAAGAGAAGAGGAAGAAAGGTTGGAATTTCGTAGCTTGGTGAATGCATTGAATGACCTAGCTAAGGGACAGAAGGAAGTATTGCATGCAATAAACAAATTAGCTCTGAAGCCAGAATCGGGTCATAGCAGTATACCTCTTTCACCCGTAGATAGAGGGTCCACCAGTAGTAGTGGGAAGCATGCTTACACGAATATGCAAAACACACCCCATATATATAACAAACCTTCCAGCAGACCTACTATGCCTCATTTCCTGGAAGATGCAGTAGCCGGACTTGTCATGCCGGTAGAACCTAGTGAACCATTCGGAGCTTACTTACAGGAGTACACAGATTAGGGGGATGAGTTCCATGCAACCATGTCCTTTTCAGATTTCTGCAACATAAAATGTAGGAACCGACCAAGAAAATTTAATAGGGGATTTTCCCAAAAATTATGAGTTGCAGAAAACCTTAGGCAGGTTGACCATCCCTAACTTTGACGAGACTCACGGAGGTTCAACGAGGATATGGGTCCAGAAGTTGGATACTTACTTCCAACTCTACCCTATGACGAAGACGAATGCCATTGAATTTGCTACCCTCCATCTGGATGGAGAGGCTCATGAGTGGTGGTACCACGGGCTAGTGACATTGGGTCACAACACCATCAGTTCCTACAACGAGCTCACCCAGAGGCTCATGGAGCGGTTTGACAGGAAGGACCTGTAGATACACTTTAGAGAGTTAACACAACTCAAACAGACAGGTAGTGTCGAGGCCTTCATCTTAGAATTTCAGAGAGTCACTGTTATGGTGACAGATGTGTCAGAGAGTAGGTTGATCATGTTGTTTTCGAAGTCCTCGACATAACCTCTACGGGGGTAGGTGAATGCCTACAAACCATCCACTCTGCAAGATGCGATCAAGAGAGCTCGAGATCTACAAGATTCAGTTCCGAAGAACATGTTTCCACTTAAAACAAACTTTCCAGTTAAAGACATAAAACCTTTTCAACAGGAAATGCCAAAGAAAACTTGGTTGGACGGCGACACAAGGAAAGATTTGAGAGGTAAGAAGTTGTGTTTCACTTGTCAGGAACCATGGGTTCCGGGCCACAGGTGCTTAGGGAAGGCCAAGGCCCACTATATAGAGGTCTATTCAGACAATGAAGGGGAGGAATTCGAATAGGAAACAATAGAGGAATTGAGGGTAGCAGAGGAGGAGTCACTTTAGGGAGAAGCATTAGAGGGAGTTATTGCTACATTATCTGGAGTACGTAGGTTTCATACTCTCAGGGTCAGAGTAGTACAGGGCCACATGGTAGGTGTGTTGATTGATGGGGGAGCAACCCACGGTTTCATTGACGCAGCATGGGTGACTAAGCAGGTTATTTCGACAGAGAAGTTTGAGGGATTCACTGTAGCGGTAGCAGAAAATACTAGCATGGAGTGCACTTATTGGATTCCCAAATTGAATGTCACATTAGGAAACTACCATATGACAGACTCATTTTATGTGGTGAACGTGGGTGATACAAATGTAGTATTAGGTGTCCAATGGCTCTATTCAATAGGAAAATATACTACGGATTACAGGGCAATGGAAATGGAATTCCAAGGACCGGATGGAAAAATGGTAGTTTTGAGGGGCATGAACACTTATCCCCCCAAACTAGTATCATCAAAAAGGATGGAGGCCGCACTCAGACATGGTGACATAGAATGGTCAGGAGAGTGCTTGGTCACTTTTAGAAAACCTCTAGAGAACAACACCCAACATCCATCAAATATTCAGACACTATTACAGAAACATGAGAAAGTATTTCAGGATCTTCCAGCAGGTCGAAAACCAGATAGGGGATTTGAGCATATTATTGAGTTGGAGGAGGGGACACAGGCAGTCATAATCACTCCATACAGACATCCCAAGAGATACAAGGGTGAGATCGAGAAGACGATCAAGGAATTACTAGAACTAGGATATATTCGGCGGAGTTCTAGTCTCTTTGCATCATCAATGGTCTTAGTTAAAAAGAAAGATGGTACTTTGCGAATGTGTGTAGATTACAGAGCACTCAATAAAAAGACCATAAAAAACAGGTATCCCATTCTCAAGATTGATGAATTAATGGATGAGCTACGGGGTGCCAAATACTTTTCAAAGATTGATCTTCGATCGGGGTACCATCAGATCCGAGTAAGGGATCAGGACATTTCCAAGACAACTTTCCGTTGCCACTATGGTCACTATGAGTTCCTAGTCATGCCTTTTGGACTCACCAATGCTCCAACCACTTTCCAATCTTGCATGAACCACACTTTCAGGGCTCAGTTACAGAAGTATTTACTAGTATTCTTTGATGATATTTTAATTTACAATAAAACTTGGGAGGAACATCTGAAACACTTAGATGAGGTATTGAGAATTCTAGAAGGGCATTCGCTTTACACAAAATGTCTAAGTGTGAGTTTGGTATGAAGGAGATGCTGTATCTAGGATATTAATCAGTGCAGAAGGGGTACAGGTTCATGTGGAAGAGATTAGAGCTATCTTGGATTGGCGTACACTAAAGACAATTACTGAACTGAAGGGTTTTTTAGGCATTTGCACATATTACCGGAGGTACGTTAAGCGGTTCCCTCAATTTTCCGCACGACTCACCGATCTCACAAAGAAAGGGGCATTCACATGGACAGATTTGGCGCAACAAACCTTTGAGAAAATGATAACAGTCATGAGTTCTTGTCCAGTTTTGGCACTACCAGATTTCTCACAACTGTTCATAATAGAATGTGATGCTTTAGGAGGACTAGGGGAAGTACTGATGCAAAACGATCACCAGATTGCATTTGAAAGCCAGAAACTTAAAGACTATGAATGCCATTACTCCATATATGATAAGGAGATGCTGGCCATCTTACATGCCTTACTAAATTCAGACAGTATTTGGTGGGAAGCAGGTTTAAAATCAAGACAGATCACAACAACCTCAAATACTTCTTGGAGCAGAAAGAATTAAATGGGTGCCTATCGAAATGGGTCAGCAAGGTACATGCATATGACTTTGAAATAGAGTGTGTTAAGGGTAAGAACAATGTAGTAGCTGATGCCTTATCTAAACGACCAGCCTCATTATCCCTCATGAGTATATCCACAGATTGGAGGTCTCTTCCCTTAGTAGAATATTCCAAAAACAAATTTGCTTGTGAGTTACTAGATGGACAAATCCAGGATGACAGGTACAGGATCATTTGACGACATCATCTATTACAAAGGTAGGATATACCTCGTCCCAGAGTCAACTTTTAAGAGGAAGATCATACAACCATCGCATGACTCACCATTATCAGGGCATCGGGGGTTCTTGAAGACTTACAGATAGATCAGAGAGAAGTTATCATGGAAAGGCCTCAAAGGGGAGGTAATACAACACGTTCGAGAATGCAGTATCTGCCAGCAGAATAAAATTGAACACACTCATTCGGTAGGGTTACTTCAACCATTACTGATACCGAAGCAAAAATGGGAAAGCATCTCAATGGACTTCATTACAGGGTTGCCTAAGGTACAGGGACGAGATTGCTTATACGTAGTGGTAGAATGGTTGACCAAATTTCCTCACTTCTTTGCTATCTCTTCCGGCTATTCAGCATCGCAGGTGGCCGATTTATTTTCCAGAGAGGTTTTCAGACTCCATGGGCTACCCAAAACCATTATCAGTGGTCGGTATAGTAAATTCACTAGTGCTTTCTGGCAAGAACTGTTCAGATTGATAGGGACAAAACTTGCTACAAGCATGAGTTATCATCCTCATAGCGACGCGTAGACAGAGATTGTCAACAAGTGGATTGAGGGGTATTTGAGAAACTATGTAGCAGGGTAACAGAGGACATAGATTAAATGGCTACACCTAGGAGAGTACTGCTACAATACTACACACCACCTGTCTATTAAAATGACACCTTTCAAGGCTCTATATGCCTTTGAGGCACTGAACTTTGCAGACTTGGCGTTTGGAGATAGTAGGGCACCAAAGGCCAAAGATTCGGTACAGGACAGTCAAGATATTCTCAAGGTTCTGAAGGAGAATCTACAGGCTGCGCAGAATCAAGAAAAGCTATATGCAGACAGACACAAGATTGAGAGGAGTTTTGAGGTAGGAGATCTGGTATATTTACGGTTACATCCTTACAGGCAATCTTCCCCCAAGAAAAAAGGATCGGAAAAACTAAAACCTCGCTTCTACGGTCCTTACAAGGTAGTCAGGAAGGTTGGAGAGGTGTCTTATGAACTAGAACTCCCAGAGGAAAGCAAAATTCACAATGTGTTCCATGTGTCCAACCTCAAGAAAACAGTAGGGCAACACATTGCTCCATCCACTGAGTTGCCTCCCTTAGATGATGAGGGGCTTTTGGTACTGATTCCAGAGAGGATCCTACAGGTGCAAGAAAGGAAACTCCGAAACATGGTGATTTGAGAATACTTGGTAAAATGGAAAGAATTACCTATGGAGGATGCCACATGGGAGGGAGAGCATGTATTGCAACATCCTAGTTTGCAGTTGCTTGAGGACAAGCAATTTCAAGCGGGGAGGACTGTATTGTCCTCTTCTAATTAAGCACCAAAACACCTGCTAACCTACTCAATTCCCATAGGTTTGAGCGGGTATTGCATAAGAGGGAATTGACCGAGGACATTTGATACTTAGAACAGATCGGGACACTCATTCAGTATTAAAACCATCAGTCTGATAAAGGAAGCCTTATTTCTTTAGGCTTAAAGTCAACATAAAATTAGAATTACATGCATGCAAAAGTGAAGCATAAACCCTAAAAGTGACGCGCAAACCCTAAAAGCACATGATGATCTATTTAAGATGGGTTATTGGACTAAAGGAGGTATCGATTATTATTATTATTGTTGATTTGGAGTATTTGAGCGGCAACACGGTGTCCAACAGCTGTAGCAGTTGGGGTTGAAGGCAACGTCTTTAGCTAACGAGTGTTTGACAGTGAAATATCTGCCCTAGTCTCCTTCAGGGTAGGCCATTCAGGTCCACCATCAGCTTTAACCTTATTCGTCCGTATCCAGTGGTCCAACATCCATAGGAAGTTGTTTGCAGGTTCACGTGTGCAGCTGGGGGAATTAGCTGGAAAAACACCAAAGTATTCGTTGGTTCATTGAATCCCACTTTATCTTTCGTATACCAACTTCATCTTCATCAGCAGGGTCACTCTACTGCATTGAGTGATCATCACCTTTCTGTTTGCTCATTCGTAGCAGTTATCAGCGGATCTATGAGGTTGGGGGCGTGCGCAGCAGAATAGGTGGATCAATTCGCTAGCCATCTTAGAGGGGTCAAAACCTCGGCATGCATCGATCATTCTCTTTGGCACAGGAAAACCGACATTTCGACAAAATCTCAGCTCCATCAGGCACTCCCTTCACCAAAAACGTCACCTTTAGTTGAGGAGAGGGCTCCTTTGCTACTGGGCGTCAACACCGTAAAGGAAGCATCATTACTTCACCAGTCCAGCTCTATATGCATGCATCTTATCTCTGGAGTATTATCAACTTGATTATCAGTGGTAAGTGTTGACCTCCTTTCTGTAAATGTTTGCCCTAGTTCATCTATAATTTAGGGCCATTGGCACGACACCTTGCATGCACATTTTATTCAGTGTTCTTGCACAATTTGAGAATACAAGTAAGCCCTAGAATAGTGAAACAGTAGAATATCAGTATTTGGGATATTACAATGAATGCATGAAATGCCAAGTCGCCCTCCTCTAGAGGGGCGTAATAGCCAAGTAGTTGAGATGGGCCATGCCAATATGTAATGTCCTCTTCCAACTAAGCTCCTAAAAACACTTGTTAACCTATTAATTCCCATAGGTTCGAGCGGTATTAATGAAAAAGGGAATTGATTCAGGACTAACAGTACCGGGAGCAGAAAAGAACATTGCTTCAGTGTTATTATGTCATCCGTAGAATAAAGAAGGCCATCAGAGCAGATACTAACAAGCATGCATGCCTTAATTCATCTTGCATGCACCAACAAGCAATTAGGTTGTATGCATGCAAAGTCAATTCATGCAAAACTTAAAGTTATAAAAGAAGACAAGTCGAACCAAAAAGGCATCCATTGTTATTGTTCACTTTTGAGAATTGGTTTCAAAAGCTCAGCGAGCAAGTTGGGGTTGAGGGCGCGAGTCTTCAACTAGCAAGTGTTTTCGACAACAAAATCTATCTGCCCTAATCATTTTCAAAGGTAGATCATCTAGGTCTATCCTTGCACTTCACAGATTTTCACTACCATTGGAGCAACAACATAACCAGGCGCAAGAGTCATATTTTCGAGATCCAACAACACAAGGATAACGTATTCAATAGGCAGTAATGCGCTACAGATCGAGGAGTCCTCTTTTCTCTTGTATATCTCTTCCATTCTCTTAGGAAGGGTCCTATTACTATCCTCGGTGATTATCAAGGCATCTCTTGCACATTCAGAGAGATCTAAGCAAAGTCGTGTTGGAGAGAGGGCGCCCTCTATTCTGGAAGATCAATTCACTGGTGTCTTAAACAACCTCAGAAGTTTTGCATGTGCATTCCATACTCTTCAGAGGACCACTATTATATTACTTGGGAAGTTTCGTCTCACCATTCAGACTATTGAAGCAGCTACGAGAAGATTATCATCAAAGGAGGAAGTTTTTCCTTGCATGGACGAATCATCTAGAGCAGGCATCACGTTATGGGCGCTGTAGTGGATGCATGGCATACATGTCTTTTCTATATTGATCAAGCACCCAAGCTATAATTATTGGTATGTCCTTATAGTTGTTGAAGCTTCTTTCATTATCAATTTGCATTTTTGTCATATGTGGGGTTAACACATTACCTAGGATTTTCATGCAATTTAAGTTTTAAAGGTTAAATAAAAATCACTTTGAACCAAACCAACAAATACCTCGACCGCATCAGTGAAAGGATAAAAAATATCAGTTTGGGATATTACACAAGATGCCAAATTGGATCGAGATGGAAAGGTGGACCATGCATAGATGGCCCCCAATCAAATTGAATAGTTGAAGTGGACTGAGATAGTCAAGTGTAGTGAAACTCTACTAGTGAATTTGCCCTCCATGGAAGAATGTGCCCTCATGGTAAATTCACCCTCCATAGTGAATTCCACCAAAGGAAGAAGTCCGCATACTCTCTCATGCCAAATAATCCGAAAAAATTTCCCTTATGGTTTAATTATTAACCCAACCATAATTTGGCATTTTTAATCAAACCTTAGGAAAAGAATCTGAAATTAATGAATCCTTGTGAACCAAGAAGGGAAATTTCCTATGATGAGTCCTTGTAGCCTCTAAAGATCATATATGCAAAAATCCATGTTCAAATTTCCTTAGAAATGCCTCAAATCTTTTGCTCCAAATAATTAGAACCTTGGGAAAGTTTCAATTAATTGCGTATTAGTCTAAATGTGCATATGACCAATTGAGGAAGGATCCAATTCGCTTCCAAATTTCATATGAATATTGAATGATGATGCCATAAGTGCATGCTCAGCTGTTCGGTCTAGTTGACTAAGTCAAACTACCATGTTGACCATATCAAACTACAATGTTGACCAAATCAAACTATGGAAAAAGTCAAACTTGGTCGAACTCTCCAATGATGCCTTGGACCTTTGAATATCTCTGGAAGGAGGATTTTGACATGTCCAATGCTTTGAATTGATGACATATTGAAGTCAAAAAGTCGTCATATAGCCTAGCTCATAGATCATTGTGATATATTTTATAGGTCTTAGAAGTATTATTGAGGTTAATGTTTTGTGAACACATAAGACCATATCAACATCAAAATACTTTCAAGAATTAATTCTTATTTGGATGGAAGTGGATGGATCTTTCAAAGGTTGGTCAAGTGAGTTGGCCTAGGTTAACTAAATGATTCAAGGTGAAGGAAACATGGATATTTTGTGGTCTTCAACATTAGTGTGGACAATAGGGATGTGTTTCAATAAGGGGTTGTGTTATGAGATATTTCCCCCTTTGACCTTAGCAATAAGTCTCCCCTTTCATTTGTTTCTTTCATCTGCTCCCTTTTTATTCTTGTACAGTTTCTTGGATGAAGAAACCTTAGCCTTGATTTTATTGAAGGCAAATGCAAGTTAAGTCTTGCAAGCTTTTCTTTTTCTTTTGTTTTGATTGTTGGATTTTTTGCAAATTTCTTGGTCCCTCTTGATTTCTTTTGGATCCAATACTAATTTTGAGCCGAACAAATGTTCGCTCACACACAATTTACCAAAATACTTGGAATATTAAATAAGCCATGAATAAGTATATAACATTGAATATTGAATAGATAATAGATTGATCTT
The DNA here is from genome assembly GCA_001517045.1 of Pseudotsuga menziesii. Taxonomy (NCBI): domain Eukaryota; kingdom Viridiplantae; phylum Streptophyta; class Pinopsida; order Pinales; family Pinaceae; genus Pseudotsuga; species Pseudotsuga menziesii. The sequence goes on along the minus strand of LPNX010589687.1, from coordinate 288,001 downwards.
TATAATGATAAGGGACTCGTATAAATAGGTCCTCATGGTGACTATTCACCCATATGAGGTATTTCTTAATCACCCTAACTATTAATTATTACTTATTATGTTCATAACATTGCCTCTCTTTCAGAAAGGCTTTGTTCTCAAAGCCTTATAATGTTTTCGCATCGTTCCTTGTGACGTTGTAGATGATGAAACATGTCGATGCAGACTTCCAAGTGTAGAGCTAAGCTTTCGATATGTTGACGGATCAATCCATCCCAAATTCATTTGCTGTTGACTGTGGGGATTCCCCACTGATTTGTGTTTAAGAGCTTTGATCACATTAGTACCATTATCTTTCGACATTTCCCCCATTTTAAGATATTGGTTTTATGATTGGGGTGTCGATAGAGAATTTTCACAATGTCATTTTATTTTACTAGCGTCATCTTTTGAGCATCAATCTGAGTTGGAAGTTGTATTTTCATTCCTTGAGGTTTTAATGTTTCGTTCTGTATCTTTTCCAACTTGTTTTCTAACTGCATGTTGTCATTTTGAAACTTAATCAATTCTACCTACGACTTTCTGTTATCTTCGAACTTCTTAAGTTGTTCCTTAAGATATTCGTTATGATTTATGATGCAACTATTTTCTTCCTGCTTGTCTAGAAGTTTTTCTTCAATTCCTTATGTAGAGTGTTCTTCCTTTCGACTATTTTTCAACTTCTTAATTTTGGTGACTAACGTCTTATTATGGTTTTTTAATCTGAAAATTTCTTCGGAATTGTTGGATAATGCTTTATTACTTTTTGTGATCTCTAACTTGTGTTCCTTTTTAAAGTCGTCATTTTGTTGTTGAACTTTTATCTGTTGTCGACACTGGTCGATTTCTGATTCTTGATCTTCTGATTTCTTTTGTATCTGCGTCATTTCTTCATCCTTGTTGATAACGATTTTGTTCAAGCGTATTATTTCTGCTTCATAATCTTTTATTTTTTTTCTCTATAACTTGATTTTTAAATCTTTGATTGAAATCACTTTCGTCTTTTAATTCTCGATTTACGTAGACAATTTTTCTATATGATTTTTCTTGTCGATTTTTTTTTCCTTGAACCTTTCCTTGTATCTTATGTAGTTTAATCATTACTTTCGATTTTGTATTCATGTTGCATAAATCTTCATTGTCTCTTTGATAACGTCTTAACTTTGTTTCTAATTTTTCTATTTGTAGTTGCAAACCAACTTCCATGGTCTCCGACTTCTTCAATGATAGATAGTGGTTCTTATGACTTTGAATTCTTTTACGAGCCTTCAATTGGCTTTGACTTCTTCGAAGATTCTTCCTTTCATTTAAACTTTTTCGACGATAATTTGTCTTCCTTTGACTACTTTTAACTTTGACTTCTTTTCTTCTTAAAACTTCTTTGTGGATTGTGTGTAGATTGGGTGGTTGGGAAGAAGGAATGTGTAATATCCTAAACTGATATTCGATGGATCTTTGCTACTAAGTTGTTGTTCATATACTCAATGATGTGCAAAAAGCTGAATAAAGAGTGCATGCAAAATTGCCGTGCCAAATGGCCCTAAATAATAGCTAATCTAGAGAGATTATAGGGTAAAGATTTTTAGTAAGCAGATGTACACTTACCATTGATAAATAAGCTGATAGTACTCCAGAGATATGTTGCATGCACAGTGTGCCAGAATATAGTGCTGCTTTCCTCAGTTTGACACCCAACTACATGTGTGCCCTCTTCAGGAAGATACTGACGTTTTTGGAGGAGGAGGTGTCCAATACTGTTGAAACTTTGTCGGGATTTTGGTCTTCACATGCCGCAGAGAATGGTGGTCGCATGCAGAAGTTTTTCCCTCCTTGAGGCACCTAGCAAATTGTTTCGCATTGGAGGATGGCGTCCCCCTTCTACAAATCTACTGCTGGCTCCTCTAGATATGCAAACAATGACTTGACAATCACTCAGTAGAGTGTGGGTAGCCTGCTGAGAAGGATAGTGATGACATGCAGGAAGAAAACTGAAATTCTATGTCCCAACGAATTACTCTGGAGATTTCCAACTAAACCCCAACTATAAATATGAACCTGCAATAAATCTCTCTCTGTATACTGGATTGCTGAAGACGAATGAATACGATGAATAACTAGTGACAGATATGGATGATCTATCCTGAAGTGATTAGGGTAGATAGATTTTGCTGTCGAAACCCCTTGTTAGTTGAAGACCTTTGTCTCCAACCCCAACTTGTTGCTGCTGCTGCTTTAGAAACCAAACTCAATAATAATAATCATGGATATCTTCTTTGGTCCAATAACCCCTCTTAAATAGCTTAGCATGTACTTTTAGGGTTTGCATGTCACTTTTAGGGTTTGCACTTTACTTTTGCATGCATGTAATTCTAATTTCTCCTTGACTTTAAGACTGAAGAAATAATGCTTGCATGCTCCGCATGCTTTATGATAATAACCTTGATGGCCCTCTTTACTATACTGACAACTGAATAATTGTTCTAATATGCTCTCGGTATTAAAGGTCCTCAGTCAATTCCCTATTTATAAAAAACAAAACATTACAGCCCTCCCTCGCCAAACATTGCTTGTCCTCAAGAAATGCCAACGCAACTCCACAATCAATCAAACTGAACCAACTGAATATGGGGATGATCCCAGGGTCCCAAGTTATCGTAGGAGATCTGTAGCACCCTCTACTCAAAGCACTACACTGCATTGCACGCTACCATCACAAGATATCCCATGGAAGCTTCCTCTAAGTAGAGTAATTAACCACGATGTAATCGAGGTACCATCACAAGAGACCTCTTGAAAGCATCCTCTAGCAATCACTAATTTGCCAATCACTGTAATCTCAGGGTCCCAAATCAATTTGAGAATTGCAGAGGTCAAAATGCATCCACTGCTACCCTGCGTAGTATCGACACAAGGAGCATCTTGTAGACTCCCAAGTAACCCCATCAGTTAACATTGTATCCATCCACTATAAAGTTTCTCACCTGGATCCCAATGCAAACTTGTACATCTTTCATCCCAAATATCCCAAGGCTCTTGTGGGACTATACCCTTGACTAGGAATGTCTTCCCAAGAATTGCCCACTCAATAGGACACCAACTCTTAATCTCTCTCTCATCCAACCCCCAAAAAGGACCTTGTCCATAAGCACCATCACAAGGAATAATCCTACCAAGCTGACATTCTGCCCTTCTGATTTCAACTGGAATGCTCATATACTGGTGCCCAATTTCTCGATCCTGGCCAACCTGTAAAAACCATCCGCCATTATGCAAATGTGGACTCAAGCTACTGCAAACCTTGTCTATGTACTCCTGAAGAGGACTGCTTTGAAATGCAATAGTATGTTTCTTCTGCTGCTCCATTAAGGAAACCAACTGCTCTTCAATACTAGAATGTCCCTATCACAAATACTCTTCCACATTGT
>LPNX010589687.1:211762-284501 GCA_001517045.1 Pseudotsuga menziesii | reverse complement strand
CTAGCCCTTCCTTCTAACTCAAATCTCAAAGTTGTTTCTCCAAGAACATTAGTAAACGACTCAACTCCCTACAATTTTGATGAAACTTCCTAATCCAATCATTAAAATAAGGTAGAAAAAGCTTCCCATGCTAATAAGTGATTTTACTTAAGTGAATAGTACATTTATATTAATGTCTTGATAGAGGAGTTNCTAGCCCTTCCTTCTAACTCAAATCTCAAAGTTGTTTCTCCAAGAACATTAGTAAACGACTCAACTCCCTACAATTTTGATGAAACTTCCTAATCCAATCGTTAAAATAAGGTAGAAAAAGCTTCCCATGCTAATAAGTGATTTTACTCAAGTGAATCGTACATTTATATTAATGTCTTGATAGAGGAGTTCTACGATCAACACCACCGATATCAAGGTACATACAGTGGTTGATGTGCTTGATTAAGTGTCAATTCTATACCCTCATACATGATAGGAATTGATGGAAACTTTGCAATCATGAAATCCAGAAAACTTTTAAGTCTGCTGAATTTTGAACGAGATCTAAAATTCCTCTTTTTGCATATGAAGTCTGATGAAGTTGGAATCACTCTCAAACATCCTGAAACAAGTAATGGGGATGTTAAAAATTTAAGCGACATTGTCATTATCTTTCATTTTCTATCCTTTTACTTTAAGAATTTAATATTACCATTTAATACTAGCAATTACTACTGAATAGGGCGATATTTTTTAATCAACCGGGCAAAGTCTTTTTGGAAACGTAGCCTTACTGACCACATCTGTATTGGAAATAATACTACCAATAACTATTGAATAGGGCGATATGTTTTAATCAACCGAGCAAAGTTTTTTTTTTGGAAACGCGGTGTTGCTCGTCAATGTGCACACCGTCAGCCATAAATCTTTTGAATGGCTGTCTCCCGGCAGAAAGGAGAGGTGCGTCCTTAGGGGCAAGCAAAGAGTCAGGTGCTGCCACTTGATCCCGACTCCTCCATTTAGGCAAACTCCTAACGAAGTCAAGGGGGGTAGTCCCTAAAAAAGAGTTTGTAAGACTCTTTGTGTTTTAACCGTTTTTAGTGTATGATGCGGATGGATGTTGTTTATGAGTTTTTTAATGAAGAAACTTACAATAAAATAACCAGTAAATACTTGCAAATAGAATTAAAGATAACCGATCACATGATAATCGCAGATTAAAAGTAAAGCATTCATGATATGGAAAACAGATAAATAACAATGCTTTAGACATATAATAAGCAAAAATAAAAAGGACCAATGCCAAATGGAGTGCTTCTTGGTAAATTTTAATGTAAATTTTAAGATGAGGTTGATTATTAAACGGGAGTGGGATCTCCAAGATATACCTTTTGGTACGAGAGATATGTCCAAAACCCTTAACCGATGTGGCTATCCGCAAGGAATATGTAGGCTGGTCTGGAGAATTTGATGCTATGTTTAGCACTACACCGCAAGGGTGTAGCCTAACTGGCACCTCGAGGTCACTGACTGGTTGTTCCTGCTTCCTTTGGGTAATTTGCCACTGCAACAACTTCAATCTAGGCGTTGGATTTTCGCCTGGGGAAAGTGGTAAATTTTATTATGGTTGAAATAGAATTAGAATATGAGAATTACAAAAGTCTACGGCTGCTTCTGGGTATCCCAACTGGGTAGAGCATACACAACGTAGCACCGAAGTTTATTCTGATTTTAGTTAAGGGTGAAGGAGAACCATTGTAACAACCCTTCGACAGAGAGCACTCTTGATCCACCTTATGGCGAGATTCAAGAGATTTATGATCAAAATAAACAAACTAAAGTAAAATATTTAAACTAGAAAGTAAACTCTCCGACATGGAGCACTCTTGATCCACCTTTCGGTGAGATTCAAGAGACTTTTTGTTCCTTTTTTACTTATTAATAAAATAAACAAAAGTCATAAAGCTAAGCTAAAAAAATGAAATAAATCCTCTCCGAGAGAGAGTGTCCTTGATCCACCTTTTCAGTGAGATTCAAGAGGCTTTAGGTTCTTTCTTTTCTTTTAGCAATTAATCAAAAGCAGTAAGACTGAAATAAAACTACACTAACAAAGTTTTCTTTTCTTTTTATGAAAGCAAAAATATTAATCTACTGTAAACATTTATTATGCATGAAAAAACAAAAAACAAGAACGATACAGGCTTCCCCCAAATGGGGGAAGTGGGGGTGTGGGAGCCCTTATACCACTTGCTCTTTATTAACTTATTACAATGCTTGAAAAAAGAAGAGTGCCTTTCGATTCTTGAAAACAAGGTAAAAAAGGTCCCTAAAAATGCTTGGGAAAGCAGAGGAATGAAGGAGAGGGATGGTAGATGGATCGTGGGTGCTCTGGATGGCCCCAAGCTTGATATTTCTGCAGCACCTCCCTCTCTTTTTCCTCCGCCCTGCTAAAAACGAGCAAGTAAACAAACTTAGAATGTGATGGCATGCACAAAAATCAAATAAAAAGTTTTTAATTTTTTTTTGTACTTAGAAAATTTTTGAAATTTTTATTAAGTATGGAAAGCAAAAATTTAGCCTAGATCTAGTGAAATGATGAAACTTTGAATGTATTTCTAGATCTATCTAACATGCTAAGACAAGTAGATTTAAATGAATGAACTTTAAGGAACTAGATATACTTGATTAGCTTATTTAAACAAAGTAACCGGAAAGGAAAGAGATATTGGGTTTGAAGAGATAGATGGAAAATTCAAGCCCTTGCTTGATCTTTTGCTGATGGCTTTGGAGTCTCTGCAACAAACTAAATTAATCTTGTAAAGGTTTCGAAGGGAGGAGAAGAGACAATTGAGTTCTAATCCTCCTTTGAATCTGTGACCTGCAAAACTATGAGACAATCCTTGCACAATAATATTAGATCTAGTGTGTATGAAAACAAGAAACAAAAAAGAACCTTAATACAACTGAATATAGTTGGTTACTTTCCTACCTCTTGAAAGCAAAGCACAAGTAAACAAATTAACAACCGCAAATGTTTACCCTATGTGTTTCAGAATAACCTTCTAAGCTAGATCCATCAACAATATTAGCAAAGAAAATCAATGCTTTTACAGTATCACCTCATAGCACAAGCATTCATCCAATGGCACAAGGTAGTCCTTCAAAGTCTTCATCTTTATTTTTTAAAATCTCAGCAACATTACAATAGGCAGAGGTTCCTTCCATACATCTGGAATGAGGAAGAAGGCCTCTTATTTATACAAAAAGGAAGAAGAGAGGGCTCATAAACCCTTGCGCAAGCATCAATGAGAGATTAAGGGGGCACAACCCTAATTGATTGAAGCTTCGGCAGTTGATTTGGAGTTGAACTAAAGCCTGGTAGATGTGATTAGGGTGAGGTGGCCTCCACCTAGGCAAGGCACCCACTCTACTCACCTTGGAAACATCACCAACCAATAAAAACGTGTCGAAGAAGGAAAAACGTCCATGCATGGAGAGAGGCGCAAATACCAAGGTGAAGTTCACTATAGCACTTCGATATCGACTCAGATCAGTTAGGACTTGATTGGAATCTTCCCAGATGCTTTTTGCCGAGCTAATTAGCCCTTTACTTTATTCAATTTGGTTTATTTTGGAGAGTTTTTGATTTATCTCCATTTAATAAAATAATGATTATTTTAATTAAACATTCCTCATTTATTGATTTTGAGGAAATATTCAATTAAGTGAAAAATAATCATCTGAAACTTAGGATAAGTTTGTTTAGGGGTTAAATGAGTGTTTTGGCTTAAAAAGAGTGTTTTGGCTTAAAAAGCAAGTCTTTATTTGCCAAAATCCACCGCCAAACCTCTTAATTATTACATTTTGAAACTTTTCAATTAAACCATAGGAAAAATGGTTTAATTAATTGAAAAATTTAATTATTTTTCCATAGTCAACAATAAAAAATAAAAAATCTAGGAACGACCTGTAAAAAAATTTTTGGACATTTTTTTAACACATCCCGGGACCTAGTAAATGAGCATAGAACATACCAATAGTGTCTAGTAGGTTTATATTTTAGTGTTGGACTCTAATAACGCCACAAGGTCTAATCACCAAATTTGAGCATTCCAGTTTTGGAGGTAGCAGGAGAAAAACTCATCGATTATAAGTCGGCTAAAGGCAAATAAATAATCGACAGGAGAAAAAACTCCTTGGAATACCCTATTTGATTGTTAAGTCTAAGGGTACCGAGCCACTCAAGACCCCCCTACTAGCACACTTTACTACAACCCCATGGGGCATGGTCATTTTGACAAAAAAAAAAGGCTAGCCAAATCTGGCTAACTTTTGAACAAACTTAACTTCTGAACTCTGGAAACGAACACGCATCATGTTCGATAACTGGTGGCTCATTGGAAATCCACTAAGCGCAGAATTAGTGGATAACATTTGGCTCCAACTGCGGGACGTGTGCTCGATCTAGTCTCTTATGCAAGGAGAGCATACGAGAACACCAAAATCTCCGGTTTCTATATCCTGTAAAAACATCTCAACATGACTAGAAAACCTCAGTAGCACAAGTTTTATGAAAAAGAGCCAATGATCCAAAAGTTTGCTTTATTCAAAGGAATAACAAAACTTAACTAAAAAAATTATTTATTCGTAAGTACAGAAAGAAAATTCTAAAAGTAAAAGCTCACTTTAAGGAGCCTATTTTCCTACTCTAAGCATGATAACAAAAACGTTAGGTGTAATAAAAAATCCATTGTAGCCACCTAATCATTTTAGTAATATAAAAAAGTATTTCTTTGTCTTTGGTTACCAGCCAAAGCAAGAATATTTTATTCAGAAAATGCAAACCTGCATGATGAGCCGACATGGGTGGGTTGGATGGGAAATCATAGGCATGAATAACGTTGTCAAACTTCTTTCGAAACTGGTAATTGCGTTCGTAGACTACTTCCATCCATGACTGGATAGGACTGATATACAAATTGACATGATAAGGCAGGTCGACTACACCATCATAGTGATCATCAAGGCTTACAGTCTGATAACTCATTATATAAGCCCTCAGCTGCTCCAAATCATAAGGAACCTCTATATGTGAAGATGATGGCCGAGAAAAAACTTCAACTAGTTGCACCCCATCTGATTCTTCATTGTATTGCTTCTCCAAGTCCTCATTACAGATACTCAAATACAACTCTGACTGATCATATGAAAACTCTGACAACTCTTTTTTACAACTTTCATAAGCCCCCTTATTGGATGTATCTTAGATTGGACTTCCACAAATTTCTGAACAAACATTCCCCTGGCTAGACATATCATAGATGGGATTCTAAAAAAGATTATCCCCATCTATGTCAGATATGAGAGAGAGTGTTCATCACTGGTACCAAGTCTCTGGCTATCTTCATCCTCCTTATGATCGTAACAATCCTCTTCAAAAAGCTAGGTTTCAAAGATATCATAAAGGGTCCCAACTTCCCAAATATTCGTCATGAGGTGGAAAGCATGGAGGATTGTCACCACACAGAACTTCAAAGATTAGATCTTCTCGTAAAGTCTCGTAGTTATCATCCATGTCAGATGTAAGGGACTCTTCATCACTTGTATCATGCTCTTGACTCTACTCTCTTGCTTGGCCTCAAGTTTTTGTGGTGACAGGATGGATATGGCCAACTGTGTTGACATACTTAGGCTCACTTGAATACTATTCACTATTAGTCACCTCTGGAAGACCATGCTCCAAGATTTGACGGGCCATATAACAGGAAGACTCTTTAGGAAGGGCTTCACAGGCTCTTCAATAGGGAATGACTTGTTCAACCATGATGATAAGATCTAGTTGATTAGGGGGCCTTTTATCTTGCGGGGCTTTCTTCTGAACTCAATTTCCCTCAGGAGGAAAATTGTTCTTACTAGCTTGAGCCCTTTCCATGTTTATTACCTGATTTTGCATCGTTTTTAGTTGATTTGCATAAGAGGCTTGTAAGGCCTCCATCTTATCATTCATTTCTTTGATTTTCCTATCATAAGTCTCCTGCATGTGGTTTGTAGAATCCTTAGCTCTAATCTCCTGTTGCTTAGGATGGATAATGGTCCTTGTGTACCCAGGAATGTTTGACTTACCATAAAACAATTTTAGTGACCATTTCTTGGGCTATTAATAGAGTTGTATGGTCTTTATCTCTGAGTTGATATTGCATTTCTCCACTAAGAGCTTCAATATAGTAGAGAAAGATGGACCGAGCAGTAGGCTTGTAGTCAGTATGGATGGCATTTGTCAGATCTGTGAATTTCTTGTTGAATTCATTCATTGTTTCATTCTCGTTTCTTTGGATGTTGGTCAAAGCAACTAACTAATGTCGAGGCTCTTTCTTTTCACCAAACTTGTTGGTGAATGCAGTTTTGAAAGTTGCAAAGGAGTTGTTTGGCAAATTGTTGAACCAGTCACCAACATCTCTGTCCAAAGAAAGGGCAACGAGTTTTATATACAAATCTTTGAGTTTATGAGCAGGATCATTGATATAAGCGCTAATACATCTGGATAAGTTCTTAAGATGAAGACTTGCATTGATGGCATCAGTGCCAGTGAACATGGGCAATTTGTCTATAGCTTTGTTTGGTAGATTGTGAGGTTGACCTGCTATCTGAGTGATGTTAAGGGGATTGAAATACTCACCCATTACATCAAACAAACAACTATTATTTTCAATGAAAAGACTATGGATGTCTGAAATAGACTTAGATGCAAGATTCTCAAGGATTCTACGAGAAGCTAACCTATTTAGTCTCCTCTTATAAACCTGTTCAGGTTCAAGGATGAAATTAAGTAGGCCTACAAAATTTCTTCTTTTGGAATACCTTGGTGTGATTATTGATAGTGGAGTTGCCAGATGGATTTAAGTCTAAAATCAGAAATGTTTAAACTATGAATCTATGAAAAAGACAAGGTAAAAAACTAAGGAAAAAGTTGTCTAGGAACAAAAGATTTGTTCTTGGCAACAACGCCAAAAATGTTGCCCGTCAATGTGCACATCGTCAGCCAAAAATCTTTCGAATCGCTGTCTCTCGGCAGAAGGGAGAGGTGCGTCTTTGGGGGCAAACAAAGAGTCGGGTGCTATCACCTGATCCCGACTCCTCCGTTTAGGCAAACTCCTAACGAAGCCAAGGAGTTTAGTCCCTAAAAAGAGTTTCTACGACTCTTTGTGTTTTAACCGTTTTTAGTATATGATGCGGATGGGTGTTGTTTAGGAGTTTTTTGATGAAGAAACTTACAATAAAATAACCAATAAATACTTGCAAATATAATTAAAGATAACCAATCACATGATAATTGTAGATTAAAAGTAAAGCATTCATGATATGAAAAGCAAATAAATAACAATGCTTTAGATAGATAATAAGCAAAATTAAAAAGGACCAGTACCAAATGGAGTGCTTGAGAATGTTTTGCAAGTGCTTCTTGGTTAATTTTAATGTAAATTTTAAGATGAGGTTGATTATTAAATGGGAGGGGGATCTCCAAGATATACCTTTCGGTATGAGAGATATGTCCAAAACCCTTAAGCCATGCGGCTACTCGCAAGGAATATGTAGGTTGGTCTTGGAGGCTATGTTCAACGCTACACCGCAAGGGTGTAGCCTAACTGGCACCTCGAGGTCACTGACCAGTTGTTTCTGCTTCCTTTGGGTAATTTGCCATCGCAACGGTTTAAATCTAGGTGTTGCATTTTCGCCTGGTGAAAGTGGTAAATTTTATTATGGTTGAAATATAATTAGAATGTGAGAATTAAAAAAGTCTATGTCTGCTTCTGGCTATCCCAACTGGGTAGAGCATACATAGCATAACACAGATGTTTATTCTGATTTTAGTTAAGGGTGAAGGAGAACCATTGTAACAACCCTTTGATAGAGAGCACTCTTGACCCGCCTTATGGCGAGATTCAAGAGATTTATGAACAAAAGAAACAAACCAAAGTAAAAGATTTAAACTAGAAAGTAAACTCTCCAACATAGAGCACTCTTGATCCACCTTTCAATGAGATTCAAGAGATTTTTTGTACCTTTTTTACTTAACAGTAAAATAAACAAAAGTAATAAAGCTAAGCCAAAAAAATGAAATAAATCCTCTTTGATAGAGAGTGCTCTTGATCCACTTTTCAGTGAGATTCAAGAGGCTTTAGGTTTTTTCTTTTCTTTTAGCAATTAATCAAAAGCAGTAAGACTGAAATAAAACTACACTAACAAAGTTTTCTTTTCTTTCTATGAAAGCAAAAAGATTAATCTACTCTAAATAATTATTATGCATGAAAAATGTTAAAGGAAAAAACAGAAAACAAGGACGATACATGCTTTTCCCAAATGGGGGAAGTGGGGTATGAAAGCCTTTATCCCACTTGCTCTTTATTAACTTGTTACAATGCTTGAAAAAAGAAGAGTGCCTTTCGATCCTTGAAAACAGGGTAAAAAAGGTCCCTAAAAATGCTTGGGAAAGCATGGGAATGAAGGAGAGGGATGGTAGATGGATCGTGGGTGCTCTAGATGGCCCCAAGCTTGATTTTGTACTTAGAAAAATTTTGAAATTTTACCAAGTATGGAAAGCAAAAATTTAGCCTAGATCTAGTCAAATGATTATACTTTGAACATATTTCTAGATCTATCTAACATGCTAAGACAAGTAGATTTAAATGAATGAACTTTAAGGAGCTAGATCTACTTGATTAGCCTATTTAAACAAAGTAACCAGAAAGGAAAGAGATATTGGGTTTGAAGAGATAGATGGAAAAATTCAAGCCCTTGCTTGATCTTTTGCTGATGGCTTTGGAGTCCCTGCAACAAATTAAATTAATCTTGTAAAGGTGTCGAAGGGAGGAGAAGGGACAACTGAGTTCCAATCCTCCTTCAAATCTGTGACCTGCAAAACCATGAGACAATCCTTGCACAATAAAATTAGATCTAGTGTGTATGAAAACAAGAAACAAAAAAGAACCTCAATACAACTGAATATAGTTGGTTACTTTCCTACCTCTTGAAAGCAAAGCACAAGTAAACAAATTAACAACCGCAAATGTTTACCCTATGTGTTTCAGAATAACCTTTTAAGCTAGATCGATCAACAATATTAGTAAAGAAAATCAAGGCTTTTACAATATCACCTCATAGCACAAGCATTCATCCAATGGCACAAGGTAGTCCTCCAAAGTCTTCAACTTTATTTCTTAAAATCTCAGCAACATTACAATAGGCAGAGGTTCCTTCCATGCATCTGGAATGAGGAAGAAGGCCTCTTATTTATACAAAACGGAAGAAGAGAGGGTTCATAAACCCCAGCGCAAGCATCAAGGAGAGATTAAGGGGGCGCAACCCTAATTGACTAAAGCTCCGAAAGTTGATTTGGAGTTGAACTGAAGCCTGGTAGATGTGATTAGGGTGAGGTGGCTCCACCTAGGCAAGGCGCCCACCCTACTCACCTTGGAAACATCACCAACCGATAAAACGTGCCAAAGAAGGAAAAACGTCCATGCATGGAAAGAGGCGCAAATCCCAAGGTGAAGTTCACTGTAGCACTCCGACACTGACTCAAATCAGTTAGGACTTTATTGGAATCTTTCCAGATGCTTTTTGCCAAGCTAATTAGCCCTTTACTTTATTCAATTTGGTTTTTTTTTTTCCAAGAAAAAAAAGCGTAATTTCATTCATCTTTCGAGATCAAAATTACATTCTGAATTATCACAGTAGTGTGAATTCTGGACCATCCAAAGTTGGATCCAATCTATAGACATTAAAGTCTGCTGTTGAGAGAGTCAAAATAGTGCATACACAAAAGCTAATCTATAAACAGGTATGAGCTTAACACAACTCTGTACATGTGACAGCAAAACAAAGCTATCCGCCTTTCGCTGTTCAAGCTACAGCATATCCTTTTATCGTAAAAGTCACTGAGCATATATGATCACTCTCTTAACTTTTATCAAAAACTATTCAAGCAACCGACGCTGCTTACTTTGGTAACATAAATAGAAACAAAAAAACTGTCCAACAAGTTTAAGACCGGAGCCAAAAACTCCTTACCACTGAAAGAGATATTTTATCAGTTCTTACAACCGTTGATTAAGGCCTGCAAACAGCCATAATATAGCCCAAAAAGAAGCCTGCTGAGAATCAAAAAAATTCCATATACGGCCTGTGATAAAAAGCCTGTTGTCTACCATCAAGAATTTCCTTCACTGTCCAATAACCTTCTGCCAACCTGAGCCCATCCTTGGAAGCTTTGTCCGCTTCCGTGTTGTTTTCCCTGTACACATGCCTGCAAGTAAAGGAGTCAAGTCGCTGAAGGAGCTGCCGGATGGAGGAAATAATATGAGCAAGTCTCAAATGCCTGCAATCTTGAGCCTGATTTATCCAGTTTATAACATTCAATGCATCTCCCATAAAATTTAAAACAGTGCATCTTTTTTCAATAGCAAACATCAGAAGAAATTTGAGGCTCATTAACTCTGCAAAATTATTTGTTCCCCCACCCAAGTCCCATAGACAAAACAAAAACATGTGACTCAGCAAGGTAAAGAACTGCTCCTCCTCCACACTGATTGTTTTGAGCTGCCCCATCGAAAAAGGCCCACGGCTTGGATCGATCTAAAGTCACCTCTAAATGCCTTCGTTCCCTAGCAGCTCTTAAATGGACGGGTAGAGATTTATAGAAACCCACAGCCAGCGCCCCAACGATAGCCGGTGAGCTTGGAATATTTATAAAAATTGCCTTATTACGAGCAAGCCATATCCCCCATATTACCAACAAAGGTAAAAAATTTAGATATTCCTCATTTATTCCTCATTTATTGATTTTGAGGAAATATTCAATTAAGATAAAAATAATCATCTAAAACTTAGGATAAGTGTGTCTAGGGGTTAAATGAGTGTTTTGGCTTAGAAAACAAGTCTTTATTTGCCAAAATCCACCGCCAGACCACTTAATTATTACATTTTGAAAATTTTCAATTAAACCATAGGAAAAATGGTTTAATTAATTGAAAAATTTAATTATTTTTCGATAGTCAAAAATAAAAAATCCAGGAACGTCTGGTAAAATTTTTTTTGGACATTTTTTTAACACATCCCGGGACCTAGGAAATGACCATAGAACATACCAATAGTGTCTAGTATGTTCATATTTTAATGTTGGACTCAAATAGCTCCCCAAGGCCTAACCGCCAAATTTGGGCATTCTAGCTTTGGAGGTAGCAGGAGAAAAACTCATTGATTATAACTTGGCTAAAGGCAAAGAAATAATCGTCAAGGGAAAAAAATCTTTGGAATACCCTATTTAATTGTTAAGTCTAAGAGAACCGAGCCACTCAAGACCCCCCTACTAGCACACTTTATTACAACCACATGGGGCATGGTCATTTTTGACAAAAAATAAAAAAGGCTAGCCAAAACTGGCTAACTTTGGAACAAACTGAACTTCTAAACTCTGGAAACGAACATGCATCATGTTCAATAACTGGCGGCTCATTGGAAATCCACTAAGTGCAGAATTAGTGGATAACACGCGGCCTTATGGACCACATCCATACTGGAAACACGTTTTCATACGGAAGAAACGCATTACCTTCTCGGGAAATACGCTCGTTCGTATGGAAACATTTTTCCATGTATGGCACGTGTTTCAGCGTTTCAAGTAGGAAACGACCAGTGGACGTGGGGGGGGAGGGTGGCGTTTTTTGCAACATAGCTTGAAGTTAAGTCAAGCAAGACTTGAAGACACAGCTCTCCATATGACAACCAATGCATATATAGTTCTTCTATATCAGATTTGTCCAAATATAAGTAGCCTTGTTGAATAGGACAAAGAGCCATTATGCGGTCGTTAAGTTTAGCGAAGAAGAATGCTCTGTAAGTGTTTCAAGGAATCCCCTAATATAGACTAAAGAAGAAAGTACCAATTCTTCCCAGAAATCTGTAGTGTATTTTTCTGTATTTAGGTTAGCACAAGCCTTAGCAATACTGTATTGCTAGCGAAATATCACTGCAAAAGATGTTCGAAGAAAACCCTAGCTCTGCACCATAAGATATGATGCCACTAATCAATAGTTTTCTGATCTTATATCTGAAGTGGGCTGTGAAGAAGGATAAAAACCCTAGGAAACAGTAAGAGATGATCACCAAAATCTAGATTCACAGCCCTTGGGGAAATGCTCCGAGACAGTAATTGCCATATTACTTGTAGAGAAATAACAGATTGGGAAACTCTAGTTCTGAAGCCCTTGGAGCGTTGCCACTAGAATATTTTTCCCAAAAATAGTGGCTGAAAAATCTTTTGAAAGAAATCAACAAAAGAATGATCTGAAACCCTTGTTGCACAGTCACAAATAACATTGATGCCACCATCCAATAGCCTCAGATCTGTTGCTGAAAATTCCTGAAATAAAAAGAACAAAGAAACGGTAATGCTGGATGCATCAATTTATGGACAAGATCTTCCAAAAAAGGTGCACAAAACAACCCAAACAGCCTCAAAGAAAGCTCCTTTTTCCAGCCAACAATATCACCATGAAAAACAGCCCCAAAACTATTTTGATTTAGAGATTCTTCCTTATGCCAAAGTTTGATCTCAAAGTATACCGGTATGAACAGCCAAGAATAAAACCTTAACCAGCAGTGAAATAGGTAGAGAAAGGTTCATGCCTGCTCTTATACCTTACTGAGATGAAAAGAGAACGAAGGGATCAAATGGAATCAAACAACTGACCCAAGAAGCTGGAAAAGTAAAGTAAAGAACAGCACTAAACAAGTGTGCTAGAGCTGTCCAAAACATGAGCTAGAGAGAGAAGAACAGTGTCATAGAACAAGGGAACACCAAAGTTATAGTGCCCATAGGCTTAATCACTTGTATAAAAGAATGATGTCCATAGGATAAAAAATGATCACACAATCGCACAAATGAGGTTTGAGTTGTATATTTATACACAAATCATGTGAGGCATCCTCGCAAAATAAGTGATGGGCCTACGAATAGGATCACTCCATAAGAGGGTTATTGACCCTACATATCAAAGCTGATTAGGTTATCATTACCTAATAATAGAATAAATGTTCAGATTCATTACACAATAAGAGGTGGTCACAGCTGAATATGAGGATTGAACCATTATCAACAAAATTTGAGCTCCTCAAAAGATATTGTAAGTGAAAGAGATCCTAATTTCCTGGAAATTGATGAAATGACTACATGTTGACCATGATTGCATCCACGACTGTGATTGGAGTTTCCAATGTTGATTTGGATTCCACAAATGTTGCAATAAGAGGTGTGTGGCTACCTAGATTGGGTTGCAGAACTCAAGGGAGCAAAAAGACAATATAAAAGAACTAATATGGAAAAATAAAAAATGTTTGTAGTCCAGCTTGGGCTAGCCTCCTATAAAGTATCTACCACATCATAACTTAATATACCAGTGCCATTGTGCATACAGTCATTAATGTGATCCTGCCATATTTCCTACAAGAATATTTTTTCAGGAAAACCCTAGAGTGGCCTAAAATCAACAGTATGGCTCATGGAAAATGGTCACCTCATTGTTGGCTGTCTTGGTTGGCAGTTAAAAGGCAACTGTCTAGACAACAACACACCTTGAATTATGCACTAGGAGAACCACTTTATTGATCGTTAATTATTATCAATACAAAACTATTCACTTGCAAGGTGTTCTAATACCAACTTCCTCACGAGGGAGGATTTTCTGCCTTGAATGATTGGAGAGACATATCAACTTTGTCAACTTTTAGAGTAATTGTTAACACTTATGTTCATGATTATAAACTCTTCATGAAACAATATTCTTAGTTAGGGTCCCTGGGTTGTACAGGAAGGTTCTATGGTTATAAACATTTCATCAATCAATATCTTTAGGTAGGTCTATTGACTATTGACAACTAAATAACATTAAATTCAGTAGTTTTGGTCTCCCAAGGATTTTTATGCAGAGTTGTATATCTAATTTTTTTTCGACGAAATGCAGATCATGGGAAACCCTTCGAGCACCTCCCCTAATTTTGAGGATGGTACCTGGGCTAAGCCGTTTGGTTGTAATTTTGTCAGCCTAACCCATCAGGGACATCAAGTGAGGCCCACAATATTCCCAGAGGCATCCAGCCCGGGGACTTGACCCCAGGATCTCCTGCTTGCAATTCATGGCACTCAACCACTCGGGCTAGTCTACTGGGCTTAGTTGTATGTCTACTTGTAGCAGGCAATTTTGATTTAATTATTCTTTAATGATCCAGTGTTGCAGGACAAGTACTATGGAATACCTTGGCTGGGGTTCCGAGTTGTTCACTTGTGAAGAACTCAGGAAAAATTGGCAAACCTAGCAAAATATTAATAAAATGCATAAAATATGATTTTTTCTCAACTAAATTAAAATGGCTTTGCTCCAGATTAAACATCATGTTTCCCTTCTATTGACATGCCACAGTCAAGTTGTAACTCACAGAACTGAAAGCAGCAAACAAAAATGTGCAGAGCGAAAGCCAAAAAAGAATTTAGATACAGATTTGCAATTGGTCAGAAGAATTTTTGGAAAAAACTAGAAATAACTTGACTGACTCACGAGTTCTTCCAATAATTTGCAAGGAAGCAAAGTTTTTCAGAAATAACTGACTTTTTGGAAGCGATTCCTTGTTTCGAGTTTGACTTGCTGATTAATCTGCAAGTCCTGCAACACTGCAATAAGGTGCAGTTTTCACTTTGCTAGATGGTTGAAGGGTTGAAAAATCACATTGATTGGAGAATGGGGTAGGATATATGCAAATCTATAGATTGGGGCCTTGAAAGATGAAGGCACTCTAAATAGTTTGGAAAATAAATTATCTTCCTTTTAGGACATTTTGGATGAGTATTTTAGTTGTTTATTTTGGATATATACAGTTTTGACCTTTTTGTACACTTCCATCTTGTTTCTGTCAGATTAAATATAATTTTTTAATGCTAATTTAACTTTCAAATTAAGATACCTACTAACCGGCTTAATCCTTTGGTACAGTGTGCGCAGCACCTGGGTCAAAAACATTTCAACTTCTAGAGATGATTCACAAACCAGCTACGCTTGCGTTCTTACCTGAGGGAATGGTACTACTCTTTTGTCTTTCTGATATGAGAAGCATTTTATGCTCCTAAATAGTTTTTTTTCCTCATCTGTGACTGACTATATATTTTTCATTCTTGTCCATTTTTGCCTTGGTGTTGACATGCGAAGGTCATAGCAAATGATGCTGATGTTCAACGGTGCAATCTTCTCATTCACCAGACGAAGAGGATGTGCAGTGCTAACTTGCTGGTAACCAATCATGAAGCACAAAACTTTCCTAGTTGCCGTTGCAAAAATAATGGCATACTGACACGAACAAAGGATGAGACAGATGATAAAGGTAGTGGAAGGCTTGAGATGAATGAAGACAGCCATGCAGAAACTATAACAGAGTTGCTTTTTGATCGCATATTATGTGATGTACCTTGCAGCGGGGATGGAACAATTCGTAAGGCACCTGATATTTGGAAAAAATGGTATATATAACATAATGATACACACTTTTATTTCCCATCTGTAAGTTTTATCTTCTCCCATTTCTTAGATTTGAATAAGTGGTCTGACTTTTAGGAATGCTGGACTTGGCAATGGTGTACATCGCCTCCAAGTTCAAATCGCCATGCGAGGTATCCACACTTCTACATATATTTTAAGCAATGCACTTTGTTAATTATGATGCTTTATGAAACATGTTGATAGCCTTGTATTTGTATTCCTACCTTCATGTAAGAGGCAATTTTCGTATTGGAGGGGTGATTGTATTTTTTCTATCACACTGATAGAACTTAGTTCCCCTATTTGGTTGGTTTCTTGGTCTAGCTATTATATGTCTCTTCATAGACCCTCAATATCCACATAGAATAAGGTACTGATCTGCAAAATTCTAAATAATGCCTGTCTTGTGTGTCAATTTTTTGACAAAACTTTGTGGCCACATTTTCATATAATTCGTTGTCTTTTTTCTAGAGATTGGTTTGCGGTGATATTTATAATTATGTTTTGTTGTTCAAGCTAGTTGGGTTTATTTGGCATAGTTTTTATTTATGTTGCTTAGTTAATTGTTACTATTGCATTATTCTCAACAAAGGTCTGGGAAAAGACGAGTGAGAAAAGAAAACTTAATTGGCGATGAAGGTGAGCTGATGAAAGTTCAAGATGTCTTTGTCAAAATATTTCCTCAAATAATTTCTATATATAGCTAAATAGCAAACAGTGTAGAAATATAAAGACATGAGAGCTTTTACATTCAGCCACCTGAGATCCTTGCCCAGAGATCCAGTTCTTTTTGGTGAGAAAATACTAAATAGATGTAACATTGTAAACTGTAAATGCGATGATACAGGCTGATTATGAGGTACTCAGTAAGTTGGCGCTGAATATAATTGTCCTCTTCCAAGTGTTATAATTTGCTAAAGAGAATGAAGGCGGATGATATTTTCTCAAGGATCAACTTGAAGAGTGGTTGTTAGTCAATCTATGTATCCACAAAGATATGGTGGAAAATACCATACATGGTGATCCACATGAGATTCTAACCAATGTTGAAAAAGTCGACATCGGCAAAAAGTCGGCAAGGGTCCTGAATACAACTTCTCGGCAACATCGGCGAAAAAATCTGGAAAAGTCGGCAAACATTAAAAAATAGAAAACACATTCATTTTTTTCAGAATTTTAAACATCTAAAGCAACAATAACATCAGATAAACACATTGGAAAATAAAAATGGAGAAAGCACTGATATATATCATCATCATGCAGTCACGCCAAATGTAAAATGATACATCAAAGTCGATATTGTATCCTGAAACATCATAGTTGTCCAATCAAGGACTCAAAAGTGGATAACCAATACAACATGACATGACATATATAAATGTATCCGAGGAAAACTAGCATCTAGCTATCTAATATCAATGCTCTCTTCCCAAGTTTCCTTTCTACTTATTACTTGTTTCTCGTTTTCTTTATATCTTTACATCACAATTTATTTTATTTTCCATTCATACTTCATGTTTTTTCCTACTCTAATGATTAGGTTTATATAAGGTTTTCATAAATGTTTTTTATTTGCCCCTCCATCTTATGACTTAAACCTAATTTTTGAAAGGTATATTTTATTGATTTGGTTGTCAGCGATTAAATGTATTTCTTGTTTTGTATTGATGATAAATTATAGATGTATTTTCACTCCTCCCAAATTGAATTTCCGACATGAGCCTCACATTTAGCCCTAACTCATCTACCACTTGAAACATTGCTCTCTTTTTCCTACAATGTGCTATGATGATCACTCAAAATATGTTTGCTCAAATAATTTGCTATTAGTTAAAAAAAGTAATTCAATTACCCTAAGTCACCGCGTTCGTCGATTTTCCAGCTTGAAAATCGAAATTCGCCGAATTTTAAGGGAAGGCGAATTTTATGGTTTTATTCGCCAAATTTCATCCTTTACATTTACCACTAGACTGATAGCCTGGGCGAAACTTCATAGCCGTCTTGCAACCGCACTTGTAGTCACTAAATCGTTGTGAGAATTTAAAAATTGATCGAGTCTATGCATCGCCCGACGCCCTAGACCGGAACTGGTTCATCGGCAAACTGTTTCCCTGGGCAATACGTTATGTTGGCCCGTCGCAAACCATTTCAACATTGACTGTAACTGGTTAGTGGGCAAACTGATTCGTAGGCCCGTCGGCCCTTTGCAAATTGTTGATTTAAATGAATGTGATTATAAATTTTATTTTCTTTTGTCTCCATTGTTTTTGTGGGCCGATTTTGGTTTCCTTAAGATTCGATTATTTTATTATTGTTAGGTTAAATTTTATTATTATTTCTACCTTGCTATACTTTAATGTTTATTATTATTTATGTATTTGTTGTGAGGTTAGTTGTATTAATATTAATAATCTTATTATAAAAGCAAATATTAAAATATTAAAAAACTTAATTATATTATCATTTATGTTAATTTTATTACCAATATTATATTATTATTAATATTAACATTATACTCAAATCAAACTAATGTTAACACTAGAATTATTAGAATTAATCTTAATATTAACATAAGTATTATTAGAGCTTCTATTAATATTAGCATAACTAGAACTAATGTTAATACCAAGATTACTAGAAAATACTAAATACTAATATTAAAAAATTTCATATATATATATATATATTATATCTTAAATTTTATAGTCTCTCGAACTTAATGCTGAATTTTATCACCAAAATTTTCATTGCCGATTTTTGCCGAATTTTAATGTCGCCGAACTCGAACACGAATTCGAACCAGGTGACTTAGCAATTACCATTGTGATCTTTGATAAATGGATACATATTATTTATAGCTTATTCTTGCAAGGTTTGATCTTCAAATACAACAAAGTTTTGAAATATTTATACGGTAGAGGAAAGGTGTTAGTATACAACAAAATGGCTAATTTTTGGAAAATTAGCCATTTTAGCCATTTTAGCCAGAATGGAGACTTTTTGGAAAAAGTCGGGACTTGCCATTTTAGCCGTTGCGACTTTTTGGACTTCTTGAAAAGTTAAAAAATCACTATTTTTTCCAGCTTAGGGAAAAAATCACGACTTTTTAAAAAGTTGGCTATTTTTCGGAGAGTTTTTCAACACTGATTCTAACGATGTTATTGGATCAACTGTTTCTATTTTCTTGAAGCATGAATTGCATTTTTTTCTGGAGGAAAAAATTCTACCCCACATTCATGCACTTAAGTGAAGAATGGTGGTGCAGGTACCATGTTAGCCCTCAGAGAGCTCTCCCCTTTCCTTCCAGAATTTTCAGATGGAAAGCGGATTGACTGCCAACCTCATAGGTGGCTGGTAACCTCAAGGGACCCAATGAGATTTGATCCCGAGACGTATGCGATCTTAGAACAAGAGCCTCTACGTTTTGAGCTAACCTTCGGTGCTGAAGCATGAGTCTTGAATTATAATGAAGAGTGCTTGGTTGTCTTTTGGGATTGATATGATTCAAGATTGCTTGTAGTGACAAATGAAGGAAGAGCTTGTGCAGAATGTTCTAGTATATTAATGCATCTTACTAATTTGTGGCGAGGCATTGTCAAGGTATTGTACACCTTTCAAAGTATTAGAAAAAATAAAATATTTATGAAATGAACATATACATTGTGGTCATCTCTTTAATTTAAGACGCATCCTATCTTCCTTGATTCATTAATAAGAATGTTCTCTGTAAGGCCTTGAGATATGTTATAGATCCCATAATATAAAGCACAGTGATTTTTCTGTTAATAGTTACTATGATCTGCATATCTAGGTTTACAAGTACAGATACATCTTCAACATATGCATAGAAAACATGAACCATAAAACAATTGGGTGCGGCACAACATATGCATAGAAAACATGAAACATAAAATTTATAACACCATTACAATTGGGTGTGGCACAACACATGCATAGAAAACGTGAAACATAAAATTCATAACACCATTGACGAATTTGGATACGTTACATCTCAATATGAGATATATAAACACACATTATATTTATATATATAATTTTGTAAGTCAAATATTTGTTGAAGGGTCACTTTATAAGTCAGTGACATATGACCAATGTATTGTTAGATGTAGTGGTTAGGGGTTAGGTGGCTAAACCGATATGATCACTTAGGGGTGGTATAAGTATATAATGTGAGACATGATATTGCATGAGATATGTATTGCTTCAACACTTTTTTAAAACTGAAACATATACCATTTGTATTGAAAGGGAGTTGCGGCCCCATTCTACAATGAATTGATACAAATAATAAAAGGAGTCTGATATGAGGGTTACAAAAAGACCCAAAATTTCAAAAAATTGCCTACTAGCTCAGCAGTTGTTACAGTTCTGTCAACATATCTAAAAAGTCTATAGGTATAAATCGTAATAAACTGACCCAACAACAAAACTATCTTATATTAATATAACATAAAAAACCTGAATTTTAGAATAAAACATGCCCACTGATAGCTTCATGCTTGATGTTCGCCTGTAGGTTGAGCTCCAGATCTGTGCTTTCATTTGCCAAATTTCCATGAACTTGCTGGATTGTTTTTTCATCGTTGACAGCTGCTCGGACAGATTTAATTTACATCTTTGGAAAGTAGGATAAGGAGTTAGAGCTCTAGCAAGACCCAGGATCAATTCATAAAGCACATTGTGATCTGCAACCAATTTTTCAATTTGCTTCCTTTGAGTAGTCACTATTGCTGCTAGTTCTGTGTTCCTGGCCCTCTGATAATTAAGCTGAGAAGCCAACCTGCTACTAAGTGAGAATATGCTACCTGGAGATCCTCGATTTGACAAGTAGTACTGTTAGAGATATCTGTATCTTGGTATGCCTTCCATGTGGTTCTGCCTTGCATGGAGGTATGTCATCAATATAGGCAGGAGTGTGGAGTGTGAGATACACTTTGGCAGAAGTCATGGATTCAGTGATGAAAACATGTAGAGGTTGCAGTGACTTCTTCCAGTTGGGTGCGAGTAGTGCAATGATGCACATGTTTCTGATGCTGTTGGGTGAGATGCATGATGCATGTGCATGGAGAAGTAGGTGTGCATGTTCATGAATTTGCATGATGCATGTGCATGGAGAAGTAGATGTGCATGTTCATGAATTTGCATGATGCATGTGCATGAGAGTTGCACATTGCATGTCCATGCGTGCATTTTTTAATGCACCCTTTTAATGCGGAAGTATGATTTTTGTGTGAGGGTCGAAGTAGGGTTTTGGAACCCTAATCTCACCAGTGGATTAGGAAAAAGCATTAATGGGGCATAAGTCATTGATCACTTGTGAGATTTAGGTGTCCAGAGAGGAGGGTGAAGCAGTGCATGCAAGAGGGCGCATTATTAAGAGAAAAAGGCGTAGTTTGGAAGAGGGAGAGGTTTTGATCCGAGAGAGATCAAATACACTTCATCTGTAGCAGAGGGAGATCACTTTGGAGATATAAATTGGTTTTGAGTGAGGTTGGTTCAGCTACAAAGCATAGTTGAGATTCCCCAGACAGTGAGGAGTGCATTTCGTGAGCAGAGGGGCGCATTTCACTGGGAGGGCGAGCTCAGAGATAGAGCTCAATTGAGTTGAGAGAGGGCTTCACTGAGATAGTGATCCGAAGGATGAAGGGCGAGATGTCCTGATCAAATAGCAGTTTAGAGGAAGATATAGTCGGAGCAGAGGGGTGCATTCAGTCAGAGTGGAAGGCGCATTCAGCTAGAGAGGTGAATCACCCAATTTCCTTCAGATCAGACTTAGAGCCTGAGTGGCTTAGAGGTAAGTCCTTGTTGGATTTCTTTGTTGTATCAATTGTAACTTGCTAAAGATTATAAAAGTTGCTTTCATCTCTCACTGGTTTTCTTTCAAAGGTTTTTCCAAGGTCATTTGACCGAAAACAATTTGTCATTCATATGAGATTGTTGTTATTAAAAGTTGTAGAGATCTCATTTGTTGCTTATTATAATTCATAGTTATATGCTCTTATGTTTTTTGGAATTGAGATAAGTATCAATATATTACTTGGGTGTTAGAGAGATTTGTGACCATGTTGAGATCAATTTTCAGTGTACCCTGTTGTCGCCCGAAACTAGCACACGAGTGATGAAGCCCAAAATGCGAGCGTGCCAGCCCGATGACAATTCTCGAGAGAATGGCCAATGTCACCACACCCCTCTCTCCTCACTTCAGGCTGGCTCTTCTCCAGCTCTAGGGGGGTTTCCCTAAATTAGGATCGCTAAGGCAGGTGCAGCTGAGGGCAAGGTGATATGAAGAGGCTGCCTTAGAGAAACATGGGTAGCAAAAAAGGAAAGGATTGTACTTGATGGACAGGAAGGGAAGGGAGGATCAGTACTCGAGGGAAGACCAGTGTCAATATCTGAAGGGTGAATGGAGACAAAAGGGGACTCGGGGAGGCCTTGCGTTTCACAGAAGGGAGACTAAGCTGGTCCGTTCCATAATTAGAGGCAAGGAGAATGGAAGTATAACTGACTACTATCCATTACTCCTATACCTTTAAAAACATAATGACGACAAGCAACTTGGCAGTTGCAAATGCTTGCCCAATGTGCTAGATTATAGCCCTCTATGCTAAGTCTAGTCTACAACTTATGAAAAACAGACAAAGAACTATGACAAAGATGCCCAAGATATTCCAAAAAGACCCAACATGATCTTCACTTTATTCAACTCTGGGGAAAAATCCTCCTAGCCAAATTTTCCATCTTTTTACAATTGAAAGAGCCATGCTCTTTATAGGCCAAAAGGGCTCTTATAAAAAAAAGAAAAAATAATAATAAAATAATAGAAAGGTGGATCCTAGATCCACTTTTCTCTCCATCAAAAGACAAAACTCATACATCATCCAAGAAGAACTCGCCACTAAGAAGCCCACATAACCAAAGGTGCCCAAAAAGGTCGAACAAACTCCAAGAATTGGCTGCTAATGAGCTGTGTGAGAAAAGGTCCTTAGGTCGATGGGCCCCTGCTAAAACAAATCCACGTGGCTACCAGAAACGACTGACTGTTAGAGACACAGCGGGAGGTAAGCTACCATGTTGATCAGTTCATCAATCCAACTGGCCATCTCGTGATTAAATATTACCCTCTAACTGCTCCCTTTGAAACTCCAAGCTTTGGCGTTTTTAAAACTGCTGATTCATTAACACCTGCGACCAATTCTCAAAAAACTATACTGGGAAAGAAAAAACCATATCCAATTTAGCTGCTTCAACAAGAAAGTTGACCCATCAATCATTTCATTAGCCGCCAACACATGAGTCAACAGGTGGAATTCTTAGCCAAGGAAAAGGATACTGTCAAAAACCACGTGGAGGTGGATCCAACAACACATCAGATTTGCATCACGATTTCGGCTATGAGAATAGGTGCTGCCCAAACATCTTCACCAAGCCACAGAGAGATATCCGAACGACTAACTAATCGTGAGATTTGGTCCTCGCTGTTCACTTGAATCCCGGTTCTTTTCACAACGATTCGGCTGCCATATAACTCATAGAGCGACATTCATTGATCGTGGGTGCAAATTCCACGATTTCCACACTCAAATCAACAGATGGTTCAGTTAGATGAAAAATGCCAAAAGGAAAACACAGTCCACGATTGCATTGCTCAGCCACTAACATGACACGTGGATTTGCTTCAAAACTCCATGTGGCCGTGATTCCTGAACTTGTAGTTAGCTGCCCAATTTTCAGCGTAAAACTCTCCCTGTAATCATTGGCTGGTCGGGTTCAATCAACCACTCAATCACTTGGCTGCCAAAGTCATACGGGGGTCACTAAGCTGCTCCCGATTCCATGTGATTCAGCTCTGTTGATGATAAAGAAAAGAATACCGAAACTCACGCTGTTAATACTTCAGCGTGGCGGTCCAGGAAGGAATTGGTGCGCGGCTGCTAACTTGTTTACACTTTATTACAGACCGCTCCACATGATCATGTGAGGATACAAGGGTCTGCCATGTACCTCTGAAAAATTCATATTTCCATTTTCGGGTTGCAGAGCTTCAATGCTTGATGAGCTAACAGCCCGTGCATGGTGTCTTGTTAATATTCCACTATCAACATTAACCTTTGTTTTCTCCAACAATTTTGGATTTAGGCAGCGACCTCCACATCCCCTTGCTCTTTGCATTGCATGAAGATTGCGATATTCATGAAGATATGGCTTTCTTACTTTGACGAGCTTGTTTATATTTTCTATGGATACATGCCCCATATCTTCAGCAGCAGTAACCTCTTCACTGCCTTCCATGTCGTTTCTTGCACAACCAGTTGCATTACCATTCTTGGTTCCTTCAACTGTAATGGCCATGTGCACTTGCCTTTGAGGAATAGAACCCTTATCATCGATAGCTATATTATCAGATGAATTTTCTTCCTCATCATTAATGTTGCTTTCATAATCTTCCTCTTCCATGTCATTATTGTCCATCTCTTTCTGAAGTTTGCCATGCCAACATTTTTTATTGGTTCCATGCTCACCCTTTTCTTGTTGCAGAGACTCTGGTGCATCTGCCATTGGAAGACTTACTTTTTCATACAACACAAGTTTTACCTTTTCATTAGGGCTTTCATTAAATACCCTAGTGCCCACAATGTCCAGCAAAAATACCACAAATAAAAATATTGGCACATGAACCTGCTTATGGCGACTTGTATCAATTATTTGGATGATCCTTCAACGTTTGAATTGTCTGTTTGAAACCTTAGGTGGTTAAGGGTTGAACTTACTGCTGGAATTGCTATGAAGAAGCTTCCAAAAGCAATTCTACCAGTGTCAAAGAAAGTGGGCAGTACCATGAACTACAGTTTGTTCTTCACCTTTTTCTGAAGGTTTTTTTTCAAACTCCAGACTTACACGAACTTTGGGACCATTCTTGAACAGTCTGCCTTGTTTCCTTCTGTTTATCTGAACTGGCAGGCAAACCCTGTGTCTGCTGAGAAGGTTGCTGACTTTGTCCTCTTGCAAATAGTGTTTTAACCACATCCCCTTGCAGCCACCACATCCCCTTGCTCTTCGCATTGCATGAAGATGGCGAGATTCATGAAGATATGGCTTTCTTACTTTAATGAGCTTGTTTATATTTTCTATGGATACATGCCCCATACCTTCAGCAGCAGTAACCTCTTCACTGCCTTACCCCTGGGACCATTCTTGAACAGTCTGCCTCGTTTCCTTCTGTTTATCTGAACTGGTAGGCAAACCCTGTGTCTGCTGAGAAGGTTGCTGACTTGGCCCTCCTGCAAATAGTGTATTAACCACTGAAAAATGCAGATGCATTTGGAGGGGTAACATCTAGCTCCATGGGGGACGTGTGCTCTTGGATAGAGCGCATGAGAACCTCAGACTCTGAGTATTTGCTGACCACTACCTCCAAAGAAAATATAGAATGCAGTGGGGATGGCTTGATTCACACCCCAAGAAACTGCTTACTACAACTTGAAAATAGAAACAAATGCATAAAAACTAACAACTGTAAATGCTCATGCAAGAGCTTATTTTTCTTTCTACCTACCTACTCTATCATGAATCTAACACACATTAGGTGTATGCATACAACCAATGGAGCCATTCCAACATCTTTTCCATGCCAAATTTCCTTTTTCTGAGCTTGGTTAGTGAAAGAAACAAGGATATATTCATCATAAGACAACTATGCCTTGTAATCTGCTCATGAATAAAGCTGAATTGAAACACCAGACTGTTAGGAAACAAGAGATTATACCCGAAAGAATCAAACCGTGCACAAGAAGCCTCTATCCACTGGTTGATAGGACTCACATACAGCCTTTCATTGTCAAACTGCTCCAGCTGATCTGTAAAACAAATATTATTACCTTTAACGAGATGGACCTGAGGCAGATCCATATCTTCATCAGGAGGTACTTCAATATCTTCAAATAGGGAATCTTGTAATGCTTCATCACCCAGATCTTCATTGGTTTGTTCTTTAAGTTCGGGATGGACCCGAGGGATGAGGGCATCATATTCTTTAGCAAGCTGCCCAATCTCATCAACCGTCCCATTGTGCCAGCGGAGGAGAAACCTCTCGAAAAACATTGCCACTGAATCTATGGATTCATCCAAAAGGCCATAGAACCAAATCGGTGCATCCCCTTCCAAAGTTATAGCAAAAATGACCATGATAGCATCGTCATGATGAACATTAAAATCAGCCATCAGTGTGCAGAGAGAGGCAATATGATGGGCAGCTGAAACACCATCATTTCCATAGAATTCAGGAAGAATGTCATGCACCTTCCTACGGTCGTAGCACTGATTAGGAAATCCACGGGTTTTTGAGAAATCCAATGGGCTGTAAGCCTCGCGTCGAATATCCCATGGCTTTCTTGTATTATCATCCATAAATCAAATAATGAGGTACTTAATTTTGAAAAATGTGTTTAATCATAACTCATACCAAACTGTGGAGTCGCCAAGGTGAGCTTGAAAGGCTTCTGATGAGTGTGCTCACCTCTACACCCAATCGGATATTTTAAATCAGCAAAGGACAAGGGTTCTGTCCTTTCGTGGAGTCACCATGTGAGAAGAAAAATCTGCAATGTAATCTCCCACAAATGTCAATGAAGCATAGTCTTCAAAATCCAGGAACTGGTCTTTGTCCTTGACAACAACGCCAAAGATGTTGTTGCCCGAAACTGGCATGCGAGTGATGAATCCAAAATGCGAGCGCACCGACCCGGTGACAACTCTCTCTCGAGAGGCCAATGTCACCACACCCGTCTCTCTTCGCTTCAAGCTGGCTCTTCTCCAGCTCTAGGGGGGTTTCCCTAAATTAGGATTGCTAAGGCAGGTGTAGTTGAGGGCAAGGTGATCTGAAGAGGCTGCCTTAGAGAAACATGGGTAGCAAAAAAGGAAAGGATTGTACATGATGGACAAGAAGGGAAGGGAGGATCAGTTGTCGAGGGAAGACCAGTGTCAATATTTGAAGGGTGAATGGAGTCAAAAGGGGACTCGGGGAGGCCTTGCGTTTCATAGAAAGGAGACTAAGCTGGTCCGTTCCATAATCAGAGGCAAGGAGAATGGAAGTATAACTGACTACTATCCATTACTCCTAGACCTTTAAAAACATAACGACGATAAGCAACTTGACATCTGCAAATGCTTGCCCAATGTGCTAGATTATAGCCCTCTATGCTAAGTCTAGTCTACAACTTATGAAAAACAGACAAAGAACTATGACAGAGATGCCCAAGATATTCCAAAAAGGCCCAACATGATCTTCACTTTATTCAACTTTGGGGAAAAATCCTCCCAGCCAATTTTTCCATTGTTTTACAATTGAAAGAGCCATGCTCTTTATAGGCCAAAAGGGCTCTCATTAAAAAAAGAAAAAAGAAAAAATAATAATAAAATAATAGAAAGGTGGATCCTAGATCCACTTTTCTCTCCATCAAAAGACAAAACTCTTACATCATCCAAGAAGAACTCACCACTAAGCAAGCCCACATAACCAAAGGTGTCCAAAAAGGTCGAACAAACTCCAAGAATTGGCTGCTAATGAGCTGTGTGAGAAAAGGTCCATATGTAGATGGGCCCCTGCTAAAAAAATCCACGTGGCTACCAGAAACGACTGACTGTTAGAGATACAGCGTGAGGTAAGCTACCATGTCGATCAGTTCATCAATCCAACTGGCCGTCTCGTGATTAAATATTACCCTCTAACTGCTCCCTTTGAAACTCCAAGCTTTGGCGTTTTTAAAACTGTTGATTCATTAACACCTGCGACCAATTCTCAAAAACTATACCGGGAAAGAAAAAACCACATCCAACCCAGCTGCTTAAACAAGAAAGTCGACCCATCAATCATTTCATTAGCCGCCAACGCATGAGTCAACAGGTGGCTATCTTAGCCAAGGAAAAGGATACTGTCAAAAACCACGTAGAGGTGATCCAACAGCACATCAGATTTGCATCACGACTTCGGCTGCAAGAATAGGTGCTGCCCAAAAATCTTCACCAAGTCACGGAGAGATATCCGTATGACTAACTGATCGTGAGATTTAGGCCTCGCTGTTCACTTGAATCCCGGTTCTTTTCACCACGATTCGGCTGCCATATAAGTCATAGAGCGGCATTCTTTGACTGTGGGTGCAAATTCCACGATTTCCACACTCTATCAACGGACGGTTCAATTGTCTGAAAAACACCAAAGGGAAAACACAGTCCACGATTGCAATGCTCAGCCACTAAGATGACACGTGGATTTGCTTCAAAACTCCATGTGGCCGTGATTCCTGAACTTGTAGTTAGCTGCCCAATTTTCAGCGTAAAACTCTCCCTGTAATCAGTCGCTGGTCGGGTTCAATCAACCACTCAATCACTTGGCTGCCAGAGTGATACAGGGGTCACTAAGCTGCTCCCGGTTCCACGTGATTCGGCTCTGTGGATGATGAAGAAAAGAACGCCGAAACTCACGCTGTCAGTACTTCAGCGTGGCGATCCAGGAAGGAATTGGTGCACGGCTGCCAACTTGTTTACACTTTATTACAGACCGCTCCACATGATCATGTGAGGATACAGGGGCCTGCCATGTACCTCTTAAGAATTCATATTTCCATTTTCGGGTTGCAGAGCTTCAATGCTTGATGAGCTAACAGCCTGTGCATGGTGTCCAGTTAATTTTCCACTATCAGCATTAACCTTTGTTTTCTCCAACAATTTTGGATTTAGGCAGCAGCCACCACATCCCCTTGCTCTTCGCATTGCATGAAGATGGCGAGATTCATGAAGATATGGCTTTCTTACTTTAATGAGCTTGTTTATATTTTCTATGGATACATGCCCCATACCTTCAGCAGCAGTAACCTCTTCACTGCCTTCTATGCCGTTTCTTGCACAACCAATTGCATTACCATTCTCGGTTCCTTCAACTGTAACGGCCATGTGCACTTGCCTTTGAGAAATAGAACCCATATCATCAATAGCTATATTATCAGATGAATTTTCTTCCTCATCATTAATGCTGTTTTCATTCTTCCTCTTCCATGTCATTATTGTCCATCTCTTTCTGAAGTTTGCCATGCCAACATTTTTTATTGGTTCCATGCTCACCCTTTTCTTGTTGCAGCGACTCTGGTGCATCTGCCATTGGAAGACTTACTTTTTCATACAACACAAGTTTTACCTTTTCATTAGGGCTTTCATTAAATACCCTAGTGCCCACAATGTCCAGCAAAAATACCACAAATAAAAATATTGGCACATGAACCTGCTTATGGCGACTTGTATCAATTATTTGGATGATCCTTCAACGTTTGAATTGTCTGTTTGAAACCTTAGGTGGTTAAGGGTTGAACTTACTGCTGGAACTGCTATGAAGAAGCTTCCAAAAGCAATTCTACCAGTGTCAAAGAAAGTGGGCAGTACCATGAACTACAGTTTGTTCTTCACCTTTTTCTGAAGGTTTTTTTTCAAACTCCAGACTTACACGAACTTTGGGACCATTCTTGAACAGTCTGCCTCGTTTCCTTCTGTTTATCTGAACTGGCAGGCAAACCCTGTGTCTGCTGAGAAGGTTGCTGACTTGGCCCTCTTGCACATAGTGTTTTAACCACTCAAAAATGCAGATGCATTTGGAGTGGTAACAAACCCTAATATATCTAAAAAGTTTACAAGTATTACTATGGAGTCTGAACCTGATGCATATCGGAAATTTCACACAAAGTGCATAAACTGGTGTGTCAATGACCCTCCATACTGAATGAAACGGTGAAAGGGATTTAAAGGCAGAATTGACAGAACAACCAAGCAAATTCCAAATTGAAATAGTTTGAAGTGAAAACCACCCACAGAACAAGGGACAAACTGAAAATGAACCACTACTCTTAAAGAAAAGCAAACCCGACCCAAATTGTTGAGCCTTACATGGCCTAAGAAGCAAGGAAGGCAAAAAAGAGCTGAAAGGTCTTACAAGGCTGGCTGATGGACGATCCTAGCAAAAACCAAAATCACGAATTAATAAAATCCCTCCTTTGCTGTGTTTAAACATCCTTTCAGATGTAATGTCCCTCCCATTGTTCCTCTTGGTGAAATGAGGGGGGGGTGTACAATGGCAGGAACCTATGTTATTACTTGTCTCATGCGTTAATGAGAATTGCCACTTGTCCTTCACCTTCAAATGCTTGCTGATTCTAATGCTTGATGACAGATCATGAGAGACAAACTAAGGACGGAATCCCCATATTTAGGCTCATCATTCCACAGTTTAGAAAAACTCCTTTAGTTTCTATGGACTCTGCCCAGTTATTGAAGGTTCAAAGCACTTGTTAAAACTCAACAGACTTGAAATAAAAAATAATTGGATAAAGCTTCAGTGCCAAACAAGAAGAAACACATTACCTACAATATTGATACATTGCTTTGAGAAAACCCTAGCTTTCCATCGATCAATCTCCTGTGTGACTTAGGCTAGAAGTATTTCGGGTGTAAACATTGATCAATCTCCTGTGTGACTTAGGCTAGAAGTATTTCGGGTGTAAACATTGATCAATCTCCTGTGTGACTTAGGCTAGAAGTATTTGTGGAATTGTAGGCTGTGATGACAATCACAATTGCAATAATCACTTGGTTAGCCCTACATGATTTGGGGAAGCATATGGGTCCATCATGGGGACATGTGCTCAAGATTGAATGTATGAAAACCTCAGTATTCTCTGGTATTCCAGTTATGTGCTGTCAGGAAACATGAACCATATGTACTCCAAATAGAGTTCACAAATCATAAGAGCTTTCATCATAACCTGCTAATACTCAACATCAAAAGATACGATTCATAAGATGGGGCAAGATCATATTTTTCTAGAAAAGATGAAATATAAAATGCAGCTAATTAATGGTGTGCATACTGTAAATGAAAACAAAAGAAACATGACAAGATCAAGATTCTTGGAAAAAATAGGCTATCTATCTAACTTGTTGCTTGGAACAAGCTTATTCATTCTACTCTTATCACTACTGCTAAAACTAAATGTAATTAGAGGAAGTGAAGCTTGAGAAGTTGCTCATATATCGACAAAGGCATCTTCTCCCCATCCTAGTAGTTTCAAGGTAGTGTAGGGCATGCAAGAATTGGCATTTTTGTCTAAGTAAGTATCTTTTTGATGAAAAGGGCAAGGGATCTTTGGTTGTGATATTACAAGAAACTATAGAGGGATCTCTGCTAGTCCCTATAGAGGTAGTGGTATTGTTCTGTAATCTCATAGTAGAAAGGACGCCTAAAAATGAGGTGCATCTCTATATTCAACCAAGGTTTTAAAACTCGGAACCAGGAGTTGAACTGGTCGAGGGTCAACTCGGACCGGAATCGGAACTGGTAATGAACCGAAATGGTTTGATTTCAATGAACCGTGCTATTAGATAATACAAAAAAATTATAATTTTAATGACCAAAATTAAATTTAACATTCCAAAATATGATTTCAAGCCATTAGATGATTAGAGACATAATATGCAAAGTCTACTCATATGTAATGTGAGGAGTACCGAATCCCTAAATCTCAATCCATCATCTGTGTACAGATGGGCAACAAGGACACATTTAGATTTGGGTATGATATGACCGGGAAGTTCCTAAACTCCAAGAGGCGTATCGCAAATTCACACATATCACTGATTTATAAAAATAAAATTTTGGAACTAAGATATGCAACTTCAAATCCATGTTTTAGATGACTTTGTAAGTTTGTGCTACTAATAGAATCACCGATATATAAAAATAATGGAACTAAAGATATGCAACTTCAGATCCATGTTTTAGATGAGCTTGTGCTACTAATATTGTAATTAAATAAAACAACATAAAGAAAAAAGAAAAAATTGGGTTTTTTAACAACCACCTGGCACCTAAAAGAGAGAACAAAGTGTTTTTGTTAATAAAAGTAATAAATTAATAAAGAAACAAATTCAGTTAGAAATTATCTCAATTTTGTCAAAAATTTGATAAGTTAATGTTCTATGATTTAGGGTTAGGTATTAGTTAGTTTTTTTATTTTATTTTATTTTATTAAAAAATCAACTTGTAAGTGTTTTTTTTAATTCCACGGAGGTTTCCGTGTATTCTCAGTTGGTCGACCGGCTAGGATCGGTTCGGTAATGAACCGACCGGTTTAGGGTTCGGCTGGTCGGTTCATTACATAACCGATCTCTTGTCCGGTTTTAGGCTCAGTCCGAACCACTGAGGCCATTGGCTGGTCAGACCGACCGGTTCCGGTTTCGGCTCGAGCGGGTTTAAAAACACAATATTCGATTCTTAAGGTAGCACATCTGGTAGACCTTGTTTGGTTGAGGATTATGGTGATAGGTCTCCATTTGGAGTCTGTGAGAGCTAACTTGGAGCTGGCCTAGAGGGATCCTAATTGAATGCATCTCGTATCTGTACATGTACGAAGGTTGTTCGAGAATGTCATAAATGGAGGTTGTGTGGGAGAACATGGCTTAGGGTTTTAGGTCTGGGGGATGGCATGGTGTTCAGGGAAAAGGGTACACTAGAAGGTTTTTGAGGAGTGGTGGAGGGACGTGGAAAGTTCATGTTTCCTCAAGGCACGGAACACAAGCTTATTATAGTGGAGGCAACAATAGATTTTGTGGAATGGAGGGGAAGATGAGGGGTCATGTGTGAGGGTGGAGCGATGGTGCTTGTGTAGGTTTTTGCATTCCTTGTTGAACTAGTGGTTCATGGTGTAGGATCCAGGGGTGTGCTTGTGGCTATTCTGTTGAGTGTAGTGGGGGTAAGAATCAAGGGATGCCTCTTCCAAGGCATAGAGTGTAGCCTTCTACAACAAATTTTAGGGTTTCGTCTAGATGTTTCAGTTGTTGAGGTGCCACTTTCTCTTAAA
Source organism: Pseudotsuga menziesii (assembly GCA_001517045.1). NCBI lineage: Eukaryota > Viridiplantae > Streptophyta > Pinopsida > Pinales > Pinaceae > Pseudotsuga > Pseudotsuga menziesii. The sequence continues at coordinate 252,031 of LPNX010589687.1, read as the reverse complement.
AGTTGGGGGGATTTGAGGGGCCTAAATATATTGTTGAGGAAACTAGGTATTTATAGTCTTTTGTCATCTAGGTTAGGTGAAAGGCATTTTGTAAAATATTAGGTCACAAGGAAGCTTTATTCTTGATATGAGACATCAATTCTCCAAGTTGTAGAAAATTAGCACGATTGATGGGATATAGGTGGGGGGGTTGTTCGAGAATGTCATAAATGGAGGTTGTGTGGGAGAATATGGCTTAGGGTTTTAGGTCTGAGGGATGGCATGGTGTTTAGGGAAAAGGGTACACTAGAAGGTTTTTGAGGATTGGTGGAGGGATGTGCAAAGTTCATGTTTCCTCAATGCAAGGAACACATACTTATTATAGTGGAGGCAACAATAGATTTTGTGGAATGGAGGGGAAGATGAGGGGTCATGTGTGAGGGTGGAGCGACGGTGCTTGTGGAGGTTTTTGCATTCCTTGTTGAATCAATGGTTCATGGTGTAGGAGCCAGGGGTGGGCTTGAGCCTATTCTGTTGAGTATAGTGGGGGTAAGAATCAAGGGATGCCCCTTCCAAGGCATAGAGTGTAGCTTTCTACAACAAATTTTAGGGCTTCGTCTAGATGTTTCAGTTGTTGAGGTGCCACTTTCTCTTAAAAAGTGGGGGGATTTGAGGGGCCTAAATATATTGTTGAGGAAACTAGGTCTTTATAGTCTTTTGTTATCTAGGTTAGGTGAAAGGCATTTGTAAAGTATTAGGTCACAAGGAAGCTTTATTCTTGATATGAGTCATCAACTCTCCAAGTTGTAGAAAATTAGCATGGGTGATGGGATACAGGTGGGGGGGTTGTTCGAGAATGTCATAAATGGAGGTTGTGTGGGAGAACATGGCTTAGGGTCTTAGGTCTGGGGGATGGCATGGTGTTCAGGGAAAAGGGTACACTGGAAGGTTTTTGAGGAGTGGTGGAGGGATGTGGAAAGTTCACGTTTCCTCAATGCAAGGAACACAAGCTTATTATAGTGGAAGCAACAGTAGATTTTGTGGAATGGAGGGGAAGATGAGGGGTCATGTGTGAGGGTGGAGCGATAGTGCTTGTGTAGGTTTTTGCATTCCTTGTTGAACCAATGGTTCATGGTGTAGGATCCAGGGGTGTGCTTGTGGTTATTCTGTTGAGTGTAGTGGGGGTAAGAATCAAGGGATGCCTCTTCCAAGGCATAGAGTGTAGCCTTCTACAACAAATTTTAGGGCTTCGTCTAGATGTTTCAGTTGTTGAGGTGCCACTTTCTCTTAAAAGTTGGGGGGATTTGAGGGGCCTAAATATATTGTTGAGGAAACTAGGTATTTATAGTCTGTTGTCATCTAGGTTAGGTGAAAGGCATTTTGTAAAGTATTAGGTCACAAGGAAGCTTTATTCTTGGTATGAGACATCAATTCTCCAAGTTGTAGAAAATTTAAAGGAGACCTCTCGATGAACGATACATTGATAGGATGAGTAAGAGGTTGGTACTCTGTTTTAGTTTTAAGGTCATGAATATTGGCAATTTCTTTAGTTTGTAGTTTATAGATAACTCATTAAAATGAGGATTTCTTGGACTTTAGAAAATGGCCAAAAAAATGCTCATTCTTAATTTTCTTTAAAGTGAATTTTTATAAATTTCTTTGACAATAATTTTGGTTAAGTTATCTATATTGTTTTGGATGCTTGTGAGTGCTTTAAGCTTCAATAATCTCTTTGATTAGTTTTCTTTTGGAAGAGTGATAATGCCTGGTGTAATAGTTTTATTTGACAACCATGCATCTTAAGTTATAGTGAACATGCTCAAATGAGTCCAAAGAAAGATTGAGTATTAATTTTCCCTAAAGTGATTGTTTCATTCCTACCTTTGACAGTAATGTTGGTCAGGTTAGCTATAGTGTATTTTGGATGCTTTTGAGGGCTTTAAGCTTTAATAATCTCATTGATTACTTTTCTTTTGGAAGAATGATAATGCTAAATGTAATATTATTATTTCAAAAGCGTACATCTTATGATTTGGTGAACATGTTCAACATCATCATATATTTTAATGCTCCAAGTTGTTTTCTTTCTAGCTTGTTTGGTTGTTGTTAATATCATAAGTTTTGTTTGTAGGCACTATATTTTTTGAATATTCTAGACATATAATTTAATACTTGTATGTGTATTTTAGGTGTTGCATTGCTTAAAGTTGGAGGGAAATTAGTTTACTCTACTTGTTCGATGAATCCAGTTGAAGATGAAGCCGTCGTTGGTGAGGTTAGAAACTAGCCATTTGAATTTTTTTAAAAATCACATGCACATTGTTTCTTTTCTTGTTTTCATGGATTTGGAAAAGTTTACATATTATTGCATGATTGTAGCCCCGAAGCACCTTATACATGGCTAACTCTATTAGAAAATTGTTTTATATGTGAAACATACATTCAATTGATTTAGGGTAATAAACATACAATCCTAGTCATACCATCAATCCATAGGGTAAGAACCGAACTTAGGGGAGAGGAAGGGGGACTGAGTTAGTGGGATAGGTTTTCAGTTTTGCCTCCCAAATGGTTGGGAAAATACAAGCATATTTGGTAGATGTTGGCACGAGGGACAAAAGTTTTGTGGGGGTATCATTTAGTGGAGGAGGTGGGATGAGAAGATTTGAGTGTTAGCCTCATTGAAGAAGATGGTTGTTTGGGTTGCTCACAGCGAGGGTGGGGCAGAGAGGGGGGGATTAGCTTAAAAAGAGAAAGAAAAGAGGGTATTGTTAGTTAAAGGGATGGGTGTTATCAAAACTAGCATATAAAGGGAAATGAATCTTGGCATGTCATATCATGGTAAATTATACTAGCCCCCCAACATATGGAAGGCACGTGAAGGGGCTAGAGTCAAGGAAATGATGGAGTCAATTTAGGATCAAAAGCTCATGTGGTTTGCCAATGCTCAAAAGGTATTTGCCTTAAGTTTTAAGAGGCCTCAAGCATCGTTGGAGATATGGTGAAGGCATATTGGAGTTGGCTGTTGAGGGCCTTACTATCCTTGTCATACCATCGCATCGGTCCAAAGGGAAAGATCCAAACTTGGGGGAGAGGAAGGGAGACAGATTGGGTGGGATAGTTTTTAGGGTTGCCTCCCAAATGGTTAGGGAAATATACGCACATTTGGTAGATGTCAACACAAGGGACACAAATTGGTGGGATCATCTAGTGGAGGTGGGATGACATTATCTAAGGGTTGGCCTCATTGAAGAAGATTGTATTTTGGGTTGGGCTTGTTGGGGGTAGGGCATAGAGGGGGTGATTACCCTGGAGAAATGAAGAAAGGATGCTGTGGTCTATTAAAGGGATGGGTGTTACTGAAAGGTGGTGTATAAAGGTCGTTGGCATGTGTATAAGTTTTAAGAGGCCTCAAAGCATCGTTGGAGATATGGTGAAGGCATATCGGAGTTCGCTGTGGAGGGCCTTGCTATCCTTGTCATACCATCGGTTCAAAGGGAAAGAACCAAACTTGTGGGAGAGGAAGGGAGACTGATTGGGTGGGATAGTTTTTAGGGTTATTGAGATAACCCATTGGGCTAAGATGGTATTTAAATTGAAGGACATGGGGTTGGTCTTTGATCTATTTATGTGTGCACAGGTTAAGAGATGATTGAATACAATCTCTCTTGGTAAAACCACATGTTCGATCACCACCCTAAGGTGTTCCCATGGCTTCAGTAAAAAGCCCTCATTGGAATTGAACCTTACCCATTGGTGAAAATATCCTATCTTCACCAATGGATTCAACGCCTTTGGATAATTGACATAGACACTAGGAAAGATTATTGACCGTTTTTTATACTTAGAATGTAGTGGAATCTAAAACTGATTTAAAGTTTTCAATTTAATATACCAAGAAACAATGCATTTGAACTGATTGAGATAACCCATTGGGCTAAGATGGTATTTAAATTGAAGAACATGGGGTTTCTCTTTGATCTATTTATGTTTGCACGAGTTAAGAGATCATTGAGTATAATCTCTCTTGGTAAAACCACATGTTTGATTACCACCTCAAGGTGTTCCAATGCCTTGAGTAAAAATCCCTCATGGGAATTGAACCCTACCCATCGGTGAAATTATCCTTGTTCTTCACCAATGGATTCAACCCCTTTGGATAACTGAAATAGACACTAAAGAAGATTAGTGATCGTTTTCTATACTTAGAATGTAGCGAAAGCTAAAATTGATTTAAAGTTTTCAATTTGATATACCAAGAGATATAAAATTAAATATTGAATACAAAATAATGAATGATGTCTTACAATGAAGAATGACCTTGTATTTATGGGCCTTGTGGTGACCATTCATGAAAATTGCCTTTACGAATGCACCTTTAATGATACATTAAAGTCATAAGTCCTATAGTCTTTCTTTTCCAGGTAAATATCTTGGGGCAAACCTTTGGGCACTTCCCCTCATTTTGAGGATGGTATTATTTTTGCAAAAAATAGCAGTCTTGTGATTGCAAGGAAAAATCAACTGCATAAACGAACAACTCAGAGATGTACCCCTAAGTGTCACACAGGTAGGCCTCTCTCTATTTAGGTCTCCTAAATTACCTAGAGGAAATCCAGACTAACCACGAGAGGTGATCCTAACTAAACTTTCCAGGGTACTACTAAGTAGGGATTTTCCACATTCAATGTCTAAAGACACAACAACATGGCCTAGCTTTTTCAATACTAGTTTAGTTGATTTGTGATGACCAACTGCACTAGAAGCTTGAATATGTTTTGAATTGAAGCACACCTAGTCGAAGGACTAGGAGATCTAGAGGGTATGAAGGTAAGTTCAAATCTCTAAACATGTCTAATGACAAAGTGGTAAAAGTAATTTCCATCCACACTTATTATTTTACTCATTCACAGCGTAATAGCTTAAGATATCCATCTATTAGACCAATGCCACAAGATCAAGAGTAAATAACACAATATTTGAGCAAGTGCGTTTTAGCAATGTTGAATATTCAAGTAAATGAAATCGAAATCAATGCAAGGAAAATTCTTAGAAATTGGACTCACTTATAAAGAGACATTGCTCAGTAAATAGTAAATACCGTGCTATCAACATATAAGTTACTTGAACAAAGAGGTCATCAAAGTGATGAAATAAACAAGTTACTTATCAACTGATTACTTTAGAGTATGCACTTTATATTATCCACGTATAGAGTTTGAAACAAAAGTTGATAGCTGGAAGTGAAATCTATGTAACAACAATCTAAAATAAAAATGATTTCACTTAGAGATAGTTGATTTAGCTTTTCAAAAAGGCGAGTGTTGTCCTTGAGTAAAGAGAGTGCTTAGTGTTGATCTTTATTAGTGTGATTTCCAGCAATAGTAAACATGCAAATTAAGCAAGTAACTTAATATAAAGTAGAAATAAATTAGTTAAGTTATTACATCTCAGATTACACAATGTTGGAATAATTTGTAAGCATTCAAAACAATGAGAGTGCTTAGTGTTGATCTTTATTAGTGTGATTTCCAGCAATGGTAAACATGCAATTTAAGCAAGTAACTTTATAAAGTTAGTTAAGTTTTTACAACTCAGATTACACAATGTTGGGATAATTTGTAAGCATTCAACACAATGTAAAACATGCTGTAAAATTCTGTATGCAGAAGTGAAATAACAACAAACCTAAAATGCATTCACCATAATACTTAACAAGATACACATCCACTTAATTAGTTTTTGTAATTAATCTTCTTAAGTGTGTTTGTGTGTAGTTTCCTTAGTCTTTAGATCTTGTGATTTGGTACAATGAGGAAAGGCACGCGTAGCACTGTTCTAAGAAGGTTGATTTAGCTCAAGGCTAGTTACAACGGTGAAGAAATTTCATAGTAAATAAAGTGAAAGGAATGGAGAAGATAACATAGGAAGAGGGGAAAAATCAATGCCTTAGAATAAAAGGCAAACATGTTAAATGGAGTCTATAACACCCTTCGCTGTAGCATCCTTGTGAGTCTTCAAAAGATAGGAGGCTTCTTAGCAATCCACTATTGGTCCCACTTGAGAAAATACTAGCATTTTGTTCGACTTCTTCTTCTAAGACCTGGAATGAGAAGGAGCCTTCTTAGCAATCCAAATCCTAAAACAAGTCAATACAAGATAGCTAGAGTAATCGCTAAAGCAAGATCAACAAAATAAATAAACAAAGGAGGCTTCTTGGCAATCCATTATTTACTTAAATTACTAATATAATAAGGAGGCTTGTTGGCAATCCCTACTACTTGTTTACTCTAGAATTAAAATAATGTTACCTCAATTTTGTTGAAGAAAGACATGAATACTATGGAAAACAAACTTGGAAATCCACAAGATCTATTACTATGAAGCACATAAGAGCACTAAATTTCCAGCAGTAATCCCAAATCAAATATTATTTTAGTATTGTCTCTAATCCAATAAGTTGCAATGGAAATGGCCTTTTTTTAAAGGCTAAGGAGGGTGAATAGGGTTTTGGACCATGTCCATGAGTACAATGAATGACGTAGATCTCAAGAGATGAGCAAATACAAATCAATGGCTAGGATCCTTGATCCATGTGCTAGGTCCAAGCCAAAGTAATGGGAAACTACCAAGTCATTGCCCCTAGAAGGGTGAATCTCTCTGGGCCATGTCAATAATAGTAAAATAATGCCAAATACCATATGCCTCAAAACCAGAAGCAAAAAACAATGAGCATAGGGGAAAACATTTGCCAATATTGTGAGCCATCATCCCAAGGAAAGTCATTTGTCATACAAGCCTTTTTGAGCTAAGTCGTTGAGTGGAAGATCTATGCATGAGGATGGGGGGGTTTCCATGTGAGTAGTAATCAAGGGCTAAGATCTAATCAACAAGTGAGATAGAGGTGTAATGATCTCAATAAGCTTCAACATGTGCGCCAAGGTGCCAAATCATCCAAAAGTGCCTCAACATGTGTGCCCAAGTGTCACATAGGCAAATCAACCTCAATAGTAGTAAAATGTCGTAATCCTCAAAAACCCTTCATACTCGTCAACCTATGATTGATACTACTAGATATACTCATCAAAACATCAAATATACTCACGTAAATCAAAATCCCTTCACACTCGTCAACCTATGATTAGTACTACTAGATATATTCATAAAAAACATCAAATATAACATACAACAGCAGTGAAGTACAACATCTATGAGTATATCATCATCAATAAAACATGGCATAGCAACAATATGGCGTCATAATAACATCATTTCATCACTCGTATCATATGGAAGGTCCCAACAATATTAAAAGGAGACCATAAGATCTAGGATATGTTAGTAGAACTGAAAACAAAAATAAGTAGTAGTATGCCATTACAACTTGCAACATAACAAGTACCTAGCATAAAACCTAGATTCTTCAGGGGACAAGGCAATCAACGATTGGGCTGGAAGTCATTTCAACAATATACTTGTTATCAACTCAACATGTCACTTAGGAGAGTAAACCTAGGTAGGGAGGATAACACTCCATACTGCGACCTTTTGGACTAGACCGAATTAACTAGGTCCTAGAGTCTATACATATTTCTTGCATTATTAACAATGCTATTTTTATATATAACATTGCTCCTGCCTTAAAATAGTTTCATCCTTGAAGCATCATTATTTGTCTGGACAAGAATATTGTTTCCCATAAATAAAGATACTGATTCTCCTCAAACTTCATGTGCATGGGACAAATCAATGAAATCAATACCTGTACAAATCTAGGGTTTTCATTGTATGTATTGTCTGAACTCAAAATATCCATCATTATCAAGAACAAGTTATCCAAACATACTTTTGGGAAATTGGTGGGGTTGTTGTTGTGTGGTGAGAGCATTTTAGAAGCCGAGGATTGTATTATTCCATGCCGTCAAATAATATGCTTGTTGTTATTGCACATCCATATTAAGTAGATTAAGTGGACTAAGCCCGATTAAAAGGCCTTGTTGTTGGTAATCTTAGGGCATGTCTTATCAATTAGGGTTAACATTTGGGTTTGGATTTGATCGAAGTTGATATGGGGGATGTTAATGGACATTACTTAAAATACACACCAAGTTTATCATCCATTCAACAAGAAATTTATGGCATGTGGGAAATAGACTGCATCTTGCTATGCACTTGCAGAGGGGAAGGACACCGCATTTCAAGATGATAACTGAGGATCTATGTTGGATGGCCAACTTAAGTTGGCAAAGCCGTTCCAACAAATCTTAATCTTTCATATCATTTATTTGTTTTGGATTTATACAAGGATTTGACTGTAGCTATAAGCTAAGTCGGTGTTGAGATGATGTTGAAGATAGGAGCCAATGTGTGTTGGAAATTCCATTTAGTGCTTTTCTCTCTAAGATTGTGATCTACATTCAATGTTTTGTGCCCATTTATGTTGTTTTTGTTGAGGAGAGTGTAATAAACATAAAAATAAATAACAATAATACTAGAAAGCATCGTAAAGAATAGTATAATAAATAAATAAAAATAAAATAATATTAATAATAATAACCAAATAAATATAAAGAAAACTATTATTTTTTAAAATAAAAGAAATGCCTCTTCATTTGAAAAGGCACAAATAGACGTATTAATGGTTCTTAATTGTATTCATATTTCATCGTTCAATTTCATTCAACAATTATCTTATTAAAACATTGATATTTTTGTCAAACTAAGTTTATATGCTTCTATTACATTGGTATCAAAGCTTGCTGATATGTTTGTATAGGCTGATTATCGGACATGACTTTTCCATACAATTTGATACTTTTGCATAATCCACACATCTTCATGCTTTCGTATAGGTCCGTACAACTCTACACTTCCTTCAATCAATGTAGTTTGTACGATCATACATTCAAACAATATAGGTTGGAATTTCATGTAATACTGGAGGTCATATAGTTCGAAAGTGAAAGAATTGAAAAAGACTGAACTTTATACTTTGGGGGTATAGGTAAAAGTTAAAGAGCTAGGTCCATAAAGAAAAAAAAGCCAACCCCAAAATGGTTAACAATGTTGAATTATACGCCAAAGTTAATCACTGCAGGGATGAAGTCAATAGCAAAAGATTTAATCTTGGGAACGTTGAGAAGGGACAAAAAAATTAGGAGAAAAAAATGACTAAATAATAGAAGAGACGTTTATAACATTTAGAGACAATATTAACATGATAAGGGAAGATACATATAAAACATTTAGAGAGAAGTCTAACAAGATAATATAAAAGTATGAGACTCGATGGGAAACCCTAAAAAGATTAATAAACGATGACAAGAATGAAACAATGAAGATATTTAATGATCATAATGAATGAATTGTCCAACTAACTAAAAGGGTAGATGTGTTATTTGCACAACCCTTAGTCCACCAAAGACAATCACTAAGCCCAAAACTGCCAAACACTAATTACTAGAGATATCCAGATAACACGGGGTATCTAAAAAGATTCATAATTGAGATAACTAAATATGATGATTTGGATGATTTAAGGGCCATCATGCAGGCTAATAAAAATCAAGGGAATTTTTGCTATGAATTCACTTGCTAGTGAAGTAGAGAAGATAGTGATGGCATTTTTATATTTAGAAGGTGATGCTTATGATGGTTCACTTGGTGGTCTAGAAAAATTAGTGATTTTTCAGTTAATTGATAAATGTTCATAGATATCCATAAGAGTTATCACAAGATGAAGAAGATGACACCTATAGCAGGTTTTCCCAATTACATCAAATAGGCACAATGAACAAATATACTCATGAATGGGAAGTTCTTGCAATTACATTTCCAGATCTTACAAAGGGGAAACTATTGAAGACATAAATCTCCAGATTCAAATCCATTATCCGCAGTGCGGTAAGGCTATTGAGACTTGAGGACTTGGTTGAAGCTAGAAGCATGGCTGAAATGTTTGAGAGGAAGTTGATTAGTCGACAGGAGATAGTTCTCTACTCTCCAAAAGTGTCAACTAGTAACAATGATAAAAATTATCACCATTCAGAAAAGGATAGAAGGAAGGAAAACATTCGTATTTGATGTGAGAAGAATTCATTTCTAGGGCATAGATGTGAAGACATGTCCTTATGCTAATATATAATAGTGGATGAAAAGCAAGTAGAAGTATTGAATCCAGAAAAAGAAATCACTATAGTATACAACTAGGATTCTGACCATGACGAAACACCACCAAAAGTATCATTGGCATTGATCTCATTAACACTACCAAGTAGGGATGAGAATGATGTGTATCAAAATGGACCTTTTTATGCAAAGGAACAAACACCACCTAGAAAGTATATTCCACCTCATTTTAGGGAGGTTGGCAAGATCCATAATCCATTAGAAGGGGAAAAGAAGGCTATTAAATAATCCTAAAATTAAGCATTCCTTGGGAGGGTGGCAATGTAATAATCTTAAAATTAAATAACAATAATAAGAATGCATCATACATAATAATGCATAATAAATAATATTAATAATAGTAACTAAATAAATATTAAGAAAACTATTATTAAATATTATTTAAACCAAAAGACATGCCTTTTCATTTGAAAGGCATACAAAGACCTATTTATGGGTCTCGGGATTCCATCATTCATTTTCATTTAAAGTTTATATGCTTTTGCTACAAAGAGAGCGACGATAGGATGTTTGTTGCGTAGAAGGATTTATGAAAGATTCCTTTATGAATTGCCTTGTTATTGTACTCCTTGGGTAGTTTGTATATGCCATTGCTAGGACTCAAGGGCAAGTTTTTGCTTATTATTATGTGGTTCTGGCTATAAAATAGAGGGTTCTTACCAAAACCAAAACCCTCATGCCAAATTCTAAGAGAAATTAATCCCTTACTAACCACATTTTTAATAGCCTTAGTTGTCTTTGAGATGTTCATTGCCACTTCAACTTCAAAGTGATACGTTCTTGGCCACTCTGTAAAGCACAATAAAGATCAAAGGGGCGTATGAGAATTCAATGTGCTTGGTGAAATGAAGCATAAGAAAGGACTTTTACAATTTTGAATTGCCAAGGGATACATGGATTCATTTGAATGTGGTCACCAATTACCCTTCAACTGTAAAAATTGGTTGTCGTTGTCGCCCTAGGAGAATGTTCCAACTCTTCCCCAAGTTCCTTTAATTCAATGTGTTTTTCATCATTTTCACTTTTTGAGTCTGATTCAAAATTTGCATCAAAAATTGATCTTTGGTTTTGGTTTCTTCATAACTTCCTTTTTTGGAAAAAGGATCACTTTGATTTTGTTCACTCTCCTCGTGAATTGCTTGCTCTCCTTCTCGGTTGACACTACCAGTTCCTATTATGCGAATATTTCTTACTAATTGTTTTGCCAAAAATCAAATTTCTTCTATATCTTACCTTCTTTGCTTGTATATTTCCTCCACTTAGGAATTATAATAGAGGACGGTGCTTTAATCTGGGAATTGGCCAAATATTTTGGCTCTTATACCAAATGTAGTGGAAGCTAAAATTGATTTAAAGTTTTCAATGGGATATACCAAGAAATATACATATTGAATGCACAAAATAATGAATGATGTTTTACAATGAAGAATGACCTTTTATTTAGAGGCCCTTATGGTCTATGTCACATGGTTCGGGTTCGAATTCGAGTTCGATGACCTTGAAATTCGATTTGAATTCGATTTTTTTTATGAAGTTCGGGATGAGGTTCGGCATTAGGTTCGCCAATATAAAAAATTTCATATATATATATATAATAAAATATACAATAAAACAAATGAAGAACATATATCAAATTTTATCATTATAATTTATGCTCAATGTTGCAAGTTGCAACCTCCATGTACATTTACACTATAAAATTTAAATAATGAAATATAACATAAAAGTTAAAACTTGAAATAATTTGAAAGCAGGAAATAAGTTAATTTAGCAGGTCTCAGCATCGTAATCACTAATAAGTATGAGTAAGCAGTGCTGCAGTAGCACTAATCAGCAATAAAAAAATTAAAATTTACAACCTGATCATAATTTAAAATTAAAATTTAAATAACATATAATTTATAACATAATAAAAAAATTAAAATTTACAACATGGAGTCGCGCAGGTGCACACTGTGTAGATGGGATGTGGCCCGTGGGCGTCGATGCGTCACACACAGCTGTTGAAATGGAGAGGGCATCGATTGGTGAATGCAGGGGGCGTCGGTTGTTGAACACAGACTGTCGGTTGTTGAACACAGACTGTGGTAAGTTGCAGAGGGTGTCCTTGCTGTGGAGTCGGCCCTCAGGAGCAAATGAAGTCGGGATATGAGAGCGGTGTGGACTCGGGAGTCGAGAGAAAACAGTGGAATGCGGGAACCGATCGGTGACGGGACAAAACCGTAAAATTCGCTTTAAAATTCGAAAAAAAGCACTTTAAATTTGCTTCAGATTCGTTAGGGTTTGAGTTCGTTTAGGTTCGTTGTGATTCGATTCGATTCGTCTAGAGGTTCGGTGTTGAAATTCGCCGAACCTAAATGAATTGCAAATTTTTTTTGGAGTTCGGCGAATTTCGAACTTCAAAGATAAAATTCGCCGAACCCTGTGACATAGCTTATGGTGACCATTCATGAAGAGGTGTCTTTACAAGTGCATCTTTTAATAATAGATTAAAGTCATAAGTACTATAGCCTATAAGTATTTCTTTTATTGATAACAATGTCATTTTGTATACCTAACATAGAACCTCAAGTGAAGGGATGAAGAATACTAGACATTGAAATTTCAATGTGACTAAGACACAAATGTTCATAACCATTCTTGATGTGATTGAAACACTCGTGGTCTCCGATAACTAATTTATGGGTTCTTTAACGTGCCATGTTTATCTTCACTCAAATTCCTATACTGAAGAGAGACGTGTGTTTAATACTTGTATAATTCAAAATAACAATACTCTCACAATCTATTTTTATAGTGGGCACTCCTTTATATCATCACATTGATACTTACCTATTGGCATTTCTTATTGATTTGTATGGCTTTAGTGACACTCGTGTGGTCCTATTTATATATGCAAGTCATTTTTTGCAAGTTAATTTACTAATACACAAACAATGTCAATCATATTTTTTATGGAATTTTCTTAATATTGGAACTAACTAAAACTAAAACTTATTTAACACTAAAACTAAAATTAAAACTTCTTGATGCATTTATGCAAACAATCCTGCAAGGTTATTTTATTCTAGAAGGGAAAATTCAAAATGTAGAGATAAAGTATCTCAATAAGATTTAGAGGGAAATATCTTGTAGTAAACGAGCCATAGCTAACTTTTTATTGTGCTATAGTGTTGATCATTTCATGGGATTCTAGATCATGCATCATATGACATACTTTTGATTTCACATGGAAAAGTTATAGTTGGTTAAGGTAACGAGTCAAGTTTTGATTGCAATCTTTTTGCTTTTGACAATTGATGGATAAAAGGTGTTCCATAAATGGGACAAGTCATATCATGATGATGTGAAGATAATGTAGGGAGGCTTCTTTTGAGGTTCATGTGGGTTGTTGTCATGTCCCCATTCAAATAAGACTACTTGCAAACAATGTTTGACCAACTCAATAGTTCCTTAGGTTGAGATGGAGATATAAATTTTGTAATAAAGGGCTATGGGACCCAAAAGGACTTTAGTTTACCATATTCACATTTAAATGGGTCACAAAAATAATAAATGCTAAGAAAATAAGGTGGCATTGGTTCATGAAAACACTTGGAAGCTTGTGGAGCCTTTGGGTGACTAGATTCCCCTCACACTTCGAATCCAAATTCGAATCCATGGGTAGTGTGACATTATTGGAGGGTGATGTGGTGTCAAATAGCATATAATGAGACAAGGAATTCGAATTAGTAAAGGAGAGTAACTCCCATGGAAGAGGAAGAGACTAGAAGACAACGTGTGCCGCTTGGGAGGAGATTCCATGCACTCTATGACAACAAATGATGAAAGATTCTATGACAAGTATGAGTAATTCAGACCTGATTGCAGACCTATGAGAAATCTGACATGATAGGGCTAAAAATAGCCACCAAGAGGGCGAATTTGGGAGTTAGAGGCAGCCATTTGAATTTTGGAAAGAATTGGAGCATGAAGAGGAATGACAAGTGTCATAGGAGTTACTAAACCACTAAGATGAGTTGGATGAATCTCATGTAGGGAAATTCGAACTTAGGAGGCCTCATGAAGTTGATAAAAAGATGTCAGGAGGAAGGAGAATAACTTTTGATCATTTTTTAATTGGCCTTTAGCATTTTGGAGAGCTTTTGCTTGTCCATTGCATGGTGAGTCTTCACTCTCCCTGCTTGTGAACAAATTTCGAGGGAGTTGGATTCCTTCCCAAGTTGGTTGATGGAGGGGCCATTCAGACCTCTCATTGGAGATGAATGAATGTGTTTGAGTTGCAGGTTTAAGGTCCATCCAGTTCAAATTCTCATCTATCTCCCGATTCTCTCATTCCTTCTTCTCCATTCTGCCACACTCTCATGTTGATGGCTCACTTGTTGGAGTGGTGCTTGGACTTTGCTGAGTATATTTGATGCCCAAGATTGGGTACATGATGTATGGCTCTATACTCTTATGCACATATGTTTGTAAGTCGAAATATAAGAAATCCATGTGTGAAAGGCTTGCATTCCCATGCTCTTCAATCACTAGTTTTCATGTATTTGGCTTCCATTTTGAAAGAGTTGTATATCAGATTTGTATGAGGATGTTTCTCTGAGTTTGATGATGACGGGGCAGGCATAAATGATGTATAACTCTATACTTTCATGACCATATTCTCTTTATCTCGAAATCCAATAAACTTCAGTGTGAAAAGCTTGCATTCTCATGCCATTGCATTACTAGTTTTCATGTATTTGGCTTCCATCTTGAAAGAGTTGTATATCAGATTTGTATGAAGGAATTTCTCTGATGTTTAATGTTGTTGGGGAAGCCATTTGAATGTTGTTTATGGTCTTTATATTTCATGTCATTATCTGAACCATTCAATCTACTTTTAATGAGCCAAAGTCGAGCTATTATTACCATTTCCCCTTAAGCAAATTCACTGAAAGTTACCATATAGATGTTGCGCCTCATAACCAGTTTGAAAAGCTTAATAACCATGAATAATGACAGACATTGATGTCTGACACTCATCCCCATACTTTGTTCTGAAAGTTGGGAAGGTCGTACTGCATTTAGAGAGCCAAAAGTGTCATCTACCCTTGGGGGTTTTAACATCGATTTTCCTAGTGTGTTTGTCCTTCTTTCCTAGGGTCAAAAGCAAGTTGCAGAAGCATTTGGAAAGTGTATGAGTATTCATAATATACATTAGGATGTACTAAGACCCCTCAAGCCCTTTCATATAGAATTTGAAGTCATTTGGGTGCATTTGTATCAACTTGGGTTTCACTTGTCCAAAGCTAGACATTGGCCAAAATTGTGCAAACTTGAATAACATGTCAAAATGAGTTTTATGATTCGTTCGACTATTGAGTGTTTGAGGTCTGTTAAGATGTTTTAAAGCCCATAGGTTCCTTCCATAAGGTATTTGGTAAGGTTCGTGTTAGTTTTTGTACCTAGGCAGATGTTCCCTAAGTGACTTTAATTTTGCCTAAAGTCACTTTAAGAGGAAAAAAGGTGACCCTCACAATAAAGTCACTTAATGAGACTTTATAACAATAAAGTCACTTTTTGATAAATTTAAGTGGGTGAGTGATTTTATTTATGAGAAATAAATAAAAGGGATTTTCACTCTCATTCAATCTCATCCGTTGGATTGATTCTTTCTCCACCATTGGATTAAGAAACTCACTTAGGGTAAACAAAAAGGCATGAGGGAGGCAAAAGGGTTTCACTTTTCATTTTTTCAGGAGAAGAGAGAGAGCTGAGAAGGCTGAGGTCGAGTTTGCTTGAAGAGGGCACGATTTTCCAGACTGGTTGCTGAAGTGATTTCAGTGAGCAAGGAGGTCGAGACTGCTTTTATTATTTGCTGGCACGAATCCCAAGGAGAAGTACGGCCTTACTGTACGGCTGCTTCATTTATTGCACAGTTTTCGAGGGTGTACGACCTGTTTTACTTCTGCTGTACGGTGCATTAAATTTGGCACAGTTTTCGAGGGTGTACGGCCTGTTTTACTTCTGCTGTACGGTGCATTTATTTCTTGCATAGATTTCGAGGAAGGTATAGNAGGAGGTCGAGACTGCTTTTATTATTTGCTGGCACGAATCCCAAGGAGAAGTACGGCCTTACTGTACGGCTGCTTCATTTATTGCACAGTTTTCGAGGGTGTACGGCCTGTTTTACTTCTGCTGTACGGTGCATTAAATTTGACACAATTTTCGAGGGTGTACGGCCTGTTTTACTTCTGCTGTACGGTGCATTTATTTCTTGCACAGATTTCGAGGAAGGTACAGCTGAGTTTATTGCTGTACGGTCTGCTAATAAATTGCACAGATATCGAGGAAGTGTACGGCCTGCTGGTGCTGTACGGACTGTCATTTATTGGCAAGATTTCCAAGGAGATGTACGGCCTGGTGCTGCTGTTCAGTTGCATTTAGTTTGGCACAGAAAAAGAAGAAGGGTGTTGGCTGGTTTGCTGAGCACTAATTTCCAGACTTTGAGAAAAAGTTTGACGGTGAAGATAAGTTGTATTTTTCACCATTTTCTGTCTTGTACATTGCTGAAGATAATAATAAAAATCTCTCCTCTCTCTGACTGGTTTTCCTCGTGGGGGTTTTTCCAGGGCTGATTAGCCAAAAATCTCTGAGTTAAATTTATGANAAGAAGGGTGTTGGCTGGTTTGCTGAGCACTAATTTCCAGACTTTGAGAAAAAGTTTGCCGGTGAAGATAAGTTGTATTTTTCACCATTTTCTGTCCTGTACATTGTTGAAGATAATAATAAAAATCTCTCCTCTCTCTGACTGGTTTTCCCCGTGGGGGTTTTTCCAGGGCTGATTAGCCAAAAATCTCTGAGTTAAATTTATGATGTGCATTTGTTTTCAGCCTGTTAGTAATTTTTACTGTGTGTTTAAAATTGTTTAGCAAAATTTTAAGTAGCTTCAAGCCTATGCAAAACCGGCTGAAGTGAAAAACACAAATTGTTCATTTAAACCAGCAAGCAGTAAATCTCAGTTTTTCAACATGGTATCAGAGCAAAGGGGGCAGAAACAGTGATTTTTGCACAGACACANATTTTAAGTAGCTTCAAGCCTATGCAAAACCGGCTGAAGTGAAAAACACAAATTGTTCATTTAAACCAGCAAGCAGTAAATCTCAGTTTTTCAACAGTTCAGTGATGTTTGGAGCCAAACGGAGAAAGACTAGTTTACTACTTTTTCCTAGGAAACTTGCACTTTCTCGAATTAGCCCCAAACCAAGTTGCAGAGGCTTGAAGTCAGACTCAAAGTGTTCAAAGGTCATACTGGGATGTGCTAAGTCTAACCATACCATTGCATGTCAAGTTTGGGACCATTTGGTGCCAGTTGGAACCCGCTATAGTCATGACTAGTTAAGCTTGAATTTGCCCAAATTGTAATTTCTCCAAAATTCCAAGAAGGGGCATTACAGTTGTTATGTTGGGTTGTTATATACATTTGTGTGCTTGCTATCTATGAGTCCATTATGTTAGAGTGGTAATACCGTAATAGTCAATGTCTTCATAGATTCCTAATGATAAATTAAGTATTGTTACAAGGGTCATTATGCCTAATGTTTATTTATCATCCACATTAGTTTTAAGTTAATTGTAGGAGTGGTTTAATAACTTTTTAGTTGGCATATAAAAGAAATCTATGTTGATGTATTTGACGACTTCCTTCATCAATCAATGGTATATTATTTCCCCTTACTCATGTTATAATAACTTATATTTAATTTATTAACGTGGTATCAGAGAAGGAGCACCTGGAGCACAATGAGAAAGATATATACATTCTAAGCTAAGTTCCAAAATTCAAAGAGAAGATGAAAATGAAGCCAAGTCAAATTGCCTAATTATAAGAGGTTATAGTTTATTAAAGGGGAAAATAAAATTAGATGATTATAAGCTTTTATGACTTATTAGATGGTGTATAAAAGAAATCCATGTTGATGTATTTAATGATGCTTTGATTAATCAATGATATATTATTTCCCCTTATGTCTCTCTCATGCTATAATTGCGTATCTTTAATTTATTAATATGGTATTAGAGGAGGAGCACTTGGAGCAGAATGAGAAAGGGATCTTCATTCCAATCGATGTTCCAAAATTCGAAGATAAGATGAAAATGAACCAAGTCATATTTCCTATTTATAAGGTGTTATAGTTTATTAAAGGGTAAAATAAAGTTAGATGATTAGATGGAATTTTCAAAGAGCACAAATTGTCTACAAAGAGTGACCCAACATGTAGAAATAGAAGATGAAGGAAAAGCTTGATTAGTGTCAAACATGTGGAGACAACAAAAACTTACCCAAAAAATTAATGAGAAACCTAAAAGAGAAGGGGATTGCAACGAATGCAAATGTATAAATATATAATTCAAAAAATATATAAATAATAATAATAATAATAATAATAATAATAATAATTAATGATAAACAATAAATAATGAAAAGACACATTTAATGAAGTAACATGACCTAATGAAAATGGATGGATATTAACCCATTGTGACCAATCAATGCTTAAATAAGCACTCTGTCCCATGTTATTGTATCATCTCATATTTTTCTAATTCAATATACAATTGTTACATATATTCGTCCTTCATGGATATTGACCTATTGTCTTTTTTAATGGATATTCCATGACTAAACTATGTTCATAATTGAGAAACAAATATTGTTTGCTTCATTTGGTATTAGAGCCATGGGACAATGCACTTTAAATAAGCATTGGTTGGTCACCATGGGTTAATAGAGATACGTTTTCATTAGGTCATGTCACTTCATTATTTATTGTTTATCATAAATTATTATTATTTATTTATTGGTATTATTATTATCATTATTATTTATATATATTTTGAATTGTATATTTATACATTTACATTCGTTACATTGCCTTCCCCTTTAAAAATGCTTTGTCCTCAAAGCATACAAAATCTATGTCTTCATTCTGGCTTGTAACGGCTTCTCAGGTTTCTTCATTCTTACATTAATCCTTGTTGAGGACACAAGGCGATATGATCTTCTAAGTGATGAGCAGAGTTGTTGAATTGTGTAAGGGTCAGGCTACCCTAATTCAAACTTTTGTGATTTTGTTTGGAAATGACTTCTATGATCGGATTTCATACTTTAACTTCTAGTCAATAGAGTAGGATCTCTATAATTTGGATTTCATACTTTAACTTCGTTGATGACCTGTATAATTAGGATGAAGATAGGGTATGCATGTATATGGTGTCATGTTCTCGAAACCTTCGTCTTTTAATGCTTATGGTGATTTATTGGTATGTAAGATTTCAATTGGATCTGTATTGGTTCCCTTCTCCAATGTCTTGACTTTTACCTCTAACGATTTCTTCATTTCAACAAGATCTGTCATTGTTTCTTCTTGAATTAGGGATTACATATTGGTAGATTTCTCTAACTTGTTTTGTAGCGACATCATGCCATTTTTTTATCTTATTGACTTGGGTCAGTAAACTTCGATTATGAACCTCCAAGCGTAAAAGTTCTTCTTTGTTCTCTCTGGTTTTTCAACGTTGTCTTTAATTTCGTGGTTTTCTGATTGCTCCTCTTTTAATCTTTGGATTTTCTCAAGCAGCCTCTGATTAAGGTTCTTTAAGTTGGAAGCTTCTTCATTTTTTTCGGATAATTGATTCTCGAGATCTTGATTTTTTTGTCCCAACTTTTGAATACACTGCGTCTTATTCTTGGACTTACTGATTTTTGCAAGTATTTTCTGATTATGATTTTTTAAGCAAGTAATTTCTTCATCTTTTTCAATGCTAACCTTGTCACATTCTCTTTGTCCCTCTCGCAAGTTTTGTATTGACTTCTGGCTATCTTGAAGGATCAATTCTGATACGCCCTTCAGGTCTTCTGATGAGGGCACTTTTGAGTATGGCTTCATTGTGACATCCTACAATGTTCTTTCTTCTTTTTATAGGAGAATTTTATTTTTCTTTCTACATGTTTAAAATGAAAGTACCTAGTGTTTGTACCCAAGGTGAACCTAGAACTATATCAATGTCTTTATAAAACATGGATGTCACATTGAATTTGGATACAAAGTTATAATCATTAATTCTCAATAATAGATCATTTATTTTTATAGTTTTTTGTTCATGAATTGTAACGTTTCCTTTATAGTTGTCTCAGGAATCAATAATTGATTGGCCATGTCAACATTGATGTGATTCATCTTGTCGCTCAGACAAATAGCGATGTTCACAACCTTAATTAATAACCTTGATTCCTTTTTTTATTAAATTCCATTTCTAAGGCCTCTTTTTGTTCTTTATAAATTTAAATATCCTTGATAAATTTTAATAAAATTCCTAATATGTTTTTTTTTGGATTGTGTGGGCTTTGACTTGTACCCTTGGTAGTTTTTCTTGCAAATAAGTTTCAAATAACTTAAATAACTCTCAACTTTGAATTATCTCTTTATATTTTGAATATTTTTTTAAAACCTTGAATAATTTTTATGTTTGTAATTCCACTCAAATAAATATTAGGGCTTAATATTCCAAGTAAAATTCTTGAATAATACTTCATGGTTGATTTTCCAAGTAAAAAAATATTCTATTGAACTTTAGGGTTATTTCATTGAAAATAAAATACGTAAAAAAATTAAATATCACTTGATATGCTTATGATGGCTGTATCACTGAAAACCTATATCTCATTCAAGCCTTTTTCTATCTATCTATCTATCTATATATATCTAGATTCTCTCTCTCTCTCTCTCTCTCTCTCTATATATATATATATATCCTGTTACCTTTTCGATTCTTCTTGATATATCATTAATTTGTTGATTAAGCACTAATTTGCTGATTAGAGGAAGATACCCTATTGTTAAATGATGTGTTGTTTGATTATCCAACCGCTCACAGTAATGACTCAAATGAAACGTCATGTGGTTGTTAGACTTGATTTGTAATTTATAATCCGGGTTGGACATCCCTTATGGTAGCTCCGAGGTTATATTCCACGATGGTTTGCCTTCCCTTTCCCGACATCACAGGTGGAACCTGATGTGCATGTGCTTCACCTGTATGGTGTTGACCCACGTGGATTCCTTCTTTCTGCTGCAATATATTCTGGGGTGTGATATTTCTTTGTGATTTGGACTATTTCATCCTTGTTTTTAAAATTTATTTTTTCTTCTGTTTCAGATTTACCTATCACCACTGATAACGGTTTTTTTTACCAATCGCAATGGTATGGTGGCAGAACTATGTTGTGGTATTGGTGAGCACAAGCCACTATTTTATTTCAGGCTTATATTCTGTTTTTTCACTGATACACAACTTCCAATGCCACAGACATGTATGCTTCTTTGTAACTGTGCATTTGTTTAAACCTTGAGAATTTGAAACTTGAGTAATTGGCAGCAGAGTCTTTTTAAAAAAAAATAAACTTTTTCTTTTTCAAATGGATTTCTAATCTGTACTTGCAACAGAAATCATCTTTGTTCATCAGACTTTTGAATATTGCCTGAGGCCAGTAGTGGTCAAAGACCTAGAGTTCAAAGAAGCTCTGAAAATTTGGAGTGGCCAACGGTCGTATCAGACAATGAAGCTCTGATACCAAATTAAACAAATAATATTCATTTCTGAATTATGGACATAGCAAGTTATGGAATATCCATTAAGAAGGAAATTAGGTCATTATCCATAAAGGACGTATATATGTAATAACTGTATATTGAACAAGAAAATATGAGATGATGCACTGCCATGTGATATTGTGCTTTAAATAAGCATTGCCTGGTCACCACGAGTTAATACTAAATAGATATACCTTTTCATTCATGTCACTTCATTAAATGCATCTTTCATTATTTATTGTTTATCATTGATTATTATTACAATTATTTATTTATTGATATTATTGTTATCATTATCATTATTATTTATATATGTTTCGAACTGTATGTTTACACATTTACATTCATTACATGGATACACTACATAAATTTGTTCTATTTTCAAGTAGAGAAATAACATATAGGCATGCAGTCTAGAAAACACATCATGAATTTTGATAGACACCCAGCCATGACCACAATCCTACAGATAATTGCAATGTTGTCATGAGGGAAGAATTGTTAACTTTACACACAGACTCTGTTGCAAGAAACCCCTACCTCACCTGCGGTTGGACTTCCTCAAATGCCAGGAAATGCGGAAATGCATATGAAATGTGTTGGAAGCATTGGGAAATGTTTCGCCTGGCATTTTACTTTTTGGAAACATGAGGGGAAACCCTAGACACAGACCCAAAGGAAAAAGCGTATATAAGAATTTATATTCTAGAGAATAATTTTTTCTTTTTAAAATAGAAGCACACATAAGAATAGAAGCTATTTAACATTCTATGAATGCTATTTAATGAATAGAGATACTTATTCATGAACCATTTTTTGAACTGTATAGAATTAGTGCATGACAAGCATTGATGTCTGAGATGTTTTCTTTTGAAAGAACCTTGAGAGCTGCACACTCGTTTTTGTACCATTTCATGGTATAAAAACCTCATTCTAGTGACTTGTAGGATCGTATCTATATGTTTGTTTTTCACACATATCTTTGTTTTGTATCATAAGCTGCCATGCATTCAACATTTTATTATAGGTTTTTTAACTTGTTAGACAAGATGAGTGGTCTGAGTTGGTTCTCCTTGCTTTGCAGGTGCTTAGGCAAAGTGGGGGATCAGTAGAGCTTCTAGATGTTTCTGCTGAGTTTCCCGAGTTGAAGCGTCGCCCTGGCCTGAAGAGTTGGAAGGTAAATTACTAATTGTTTGAGAATTATGATGCAAATATTGGTATATGCATTATATAATAAATATTTTAAACTTTAGTTTTCTGATGCTTTCAGTATAAAATTGCAGGCTGCAGCATATAAACACACATACCAAATATGTGCAGTTGTAGAGAAAAAATAAGTGTATTCAACATTTTGGTAATTAAAAATAGTGCATGTAGAAAGTATGCTTATGAAAATGAACGTTAGTCATTTGTTAACTAAATACATAAAGTTAGGACATTATTGATTTCATTTAATTACAAAGTGGGAATTGACTTTTTATTGATATCTTAGATTCATGCTATGTAATGTTCCGTTATTGATAAATAGGGAATTGACTGAGGACATTTAATATCGGGAGCATATTAGAACAATTATTCAGTATTATTAAGTCATCAATATAGTAAAGATGGCCATCAGTGTTATTATCATAGAGGATGCAAGCTTTATTTCTTCAGTCTTAAGTCAACGAGCAATTTGATAAATAGGGAATTGATTGAGGACATTTAATATCGGGAGCATATTAGAACAATTATTCAGTATTATTAAGTCATCAATATAGTAAAGATGGCCATCAGAGTTATTATCATAGAGCATGCAAGCTTTATTTCTTCAGTCTTAAGTCAACGAGCAATTAGAATTGCATGCATGCAAAAAGTAAAGTGCAAACCCTAAAGGTGACATGCAAACCCTAAAAGTACATGCTAAAGCTATATAAGAAGGGTCATTGAACCAAAAGATTCATCTATGAATAATATTATTGTTGAGTTTGGTTTTAAGAGTAGCAACAGGTAGTGCAACAACATCAGTTGGGGTTGGAGACGAAGGTCTTTAGCTTACAAGGGGTTTCGATAGTGAAATCTATCTGCCCTAATCACTTCAGGGTAGACCATCCAGGTCTATCATTGATATTCATCATATTCATTCATCTTCAGTGATCCAGCACGCAAAGAAGATTTATTTGCAGGTTCATGTTTTGCAGTTGGGGGAATAGCTGAAAATCCCCAGAAGAATTCGCTGGGACCCAGAGTCTCAGTTTTTCCTTTTCATGTCATCATTATATTTCTCTGCAGAATCACCACACTACATTGGGTGATTATCAGGTCCTTGTTTGCATATTCAGAGCAGTTAACAATAGAAACGTGGGTGAGGGGGACGTGGGCACCTAAGAGCCAGA
Source organism: Pseudotsuga menziesii (assembly GCA_001517045.1). Lineage (NCBI taxonomy): Eukaryota > Viridiplantae > Streptophyta > Pinopsida > Pinales > Pinaceae > Pseudotsuga > Pseudotsuga menziesii. The sequence continues at coordinate 227,853 of LPNX010589687.1, read as the reverse complement.
TCAATTCGCTAGGTGCCTGAGAGGAGGCAAAACCTCTGCACGTGCCTTACAATATCTCCGACAAGGTTAGACCATCATTCCGACAAAGTTCCTGCAGTAAAGAACACCTCCTCCTCCAAAAACGTCAACATCTTTCAGAATGGGGCACACTTGTAGTTGGGCGTCAAACTGAGGAGAGGAGCATTATCTTTTTGGCACACATTGCATGCATCATATCTCTGGAGTACTATCAGCTTATTTATCAGTGCTATGTGTATATCTTCTTCTTGAAAGTCTTTGCCCTATAATCTCTCTAGATTAGGTATATTTTAGGACCATTTGGCACGACACCTTTGCATGCACATTTTATTCAGTATTTTTGCACAGTCTTGAGTGTATGAGCAAACAACATAGTAGTAAAGTACAATAGAATATCAGTTGGGATATTACAGTGGTATAGGACATAAATTAATTGGCTACACCTAGGGGAGTACTGCGATAATACTACCCAACATATGTTTATTAAGATGACACATTTCAAGGCTCTATATGTCTATGAGGCACTGAACTTTGCAGACTTAGCTTTTGGAGACAACAGAGCACCAAAGGCAAAAGATTGGGTACATGCCAATCAAGATATTCTTAAGGTCCTAAAAGAGAATCTACATGCAGCTTAGAATCAGTAGAAGCTATATGCATAGCGACACAGGGTGGAGCATAGTTTTGAGGTAGGAGATCTGGTATATATATGGCTACAACCTTGCTGGCAATTTTCACTCAAGAAAAAAAGGGCTTAAAAGCTAAAACCTCGCTTCTATGGTCCTTATAAAGTAATTAGGAAGGTTGGAGAGGTGTCTTATGAACTAGAACTTACAAAGGAAAGAAAAATTCACAATGTATTTCATGTATCCAACCTCAAGAGAATAGTAGGGAAACACATTGCTCCATCCACCAAGTTGCCTCCCTTAGACGATGAAGGGCTTTTGGTACTGATTCTAGAGAGAATCCTACAAGTTCGAGAAAGGAAACTCCGAAACAGGGTGATTCGAGAATACTTGGTAAAATGGAAAGAATTACCTATGGAGGATGCCCCATGGGAGGGAGAGCAGGTATTACAACATCCTAGTTTGTAGTTGCTTGAGGACAAGCAATTTCAAGCGGGGAGGACTGTAATGTCCTCTTCTAATTAAGCACCAAAACACCCGCTAACCTACTTAATTCCCATAGGTTCGAGCGGGTATTGTATAAAAAGGAATTGACTATGGACATTTGATTCATAGAATAGAACATGGCATTCATTCAGTATTAAGTCATCAGTATGGCAAATAAAGCCTTATTTCTTTAGGCATAAAGTCAACATGAAAATAGAATTGCATGCATGCAAAAGTGACGCTTAAAACCTAAAAATGGCATGCAAACCCTAAAAGTACATGCGAAGCTATTAAAGAAAGGTTATTGGACCAAAGAAGACATCTATGATTATTATTGTTGATTTGGAGTTTTTGAGTAGTAGCAGCAAGTGCAACGACAACAATTGGGGTTGAAGACGACGCCCTTAGCTAACAAGGGTTTCGACAGTGAAATCTATTTGCTCTAATCTCTTTCAGGGTAGGCCATCCAAGTCTACTATCAACATTCACTGCATCCTTCCGTATTCAGTGATCTAGCATCAACAACCTATCTATTTGCAGGTTCAAGTTTTATAGATGGGATATAATTGGAAAACCAAACAAGGATTCGTTGGGACCCTTCAACCCAGTCTTTCCTCTGCATGTTATCACCATGTCTCTCAGCGGGCTTAACACATCACACCTGGTGATCGTCAGCTCATTACCAGTACATTTAGGGCATCCAACAACAGATTCCCAGCTGGGGGAGACGTCACCCTCTCCAGCAAAACAATTCGCCAGTGGTCTTGGAGGGGTTAGATCCTCTGCATGCACCAGCCTATCTCTTCGGGAAGGAGAGACTATCATTCCTACAAAGTCTCAACAACAACAAACACCTCCTTCATAAAAAACGTCACATTTCATCAGGAGAGAGCCTCCTTGTATCTGGGCGTCAACAGCAGGAAGGGAGCACTATTATCTTCCCTATTCAGCGCCACCTGCATGCAACATATCTCTGGAATACTATCAGCTTATTTATTAGTGGTAAGTGTACAACTTCTTTTTGAAACTTTCCATCCTATAATCTCTCCAGATCTGCTATATTTTAGGACATTTGGGCACGATAATGTCGCATGCACTTTTTCTTCAGTCTTTTGCACATCATTGAGTGTATGAACAACAACTTAATAGTAAAGAACCGTAGAATATCAGTTTGGGATATTAGAGTGGTATTAGAGCATGATCCTTGCTAGTTGTGGGCACATAGCAATTGAATAAAAGTGCATGTTGATGCATGCTTGTACATGCAAATGCATGTCAGTGATGCTGGTGAAGTGTATGTCAGAACAAAGGTTTTGTTTTCCATCATGTCAGAACATGAAGACAATGAGAAGGATCTTGACTGGAAATTTGCAGAGGTTAGCGACACTACAACACTTGCCTCGATATTGGGAATATCGAGCCTGGGTGATGAGGTATTTGCAACATTGTCCTTTCAAGACTATTACATCATCAAGTTCGGAAGCCAACCCAAGGATTTGGATCAGGATTTCCTGAAAAACATAGTTGAATGGGTAGAGAAAGATGAGCCCGAAGTATAGGTTGATGGTGAGCTTGATTTGGAGTTAACAGTACATGATGAGGATGTGCATGATGAGATAGTATTAAAGTCATTCTGTCAGTCTAGCGACACCAGCACATCTGATAGTCAGATTGTGGACAAGCCATGTGATGAGTTGGAGTTGGTACACTCTTCATCACCTACAATAGGAGTCCAGATGGTTATGATAGGCGAAATACATGAGGTGCAAGGCAACGAGCACAATAGTCGAGACAGTGGGCAGCCATACATGGAGATTAGGGAGAGTTTATACAGGCACGAGATAGAGCTTCCAGATGATAGTCATCGAAAGAAGATTGAACGTGTTAAAGAAAGCATTCTAGCAATGACAGAGAGGACCAAGATACTCTAGGAGTTTGGGACACCATATTACAACGAGATGTTGAGCTTACAGTTCTTCGAGTTGTATGTATCGAGTCAACGGTTAGGCTTTCTAGTATTGAAGAGCAGTTAGATTCCTTGATGGGTCAGCAGAAGAAACATAGTATTGCATTTCAAAGCAGTCCTCTTTAAGGAGTACATAGACAAGGCTTGCAGTAGCTTGAGTCCACATTTGCATAATAGAGGATGTTTTTTGCAAGTTGGCCAGGATCAAGAAATTGGGCAACAATATGAGCATTCCAGTTGAAATCAGAAGGGCAAAATGCCATTTCGGTAGGATTATACCTTGTGCTGATGCTAATGGACAAGGTCCTTTTTGGGGGTTGGATGGGAGAGAGATTAAGAGTTGGTGTCCTATTGAGTGGGTGATTCTTGGGAAGACATTCCTAGCCAAGGGTATAGTCCCACAAGAGCCTTGGGATATTTGGGATGAAAGATGCACAAGTTTGCATTGGGATCCAAGGGGGAGACCTTATGAGGGATGGTCCTTGTGTCGATACTACGTAGGGTAGTGGTGGATGCATTTTGACCTCTGCAATTCTCAGATTGATTTGGGACCCTCGGATTACAGTGACTGGCAGTTTAGTGATTACTAGAGGATGCTTTCAGAAGGCCTCTTGTGATGGTACCTTGTTTACATCGTGGTTAGTTACTCTACTTATAAGAGGATTCCATGGAATATTTATTATTTTGTGATGGTACCGTGCAGTGCAGTGCTTTGAGCAGAGGGTGCTACAGATCTCCTAGAATAATTTGGGACCCTGGGATCATCCCCTGATTCAGTTGATTGATTGTGGAGTTGCGTTGGCATTGCTCGAGGACAAGCAATCTTTGGCGAGGGAGGACTGTAATGTTCCGTTATTGATAAATAGGGAATTGACCGAGGACATTTAATACCGAGAGTATATTAAAACAATTATTCTTAATTATTAAGTCATCAGTATAGTAAATAGGGCCATTAGAGTTATTATCATAAAGCATGCAAAGCATGCAAGATTTATTTCTTCAGTCTTAACTCAACGAGCAATTATAATTGTGAAGTGCAGCAGCAACGGTTGGGGTTGGAGACGAAGGTCTTCAGCTAACAAGGGGGTTTGGTAGTGAAATCTATCCGCCCTAATCACTTCAGGGTAGACCATCCATGTCTATCATCAGTATTCATCATATTCATTCATCTTCAGTGATCCAACACACAGAGAAGATTTATTTGCAGGTTCACATTTTGCAGTTGAGGGAATAGCTGAAAATCCTCAGAAGAATTCGCTGTGACCAAGAATCTCAGTTTTTCCTCTGCATGTCATCATTATCTTTTTCAATAGAATCACCACAATGCATTGGGTGATTATGAGATCCTTGTTTGCATATCCGGAGTAGTTAGCATTAGAAACGTGGGTGAGGGGGATGTGGGCACCTAAGAGCCAAATCAATTCGTTAGGTGCCTAAGAGGAGGCAAAACCTCTGCATGTGCCTTACAATATCTCCGACACGGTTAAACTATCATTTCGACAAAGTTCCAGTAGTAACATACACCTCCAAAAACGACACATTTCATCAGGAGAGAGCCTCCTTGTAGCTAGGTGTCAACAACAGGAAGGGAGCACTATTATCTTCCCTATTTAGCACCACCTCCATGCAACATATTTCTGGAGTACTATCAGCTTATTTATTAGTGGTAAGTGTACAACTTCTTTCTGAAACTTTCCACCCTATAATCTCTCCAGATCTGCTATATTTTAGGACATTTGGGCACGACAATGTCGCATGCACTTTTTATTCAGTCTTTTGCACATCATTGAGTGTATGGACAACAACTTAGTAGTAAAGAACTGTAGAATATCAGTTTGGGGTATTACATGCTAATAATAATTCTAACATTAAGCATAATAAACACAATGTGACCATTATTCCATACTATTACAATATTCTCCCTTGATGGTCATATTGAATATCACACAAAGCTTGTCTCTAAATTTTACAAACTTGAATGAAGCGCTTTGGTGAAGATATTTGCATTGTGCCCTTTCGTTGCACAATAATCAAGAAAAATTTACTGCATTCAACCAGTTGTAAAATGTAAAGTGTATTGATGATGAACCTCCACGTGCTTTTACAATGCATGGACTATTAGATTCTTTACTAACTTTGAGCTAGTTTGGTTGTCACAATAAAGTGCAGTTGCTTGGAATTGCTTCACTTGCAGATCAACATGTTGAAATTTAATATGTATGATAATTTTAAAATTTGCAGGCTATAATAGAGATAGTACTTGAGATTTTAACAGTAGTAAAACATTTGCAACAGTAAAGCAATCATACACACAATTGAACACACGACTTTTCACAGGGAGAACTTTTAAGAAGAAAAAGCCCAAAGCATTAATAATTCATTCTCTAAATGAGATGACTGAGTTTGTACATGAGCAAAGCTCAATTTGTTCACAGAACTCTGAGATGAATGTCGATAAAATAATCATCCAAGCTTTTACAACCTGTGTTCTTCAGTCTATGAGAAATTTATCTGTGGAAGCCCTAATAGGCTTACCATTTATTGCTCCCACCGTGTACTGTAACTGCCACGTGGATTGTGACTGCCGTACTGCTGCCATGTGGACTGCTGCTGTGTACCTGAGAGGGCTATTGGAAGCCTGCTACTGCCTTCGTGGGTTGTTGGCAACTTGTTGCTGCTACCCCAGTCTCCTTACCATGAACTTTGTGCCACCACCGTGACTGCTCCTACCACCACCGTGACTGCTGTGTATGTAGTGGAACCTAACAGGGCTTGGGTGCTAGTAAAAAACCCTAGCAAAATGTTGTAGTAAACCCTAGATGGTTAGGGTCACGCGAAATGAACACCGAAGAAGAGAGAGAAAGTATAAGTGATGTTTAGGGCTGCGATCTTCTTGACGAGTTTGAACTAGCAGAGATAAAACCATGAATTGAGTTTTGGAGTAGTGATGATCTTGGATGATGATAATAATGATTTGAAATGCTTCTTTATATATAGTTCATAAAATGTTTCCACATAATTAGGAGGTTTGCCTTAGGGCTTTTATCCTTTTTCATCTTTGACCATTGACTTTTAATCTTTTGTGGTTCATTGGTCTTTTAGTCTTTGTCTTTGAGACACTTGGACCTTCATTTGATGGTCCACTTGGACCAATACAAGTTGTGCTAGGGTTACTTGGTCCTTCAAGTGATTTTGTAGATTCAAGTGATTTTGTGACTACAACAGGTCATCTCGAGAGTTTTTCAAGGTCCACAGGGTCCATTCATGCCCACTCAAAGTGCATCTTCATAAATACGGAGGATTATTAAAGGCTTTATCTTGTTCTCCTTGTTGCCACCAAGATCAAGTGCTAGGTCTCTCAACCAGGGGTAGCTAGTCCCTGGAGAAGGTCTCATAGCCCATAGATCAAGGAGAGGAGTGCATCACTTGCCTAGACCCAGTCTAGGGCTTATGGTGATGACCTGGTGACTGACCAGGAGCCTTAGCCACAGGATCCATCAGATGACTCAATGTCGATTACTTGGTAACTGACCAAGAACCTCCATTCTCCCAGAGAATGGCCCTCAACCCCAAGCTGAGGTCCCATTCCCAGACTGGGTTAATTTCCTGGTAACCGATTAGGTGCCTTCATTTTCCCAGAGAATGGCCTTCAACCCCAGGTTGAGGTTCGAGTCCTAGACTGGGTTGATTTCCTGGTAACTAACCAGGTGCCTCCGTTCTCCCAGAGAATGGCCCTCAGCCTAGGGCTGAGGTCCCAGTCCCAGACTGGGTTGATTTCCTGGTAACTGACCAGGTGCCTCGATTCTCCTAGAAAATGGCCCTTAACCCCGTTTGAGGTCCCTCTCCTTGACTGGGTTGATTTCTCGATAATTGATCAGGTGCCTCCATTCTTCCAGAGAATGGCTCTCGATGATGCTTAGGAAAAATCAACACATCAAGCATCCTTTGTGACCATACTTCTTCATACTATAAGTTGTACTTACTGCTTGTTTATACTTTTGCTCCAATGAAGGAAAATGCTATACTAGACTTATCTTTGCTGAGGCATGATATTGTACCTGTACCATGATTGAAAACATACCTTGTTGTTGACATTTGTCATTGCCAGTTCCAACCCATCCAAATCAACGCTCCTGTTTGCTAAAAGTTCTATCTTTTCTGCACTCCAGTGAATAGTTTTAGATCAATGAAGCACCACTCGCCTTAGACTTGCGCGTACTCTCGAGTCTGGGCGAGTCAACCTCCAAGCCGGGTACTTGTGTAAGACTCGTTGCTTACTCAAACTTGTACCGACTCGGCAACTCGCATATACTTGGCATGAACTCAGCATGCACTCGACAACTCGCATATACTTGGCATGAACTCAGCACGGACTCGGCAAGCACAAAAAATATCCTGCGAAATAGTGTCTTCCAGTGTGCGTGCCTCCAACAATAATCGAAGGGCAACAATCGAAATCCTTGTTGAGCATCGACAGAGGGTTTCCATGCTTGTCGTGGGTAGTGTTGATGCTTGGCGTGGGTACACTGGAGACTGTAGGTAGCTATTTGAACCATGCATATACCTTGCGATTTCAGAGTGTTATATACATAAAAAACTTAAAAATTATGTAAATAATGATTAATCTATAAAAAGACATATACATAACAATATATATAACCCAACAACCACCTTAGTAACGGAAATCATTACGAAGAGTTGCGTTTTTTTTGCCAACAATCACCTTAGTAACCCAATAAGGCTTATATAGCATAATCTACAATTGTATTTTTTCATATTTTAAATATTTTTATAACTATTTTTCGTGTGTAGATATATTTCGTGTTTTTAGTTGTTTCAGTGGTTCAGAGCTCCCTGCAAATCGCCGTTGTAGTTGTCCACTTCACCATAAAAAATCTCCTTGTGCTCGTCCTCAACGCTCGCACAACTTGCCTGGTCTTCTCCACGCCCTCTCCCACTTGCTTCCTGCATTGCCCTTCCTCATCGCCGCTGTCCTAAAATTTCTGTCGGTGAATTTTCCTGTGTTTCATGTTTTGAATTATTCATTAAAAGTCTATTTCATAACAACTGAAAGTTATGGGTTTGGGCATTTAGCTATGACAATGTGACTGAAACTGGTTGGGGAAAAACACTTTAAAATTATCATGGTATCAAAGCTGAGTTGAAGAAAGGGACAAAAATCAAATTTATGAATTTTCAGATTGTTAGTGAATTTCTTTTGTCAGTGGGCAACACCTTGTTGAAGCTTGAATTTGCAGTGAAATTACAACAAGATTTAGGTTGGAGGATAGGCTAGATGGGGCTGGGAATTTTGTCCAATGGAAAGCTAGATTGGTGCTTATATTGGAGGAAAATGAACTTTGGGATGAGGTGGTTAATAGTACACAAGCAACTCCTATCACAGTTCTCGCTTCCACCGATGTACAAGCACTTGCAGACTTCAACAATAATGATATAAAATCTAGAAGAATCATTATAGATGTAGTTAAAGACCATGTTATCCCATATTTCAAGCAAAGACCGTGCATATAAGATGTGGGTTGGTTTGACCAGCTTGTTTCAAAGCTTAAATGAGAACTAGAAAATGGTGTTGAGGGAAAAATTGAAGACTATTAAGATGACCATAGCAGAGGGAGTGACTTCCTACCTTACTAGGATCAGAGGTGAGAGATGAGCATGCAGTAGTATGGGAGGTTATTTCTGGCATTGAGCTAGTGCGAACAACTGAGAATGGGGTTGCAAAGCCTTGGGCTGTTTTTGTGGAGGCTATAGTAGCCAGGGAGAATGTTAGATACCAAGTTGTGAAATTTTCCTTCCTACATTGTGTTTCTTTCACTTGGTTTAGATAGCTGCTCGTTTAGTGGCTTGTTGGTTGTTTGTATGGTTTTGCATGATGGTTTATTTATTCAATAATTAATTGCATGCCCGATTACAATAGACAAACATACTAATCCCCATGAATCCAATTTGGTGAACACCAATGGACGATATAGAATCTTAATGCAAGTGTAGCAATATCAAGTACTTCAAATCAACAACAATAATCATATATCAAAAGTATTATAAATCTAACCTTAAACAGTAATAATCTTGTAATGTTGATGGTTGTAGCAGCTTCTAGGAAAATCTGATTTAAATATCTGACTTATAGGAAGTATGCTACCCAAAGGACATGCTCCCACAGATTAAATTTGAGCTCTAATATGCAGTCATCTTCTTAGCATGATTGGTACAGCTCCCAAGAATGAAGATACAATTCCTTGAACTTCAGATGTTTGCATGCATAAATCATGAGCCTCCAAAAATATATAACAAGCTGAAATGGTTCACGCCTCCTTGAGAGATGGACTAATTTTCAAAACAATAGTTTGTTGCCAGAACACTAATATGCTACCAGTAGAAGGGCGATGATGCAATAAATAATGGTTCGTATTTTCTGATTGGAAATCACTGTTGAAGATGCCCACGCTAACCAATAAATGCTTGTGCCCTAGCCAAGCTTCCAAACATACACAATGGAGGGAGGTGGTTGTTATATTTATGGCCCTAGCCTCCAAGGGAAAGCCACAACCTCACTGCCACCAATTGCTGGCCCCCTACTGTGATAGAGCATTTTCTTATGTGATGCATGCAACTCTAAAGGAATAATGTGAATTCTCTAGATAGTTTTGATCTCTAATTTAGTGGATCGCTGCTAGTCAATACTTAATACCCCAAGGAGGAAGGGTGAAGCTCCCAATGCTAGATTTTGATTACCAAAGACCACAACCTCTGTTTCATCTTATTTATCAGTTATGCACGTTCTCTTTTGGATGCCCGCGACATTGGATAAAGTTCTCGCAACAGTCAAATACGAGATCATTGCCCTATCAATTGATGAATAAAGGAATGGATCGCTGCACTTCCAATTTATGAGTAAAACCATGGATAACTGCCTTTCCAATTGATGAGTAAAACAATGGATCGCTTCCCTCCCAATTTAGAGATACGACATCCCCAACTACCACGATTTGTGGAGTGTTCACACAACTGCTAATAGAAGGTCACTGCGTCACAGAATGATTGATGTGCCCTCCCTTGATCACTATGATAATTAATTGCTTGTTCCTTCTCCACAATACATGAATTCAAGTTGAATGGATGCGCCCTAGATGGTGAAGGAGAATGCTGCTCAATCTTGAATGGATGCGCAAAGCTGTGAAGAGGTTCCAATGCTGCCCTAAAACAATAAATCTAAAATGCAATGAAGAACACAATGGTGAACCTGACTGATTCACCCCAAGGATTGGCTAGGGTGGATAGATTTCGCCACCAAATCCAATTAGGTCAATGCAACCCGCCCTAAACCCTAAGTAGCTCAGAGAGCTCTCAAATCCGAATCTCAAAAGATGAATAATAATAATTTCCTTTTGGTTCAACTAACTTTCTTATATAGCTTTTAGAGTTAGCATGTCACTTTTAGGGTTTGCACTTTAGTTTTTGCATGTATGCAATTCTAATTGCTCATTGACTTAAGACTGAAGAAATAAGGCCTGCATGCTCTGCATGCTTTATGATATTAACTTTGATGGCCCTCTTTACTATACTGATGACTTAATAATACTGAATAATTGTTCTATTCTGCAACCTGTATTAAATGTCCTCGGTCAATCCCCTATTTATTAGTAATAGAACATTATAGAGAACTTGCCTCCTTGGGACAAACACTAGGATGATTTTGTACAAGACATGACCCAGAGAGGTATTGTGCAGGGGAGCTTTTCTACTAGTAGGGAGGATGCAGCTTTTACTGCCAAGGAAAAGAAGAAGTTCAAGAAGGGCCCTGAGAAGGGTGGGGCTTAGTAAGAGGGTAGACAAAAGAAGGATATGAGCATTGTGTTGTTCGCCGATTGCACACCAACAACAGAAATCTTTGGAAAGCTGTCTCCTCACTTGAGAAAGTGGGAGAGGTGTGACCTTGGGGGCAAACACAGAGCTAGGTACTGTCACCTACTCCTAGCTCCTCAGTTTAGGCTAACTCCTAACGAAGCCAAGGGAGGTAGTCACTAACAAAGAGTTTTTTATGGTCAATGTTTAAGTTAATTTTTAGATGTTTCGGATGCGGATGGGTGTTGTTTATGAGTTGTTTGTGATTTAAGATGATTAATGTGATGAATTGAGCACAAGACAAAGCAATCCACGTTCCTATCACCGGAATTAAAAGATAGACAAATATTTGAGAACTTCACGAAATTGATAAAGCATTCACAGATATGACTTATACTCAAAACATTCAATGGACAAATGGCCCAGATTATCAACAATGCCAAAAGATAGAACCAGTGCCTATGGAGTCAACTTATCAGAGATGCTTTGTGTGTAGAAAGATGTGAATCCCAAAAGATGCCAGTGAATGTTAGGTTTTGCAAGTGATCTTGGTAAGTTTTAAGAGTTTTTTACTTGTGATCTTCGCTTATGGTAGCTGGATGTCCTAACCGGAAATACCTTCAGTGGCTCCGTTCGAAGACATGACAGACCTGTCTGGGATCAAAGGTAAGTGTTCAATAACTTAACTACCAGTGCCCAGATTGGGTAGCCCGACGCCCACACTTGGAATTTGCCCACATGCCTCGGTATTTATCGAACGACACCGGTGCGTTGGTTATGGGGAAAAGTTTTAGTTAAGTTCCTCTTGTGGGGTTTAGAGATCCAATGCCGTTTCTGGGTATTCCGATCTAAGATCGGTCAGAGCATACTCCGTTAAGGAGGAAAGGGGGTTAATTAATTAAAGGAGTGTGAGTTGCGAATTTTATTAAGTTAATTAATTAAAACTCTCTGACAGAGAGCGCTCTTGACCTCGTCTTATGACAGTGGTTCAAGAGACTTAGCTAATCTAGATGAAACTAATGCAGGGGTTATGCAAACCTAAGATGCTCTCCGATAGAGAGTGCTCTTGACTTATGTTTCTGTAAGTTCAACAGTCTTACTTATGAGGATTAATTGATTAAACAAACACATGATGAAATTAGTTGATTAGACTCTCGGACAGAGAGCACTCTTGATCCACCTTATGGTGTGACTCAAGAGATTTGCACAGTTGATTTATTTAGAAAGATAAACGATTAAAAGAATTGAGTAATTAACTTAATTAAAAAGTGATGAATTGACCTTTAGTATTCTAAGATTAATAAGCAAATCTAATCTAAGCATGAACAAGTAAATACAACACAATCCTCCCCAAATGGGGGAGGATGAGAGTGGGGACTTAAAAACCCCACTCAAATACAAGATCTTTATTAAACTTTATTGCAATATGCCTTAAGGATTTTAATCCTTGAAAGGACTTTTCCAATGAAAGCAAAGTAATTCTACAATTATTAAAACTTGTAAAAAGGAGAGTGCTTTTTCTTTACTTGAAACTTTTTTGCGAAACTTTTTCGAACTTTGTGAAAAGGGAAAATAAAAAGCTTGAATGAAAACAAAAGAACAAGATAAAGGATAGGAAGAAGGAAGAAAAACAAAAAGAAGGTCAAAGACAAGAAGAAGGAAGAATAGGGCAGCCAACTATGAAGCCAAAGGAGTATGAAAAATGATGAAAACGGGGCAGCGATGAAGAAGGGAGATAGCTGTCATAAAAAATGCAAAATGGGACAGCGAACAAAAAGTGGCCAAAAAGGCCAAAAACAAGGTTCAAGAGGGTAAAAAAATTAGGGCAAAAAAGAGGCAAAAAGGGGCACAAACTAGGGTAAACTAGGGCTGTCCAAAAGGAAAAAAAGGAGTGGTGAACTAAGGCAAAAAACGGGGCAGCGAAGAAGAAAGAATGAAAAAAAACAAGCAAAGCAAGGAGGAAAGGGGCTAGCAAGCAAGGAAGCAAAAAGAGGTCAAAGAGAAAAAAGAGAACACGAGGAAGGAAGTTCGGTAACCAGGTGTATGGTTTAATCTTTGTTGATGGAAGGAAGGAGAAACCTTGACTGTTCTATTTCTTTCTTGGATTGAGAAGTGCCTAGGAGAACCTGCAAAATGAAGGAATTAGATGAAAATAACCACCGGTTCATGAAGAAGAGCTTGATCTTTAAGCTGGTCCTTCACCTTTGATGATCTCTGCAAAACCCCTGAAAACAAAATTAAATCCGAACAAAATACTCATAAACTAGATTGTTAGCCCTTCAAGAGTATATATTAAATAATAATTTAATAATTGAAAACGAGAATGGTAAGAGAGATATCACCAAAAGACGGTGTGAATCCACAATTCAAATAGCTCATGCATAAACCTCCAAAGGCACAACTTTATTCCAATCTTTAAACAAATATTACAATAATTTTGGCAGAGTGTTCATATCCAAAATCTCCATCCCAATAGAGCTGAAAGAGCCTCTATTTAACAAATGAGAGAGTGCTAAAAACCCTAAAACCAGAAAACCAACCCTAACCAGCTTAGCTACCTAACAGGAAGCCCAGACCTAAACTGAAGAACCGGGAGTGAGGGGAGGCCTCCACCCAGGCAAGGCGCCCCCACTCCAACTATTAACACTGAAATCCACCATTAATTAAGCCCACAAGTGTGGAAGGCGCAACCTGCTGAGGAGGGGCGTGAACTGTGAAGAAGGCGACTTGGTGATGTAGGTAAGCTCATCCTTAGGTCTGGTTGGAGCCTCCGTTAGGTTTGGGAAGACCACTGATGGTGCAAGCTTTAGTCTTCGCCTTGATCAAATCACCGGACCAATGACTGCTCTCCATCTCATCTTTAGCTGGAGATGACATGTCTGCTAACTGATAATAAATTAATTGCTCACTTAATGCTGACTGAAGCTGAGTTATGACAACTCCAAACATCATAAGTGCTCCATGAGATGTCATTTAGCTTTTTATTTCGCCGAATTTGGATTAATTTGGAGAGTTTTAATTTTCTCCAAAATAATAATTTTTTAATAAGAAATCATTTTTATCCTCAAAACTGACTTTTTTGAGAAAAAAGGCATTATGTGTCCGATTGTTGATCTGAAAGCTGGCTCTGACTGGCTGGCTGGTCAAGAATGATTTTTGGCTTAAGGTTAGAGCCTTCAATCACTGAATTCGGAGTCCGGATGGCCGATTTATTACAAACGAGTTTTTGCCATTTAATTAATGGAAAAATTAACCCAAAAAACTTAGGAAAAGTAATTAAAAATTAAAAAATTAAAAAAATTAAAAATTTGACGCCTCCGATAAATTTTTTTTCAAATCTTTTCTGAGGGTCCTAGTGACTTAGGACATGACCATGCTTTATTCTAACAATGTTTAGTAGGTTTATATATACTCAGCTGGGCTTTAATAACCCCCCAAGGCCCAGAATTCAAAATCGGGCATTTCAACTTTGGAGGAAGCGGGAGAAAACCTCGTCAATTATACTCGGCTATAGGCAAAGCATAATTGTCAAGGGCAAAAAAGTCCCTGGAATACCTTAGTTGAGATTCTACATCTTAGGAGACCGAACCACTCAAAATACCCTACTAGCACATTTTATTACAAACCTCGCGGGGCCATGGTCAAAACTATTCAAAACAAAAACTGACTAGCCAAAACTGGCTAGACACAAAGACGGATCATCTGATACATTGGAATCAAACATTTATCATGTTTGTCAACTGACGGCTCCTCAGCTAATCCAACTATGGTACAAATAAGTGGATAACACACTGTATAGTGCTTTGCTTGTCAGAAGTTTGGGCACTATGTTGGCTGCTCCATAGAAGAAGAAGAAGCAGCAACAACAGATAATAGCTTCGACGAAGGTTGATGAGTTTACAGCTAGATTCGAGAGAGAGAGAGTTTTTTCTCTATGCTAGACATGTTGAGAGAGAGATGGAGCATTCTTTGTTGACCGACCATTCTTTCAGTGCATCCACCACCAACACTTGGTATATTGACAGTGGAGCTTCGAGCCACATGACAGGTGCTCGAGAGATGTTCTCCAAGCTTTCACAGGCAAGTATAGGTGTGGAGGTAGTGTTGGGGGATGACACAGTTGTCAGAGCTGTTGGGTGTGGGACCATTACATTTCAGAGAGTGTCCTTGAGTCTGATGATTTTTTTGAGGGATGTGTTGTTTGTACCCGGAATGAAAAAGAATTTGATATTAGTTTCCATGATTGAGGACAGGGGACTTGGGGTGTATTTCCTAGATGGACACATGTGCGTTTTCCCCAAGATAGTAGGACCATCTGCCTCTTACACCATTGGCGTTGGATGTGGGAAGTTGTACAAACTCTAATTTCAACCCCAACATGCTTTGACACATAGCAGTAGTGGGCTTTGTGAGCTATGGCATAAGAGGATGGCTGATCTGCATCATCCAACTTTGAAGATGTTGAGGGACATGTTTACATGATTAACTGAATTCAACACTTAGCACATTGATGTATGTAGATGGTGTACTTTGGGAAGGGAAAGTACACCATGATTGCTTTTCAGAGCAATGATAGCAGGTCAACTGGATTGCTTGATTTGATGCATTCTGATTTGTGTGGTCCTATGTCATTTGTTTCATTGTCAGGTTTTGAGTATTATGTGACATTCATCGATGGCTTTTGCAGGAAGACTTGGATCTACTTTCCGATGAGCAAGGAATCTGAGGAGGTCTTGCAAAGGTTCCAAGAGTTCAAAGCTCTTGTGTAAAGCTAGACCAGGAGGAGGATACAAGCACTTA
This sequence comes from Pseudotsuga menziesii, assembly GCA_001517045.1. NCBI lineage: Eukaryota > Viridiplantae > Streptophyta > Pinopsida > Pinales > Pinaceae > Pseudotsuga > Pseudotsuga menziesii. The sequence goes on along the minus strand of LPNX010589687.1, from coordinate 212,091 downwards.
GATCAGAGAATGGAGGGGAGTATACCTCCATTGCTTTCGATGAGTTTTGCAAGAAGGAGCGCATTAAGAGACAGTTGAGAATTCCATATACCCCCGAGTAGAATGGGGTAGCAGAAAGGAAGATCCGAGCTATAGTGGGAGCAACGCGAGCTATGCTCCATGATCAGAGTCTTCCTTTCTGCCGTGATATATTGAGAGATGCTGAGAAGCATGGAGCACCAGTGGGGCCTTCCAGAAAGCGTATGCATCCTGATAGATATTTAGGATATGTTGCATTGATGAGCAACATCAGTGACTCTGAGCCTTCATCATATGAAGAGGTTGCAGAG
>LPNX010589687.1:186220-210677 GCA_001517045.1 Pseudotsuga menziesii | reverse complement strand
AAGTATGGAAAGATTCTATGACAGAGGAGTATCATTCTATCCTGAAGAATGATGTTTGGGATATTGTTCCCAGACCCGAGAGGAAGTCAGTTGTTACTTCCAGATGGCTTTACAAGATAAAGCATGCTACAGATGGCAGCGTGGACAAATTCAAAGCCAGATTTGTTTTTCGAGGATTCTTTTAGAAAGAGGGCATTGACTATGAGGAGACCTTCGATCCAATGGCCAGGTATACTACTATCGGATCTATTATTTCACTTGCATAAGTATTAGGGTGGAAACTTCATTAGATGGATGTGAAGACTGCCTTCCTCAATGGTGAGATTGTGGAAGAAGTTTACATTGAGCAGCCTGATGGTTTTGTGATACATGGGAAGGACTCCCATGTCTGCAAGCTAAAGAAAGTCCTGTATGGGTTAAAACAAACTCCTCGAGCTTGGTACGCCAGAATAGACAGTTACCTTCAGAAACTGGGTTTCTTGAAAAGTGATGCAGATTCCAACTTGTACTTCAAAGTAGTGGAGAACCTGCCTCTGATACTGGTTCTATATGTTGATGATCTTTTTCTCACTAGAGAGGAAAAATTGATTGCGGAGTGTAAGAGGGAGCTTACCTCAGAGTTTGAGATGAAAGACTTAGGTCTTATGCACTACTTCCTAGGTCTTGAGATTTGGCAGAGGACTGATGAGATATTTCTATCTCAAGGGAAGTATACAATGGACATCTTGCGAAGATTTGGCATGGTGGATTGTAAATCCATAAACACTTCGATGGATTCCAATTTGAGGAAACTCCATGAGACTGAGATTGGATCGGATCCAGTGGACCCCNATCCAATACAAAAAATGGCAAGAGGCTTGGGCCAAATGCTTGAGAGAATATGAGAAGAGAGTAGGGAAAGATTCCAGCAGCATAACAATAGCATGAGAGATCCTCAAATGAGGGAGTGAGACCCTCATTATATAGTTGAGGAGCAACCCCAACCCCTTGAAGATCAATGGCCAAGATTAGATCTAGATCTAGATTAGATCTCCACCACTAGATCTAGGTTTGTTGACTTTGCAAGCCATCCACCAATCATAAGCAAGGGTGCCTTTTCAAATCAATGGTCAAAAAGATAGATCCATGTCACAATAAAGCTTAACCCTTAGATCTAGGGTTTTCATGACTCAAGTGGGGCCTCCTTTTGACTCAAATTTTAATTTTTTTTGTCTTTTACTTTTTATATTTTATTTAATCTTTTATTTTAAAAATTCTATCTTTTTATTCTTTTATTTTTTATCTTTTACTTTTTATATTTTATTTAATCTTTTATTTTTTATTTTTTATTTTTAAAATTTCTATCTTTTTATTCTTTTATTTTAAATCCTTTTTTTAATCTTTTAATTTTTAATCTTTATTTTATCTTTTAATTTTTATTTTTATCTTTTTTATTTATTATTTATTATTTTCTATTTAATATTTTATTTTTTAATTTTTTAATTTTTGATCTTTAATTTTTTATTTTATCTTTTATTAAGACAAGAGGGACGCCCCACTTAGGAAATCTTCAAAAAATTATTTTGACCATGGGGGGGTTTATTTAAATGAAATTTTGGCTATGCTTAGCCACCTCCCAAACTTAATTACCATGGCCTTATTTGATTTTTTCCTAAAAAATCAAATAATTTAATTTTTCACCCTTGGAAATTATATTAATTTCCTAGGAAAAAAATACCTTGTCTTAACCAAAATTGGTCTAACTTCTTAACCCCTTGTCAGAATGACATGAGACTTGAACCAATGGCTTAGGGGGTGTCATAGCATTTTCATTTGCATTCATAGCCCCTATTACAAAATGCCAAGGTTCAAGAGATTACATTATTACATCAAAACTTAATTAATTAACCACCAAATGGTAAAGTTAATTAATCAAGAAAAAATCAAAATAAAAATTAAAATCCTAACGAAATTCCGCAAGACTACAAGATATGGCTAGCATGGTCATGGACAACAACTTGAAACCTTAGCCACCTCATGGGCTCGATTATCAGAACGCCAATTCACCACTTTGGAGGATTTGTGAGTGAAAAACCCAACCAATTAAAATTGTTAATTAACAAAATTAACTGGAAGGGGAAAAAAACACTCGGTGAAGAGGACTTCCCTGATAATAAAATCCATGGTGACATCCTTAGAGGAATGACCCATGCTAACATATAAAGTTACATTAATTGTCCCACGCAAGGGAGCGAACATTTCGTGTACAAAAGGGGCATAATTGCCCTGCTGAATGAAAAATCCCCATAATTTTTCCATGGTACAAACTGCATAGAATGTACATCTTCAATGTACATGAGGTTGCCACCTAGTTGAAATAGGTGGGCAACAGACCCCACATTATACAGATAGTTGATTGGCTCGTTGATGTACTTGGTACACTTAAGGCCAGACATTTGCTATGCAATTAGCATCTTGAGTCAGTTCATGATTGATCCTAAACACAAACATTGGGTTGCAGGTAAGCACATCTTGCTGTACCTCCACGATACAATTGCTTATGGACTCAGGTATGCCTCCAATGGAGGAGTTTTATTGCTTGGATATACTGATTCTGATTGGGGTGGGGGCATTGTTGATTGGAAGAGCACTTCTGGATATTGTTTCAGCTTGGGTTTTGCTATGATTTCTTGGTTCAGCAGAAAGCAGGGCTCGGTTGCTCAAAGCACAGCAGAGGCTGAGTACATTGCTGCTAGTACTGCTTGCAGAGAAGCAGTGTGGCTAAGAAAGCTACTTGGAGGATTACTCAATGTAAAGCTAGAACCTACAGTGATCAGGTGTGACAACCAAAGTTGTATAAAGCTTTCTGAGAATCCTGTGTTTCATGACAAGTCGAAACACATAGAAATGAAGTATCACTTCATTCGAGACATGGTCCAGAAAGGTATGGTAAAACTTCAGTATGTATCTACTGAGGAGTAGATTGCAGATGTGATGACAAAGCCTCTATCTGTGACGAAGTTTAGACACTTCCGAGATAATCTTGGTATGGCAGAGAATGTCTCCCTCGCTGAGAGGGAGTGTTGAGAATACAGCATCAGGAGTCATTCTCCAGTCTTGTAATATCAAGACAGTAGGCTTGTGTAGTTCTACGAATATCCTCATATGATTGAGGTGGTGATGTTGTAAAGTCTTGTGAGTAATATTAAGACAGTAGGCTTGTGTAGCCCTACGAATATCCTCATATGATTGAGGTGGATAGTAGGCTTGTGTAGCTCTACGAATATCCTCATATGATTGAGGTGGACAGTAGGCTTGTGTACTCCTACGAATATCCTCATGTTGTGAGGTGGTGTACTTTACTATGTAATGTAGATATACTATGTGATGTATGGCTAGTCATGGTTAACAGGTGCTACAAGTCTCCTTTAGGGATTAGCTACCCCTAGAGTGATTTACTTTAGCATATGACTATATGACCTGGGGCAATACATATGATCATAGGTTCAGAAATGATCTTATCAGTATGATATGATTAATTAATGAAAACACACATGGACCATGCAGAGATATGTAATATAAGCACATAGAGAGAGAATTTGAATTACAGTTATGGTAAACAAGTTCAGTTAATTAAGGGTTCAACTCCTTAATTTATGCAAATGGTTATTAGAAATAAACACTGATGGAGATGCACTAGTTCTGTTCAGTTACATTCAGTTCTGTTCAGTTACATTCAGTTCAACTCAGTTAACTACTCAGTTAGAGTTAGTTAATTAATGGAAGGCGCATATTTTAATGTGGAAGATAATTATGGAGTGCTAGCTTGACACTAGATCATCATGGGGTTCATGATTAAAGATGGATCAATGTTCTAAATGTTAACTAGTTGTTGTTACATGCAACCATTCTATTTTTGTTGTAAAACCTAATTTGACTTGTTATTTAAGTGCTATGCACTTGGCAAGTTAGATACAGTGTTCCATTCGATCTCCTCTCTCTGGTGCTCTCGGTGAAAGCAATCTGCTATTGTGTTGTAATCATTCTCTGCTACTAATCTATCATAGTCGAAGATCGTTTGCTGGGTTTTTCATCCTCCGAATCAGTGGAGGGTTTTCCTAGGGTGTATCCTGCGTTCTATGGTTTGATTTATATCTTTGAATTATTGATGTGATTTATATGCACTGTTATTATGGATTAAAGTTTTAAAGTTCAAGTTTGTTCATATTTTGCTCAATCACTGACAGGTGGATCCTACACTATACCATTAGCTCATTGGTTAGTTGATGTATCTGGTCAACACCAGGTTAGATTTGTGTTTTCGGTGAACACTCTTAGTCAGTTCATGGTAGAGCTTAGGAGAGTGCATTGGGTAGCCGCAAAACATGTGTTGAGATACATTGCAGGGGCAATGGATTATGGTCTGGACTACAAGACTTATGATGGTGTCGGGTTGGTTGGCTTCACAGATTCAGATTGGGCATGTAGTTTGACGGATTAGAAGAGCACTTTTGGTTGTTGTTTCAACTTGGGCTCGACAACGGTGTAGTGGTTCAGTTGAAAGCAAAAATTTGTTGCTTTGAGTTTTGTTGAGGTGGAATCCATTGCAGCTAGTCAAGCGAGCTGCGAGGCATTGTGGCTTCACTAGTTGTCTGTGGATTTATTTGATGTTGAGCTTAGGCCTACGGTGATCACTGTGATAATCAAAGTCGCATTCAGCTTTCTGGGAATCTAGTCTTACATGACTGGTCTCCAAGCACATAGAGATTAGATATGATTTCATCCGAAATTATGTTCAGAGAGAAGCTGTGGAATTACGGTACATTTCCACTAATGAGAAGGTAGCAAACATTTTGAGAAAATCCTTGGGGCATGGCAAGTTTTTCTTCTTCAGGGATAAGTTGGGAGTGGTGTAGAACACCTTCCTTGGTAAGAGGGAGTGTTGATTTTGTACCTATGAATGTGTTCCCCTAGTGAAAATTAGCCCAAGTTACAAAAAAAGGGAAAATAACATGACCCTTGCATTAAATGACTTGAAATGAACATTTAATTTCACTTTAGAAATTAAAGTAACTTAATGATAAATTTAAGTGAGGTGAGTGAAATTAATTTTGGAGAGAATTAAATTAGCTTTTATTATTATCAATCCATCAAAATCAATGTTGGCCCTTGGATTAGATGTCTCTTCACTTACCCCCAGCATCCAAACAAAAAGGGAAGGGAAAGGCTTTTCACTATTGGAATTCTTTCATGAGTTTTTGAGAGAGCAGAGAGCAAATTGACTTATTGAGAGGAGAAGAAGAAAATTGCAGGAGAGAGAAACAACACACAGGCACGAATTCCAAGAATCTGTACAGCAGGTCCTTACAACAGTTTTGGGCACATTTTTTTTTGAGAAGAAAAACAGTGGCACACATTTCCAGGCAATGACATGATTTTGGAGGAGGGAAAAATTCTGTGCAGTCTGTACAGTGCCATGCAATTTGAGGATCGTACAATGAATTCTGTACAGTCTGTACAGCGACACGCAATCCAAGGTCTGTACAGTGAAATCTGTACAGTCCGTACCCTGCTGGTTTGGCATGAATTTCGAGACAGAATTCTGGGTTTTGCGGATGAGATAAGTTGTAATTCTGCTGTTGCTTTTATTTTGCTGAAGAAATAAAAAGAATTCTCTAACAGGTTTTCCCCTTGTGGGTTTTACTTTTTCGTGGGCATTTTGCAAAAAATACTGATTGAAAATTTCTGTGTGACTGTTCTAAAATTTCTGTCAGTGAATTTTCGTGTGTTTCATTTTTTAAATTGTTCATTAATAGTCTATGTCATTAACAGCTGAAAGTTATGGGTTTGGGCATTTAACTATGAGTGACTGAAACACTTTAAAATTAACATTGCATGCAAAGAAAAAGTAAAAGGGGATAAATTTGCTGTTGTTAAAAAAAAAGTAGGAAACTCAAGAAGAAACTTACTAAGTACTAATTCCATTAAGGAAAAGGGGTTAGGTTGATGTCCTTTGCACTATTGGCATGTAACTCAGTCCCAAGTTCACAAGGAGAGCTCATTGAAGTGATTTGGGCTTGATTTAGCTAGGGAAGGTACGTAAAATACCACCAGTCCGCATGTTGAGAAGTCAAACAGCATCAATGGCAGGTGGAATGAATTTGGAAATAATGCCAAAAAGTCAGCCTAGTACTGTTGATGTGGGATGATCAGTATTATAGCATATTTTCCAGCTGGTTTATGCTAGTTATCTTTGGTGAATTCTGTTATGGAAAGGCATAGACCAGTGAAACAGGAATCGGGGTCAAATCGTGATTAATCGCGACCCCCGATTGGTTCTTTCCCCAAACGATCCGAGTTGGATCGTTTCCCCAATAATTGCGATTTTTTCGATCCAGCCGGATTTTTTCTTCATTTGTTGCAATCTAGTGATTAATCGCGTTTTTTTAAACTTTCAAGCAATGTGAAAAAGGTAAAAACATTCGCAGGTTTTTCATTTATGGCGGCAGAAAGCATTTCATTGTGGTTTTTTTCATTGTCGTTTTTCATTGTCGGCAGAAAGCATTTGCATTTGCGGCAGCAAGAGTTGAGCATTTGCATTTGCGGCGGCAAGAGTTCTGTTGCAGCGACCATCTCCATGCGGGTTGCTCAGCTCTACAAGGGTTCCAGCTCCATGCTCCACGCGGGTTCAAGCTCCACGCTCCACGCAGGTTCCAGCTCCACGCTCCACGTGGGTTCCAGCTTCACGCCACAGGTTTTTGTCCAATAAACGCTGCTGTATGTTGACAGAGGGAGGGTCGAGATATAATAAGTAGACCGTTTAGTATTTAACATGTAGCTTAGAGTTTGGTTTAAAGTTTTAAATACATAACATATAAATAAGAATATTAGAACTTATAATACCAAAGTTATATAATCCTTATTATATAAGTTAATAATAACATATAATAAATAATTTATATAAATACATATAAATAATAATATTTAACATGTTGCTTAGAGTAGCATAATAATAATATTTATGTAAATACATAATAATAATAATATTTAACATGTAGCTTAATAATATTTAACATCTATTTAGCATTTAGTATTTACTATTGATATTATCATTGTTTGGAGTCTGGACATGGCATTATTGAATATCAATGAAAAATGTTAGTTTTAATTCAAAATTTGTATATCTTTATTTTTTGTATTCACCTATTTTTTCCCGATCGTTTCTCGATTTTTTCTCGATCCGATTAAAACTCTTCGCTCTTTTGTCTCGCCGATTCATTGCCGATTCCGAGTCTGGTAACATTGGCATAGACAACAGTTTGTTAGTGTTGAAATTTACCTAGGAATTGTTCCCCTAAGTGACTTTTGCCTAAGTCACTAGGAAAAAGGGGTTTGGGTCACTTGGACTTTATATTGATGACTTGAGATGAGCATTAATTGCACTTAGAGAAAAAGTGCACTTTAAGTAAAATATTTAAAAAGTGAGTGAAATTAATTATTTTGTGGAGAAAAGTGATTTTAATCACAACCACTCATCTAGACTAATTTGAGCCCTACAATTATATGACTTTTCATTCACCCTAATTTTTTTTACCAAAAAGGAAAGTTTCCAAGTGAAGAGATTTTTGCATTTGAGAGAGAAGAGAGAGCCATTTCTGAGAAAGAGGAGGAAAATAACAGCATTAACAATTTTCTCTTGGCACGCATTTCGAGGAGAAGGTACAACAAGGGGCACAAAAATCGAGGCAAGGTACACCAACATTTATTGCTGGTCCGTACAATGTGTACACTACAGATTCCGTAGAACAGTACGGATCTTGAGGCAAAAAATACAACACGATTTTTGAGGCAGATTTATGGGCATGATTTTCAAGAATTTTTTACCTAGGCATGAATCCCAAGGCAGTTTGTAGGCATGGATTTCGAGGTCCGTACAGATATCTCGTATGGTCTGTCCGTATAGTCTGTACAATGACATGGAAATCAAGGCAGAAAACAAAAAAATTTCCGAGTTTGCATTTTTTTGTTTGGCACAGAAAACGAGGCAAAATATTTTTCATTCGGTTGAGATAAGTTGGTCTGTAATTTTTTCTGTCGATTGCTATAAATTTTTCCTGAAAATACAAATTTATCTCTCACAGGTTTTCCCCGGAGGTTGGGGTTTTTTCTTGGGTCATTTGACCAAAAATACTGTGTCTGAAATTTATCTTTGAATGTGGTTTATTTGCCGTTAGTGAAAATGTTGTAGAAGCTTTTCTTGTTTTTCAGTCCTATGTTGTTTATGAGAAAAAAGATTTAATTTGGAGCAGTAATCAAATTGGGTTGGGCATTAAACAATGTGTTGAAACGTAGTTGGAAACCGGGTTGGGAAAGTGCTGAAAATTCTACAGTTAGCCCTGGTATGTTTGGAAAAGGATATGTTTTTTACCCAGAAATACTCCGAAATCCAGGACCTCAGGATCAAGCAAGAAGAAATCGAATCCCAATAGGCCTCCCTTAAACATGAAACCGAGTCGCACATTAACTCATGGGCACAAATAGTCCGAGGGAAAGGCAAAAATACTCCCCCCCTCATAGTTGTCGAGGAGGTCGTACAAGCCAAACTTGTCGAAGAGCGAACCCGACGAGCAAGAGAACTGAACTTGAAAGTGAGAGGTCTCCCTCAACCTCCTCCCACCTCAGATCCTATGGAGATAGGAGGCAGGTTCTTGCGGGACAGCCTCGGCCTATCAGATATTGCCTTGGACGGAGCTTGGGTGGGCCAGGACTCCACCCTCTTCATTAGATTCTGCAATGCAACAGACAGGCTCTGTGCCCTCAGAGCTAAACGCAAATTGTTCTCACTCCCCGACAAGATATTCCTTGACGAGGACCTCACCAGAGCGTAGGTAGCAGAGCTCAAACAGTTTAGGGAACAGGTCGCAGCAGCACAGAAGGCAAGAAAATGGGCGGTTATCAGAAACCTTCAGGAAGTCATCTGAGACTCCTTCCCCCCAGGATGGACGCCCCAGACAGGTAGCCCTAAATGACGGAATCAATGTCCGTTGTTGGAATGGAAATGGGTCCTTTTAGTCATCCCTAGGTCTCCTATATGACGCACTCGCTTCTACTGATATCCTCCTTGTGACCGAGACTCATGCGAGCCCTGTGCGACCTTTCCCAGATATCACATGGAACCAATGGTTCTCAGCTTGCAGACAAGAAACAAGGAGCTCTGGCGGAGTCAGGGGGTCAGGAGGAGTTGCTTGTCTGGTTAGAGACTCTCTTCGGAAGAGGGTCACTTTGATGGTCTCTGACGAGTACGCCAGATTCATGTGGATCCGGGTCAGAACCAAGATTCTCCCCATGAGACATATATACTTCGCAGTCTGCTACTTCCCACCCGTGTCCTCATCATTTTCCATCCACAACGGAGCGGACGGAGACCCTTTTAGGGATCTGTACACTGGCATCACTTAGTACTTTGCTGACGGGGAACTCATACTCATGGGGGATTTGAATGCTCGTACGAGGGACCTCCAGGTTCCTCTCCATGATCGTCCTAAAGATGTGTTTTGTATTGAAGGACTTGACCCTGCCACAGTAGGTCACCACCGGAACTCAAAAGATGCCCTGGGTCCCAAATACAACATACGACAAGCATCTCCTGCAGTTAGGGGAATCCCACGAGTTGCTTATTTTGAATGGCCTCGCTTGTTTCTCAAACTCTCACCTTTTCACGTGCTGGCCACATAGTGGTGGGGCTAGCGTGGTGGACTCCACCCTAGCCAGCCAGAAACTACTCCCCTTGATCCGATACTTCTCCATCTCCCCCATCCCCCTAGCGGACCACGCTCTTCTTTCTCTCTCCCTCCAAGTCAACCCACCTCCCCCAACCTTGCTCTCCCTTAACAGCCACCCCTCACCACCCTAGACCACCTTTCACTTGGACGAAGGCGAGCCCGACATCTTCCTTTTTGATCTCTGTCGGATTCTCCCCCCTGAAGTCCACTTTTCGACACTCGACTCGGCCTCAGCCAAGTACCAATGCCTCTCGTCAGCAATCTGGGAAGCAACACTTAACTCTTTCCCCCATTCCTTTCGTACCTCTTCTGCCACCCTTAGACCAGGTTCCTGCCCCATGAACAAGTGGTACGACGAGGATTGTAAAACACCGGAAACAACGTCGTGCCATCCTCCATTCCCATCTGAACTACCCCGAAATCCAGAGGTCTTACCGCTGTCTCCTTCGTCGCAAAAAGCGATACTTCATCGCTCAGAGAAGACAGGAACTTGCAGTCCTCCTCGTCCATTCCCCCAAACAGTTTTGGCGTACCATCCTCTCTCGGCGCTCCCCTCTGTCACCCAATCTGGACCCTGCTTCCATGTTCTCCCACACATCCAAGCTTTATGACATCCTCGGCCAGGCTGACATTCGTGTTGCATCCCCCCCTCCTCCTGCCACCTCTTCACCAACAACAACGTCACAGAAGCCATCCGGGTGATGAGCAACAACAAATCAGCAGACGAAGAAGGCTACCAAGCAGAGTTCTTCAAGCATGGTCTCCGGGTTCTAGTTAGCTACTTGGCTGATCTCTTTAACCACGTGGTGTGCGACTGATTTCCACTGGTTTGGTCCCATCACATCATCCATCCGATTCATAAGTCAGGGGCTACCGCTGATCCTAACAACTACAGAACGATAATGGTAGGCCACATGTTCTCAAAACTCTATGCTATCGCTCTCCACATGAAGCTTTCCAATGAATTCGAGCAAAGAAATCTTAGACCCTGTGTTTAGGCAGGATTCAGACCGACACATTAGACCATCGACCACATTTTTACTCTTCGAGCTGTGATTGAGGAGGCGCATTCGACTCAGTCTCGAGAGAGGATCTCTTACATCGACTCAGGGATATCGGTTTCTCGACAATCTTACTGACAGCTATCATGCGCCTATACGAGTTTGTTCGGGGCCGCCTCCGCACGGCCATAGGGCTATCTGAGTTCATCTGTAGCACCATCAGGGTGAAACAAGGTTGCCCAATCTCCCCCACCTTGTTTGGAATCTACATCGACGAGCTAGAGACCTTCCTTTGTGAGCATAGTTAGGAAATAGATGGGTGCCTCCTCCACCAAGACCTGATCTCTATTCTACTTTTCGTTGATGACATTGTACTCCTATCTTCCTCCCCGGAAGGTCTGTAGAGATAGCTTGATGCACTAGCCCTGTTCTGTGAACCTCGAAAGCTGACTGTAAATCTGAGCAAAACAAAGGTGATGATCTTCAATGGGGTTAAGAAAACCTCAGACTTTTGTTTCTTTTTAAAAGGGGAGGAAGTTGAGATCACTAGCACTTACACTTATTTAGGAGTGCAGTTCACTGGTCCTCGTTTCAGTCTACGACCAACTCTCCAACCTTGAATCAACAAGGGGTACGGGTCCCTAGCCCTCCTCGAGAGACAATGTTTTCGTCACCATTCCCAGGATATCTCATCCAAGATAGACTTGTTGAATACTTTGATTTGTCCCACTGTTCTTTATGGATCAGAGATCTGGGGCCCCTCCCTATTCGAGTCAGACTGGGCATCGACTGAGAGAGTCCAAATCCTTCTTCTTCAACGTATCATCAGATGTAAACAAACAATGCCACAACACATCATCCTCACTGAATTTGGAGTCCAACCCTTCCGCCTCGAGGCAGTTTTCAGATTGGTTTCCTTCCTGCACCGGATTCGTGGGTTAGCCAACTCATCAAAAAATCGGGATAGGTACCCTTATCTAGCATACTGCTCTACTCAAATCGTCGGCCGCGATACTCACCCATGCAGAGCCAAATGTTGGCTCACGGGGGTCTCGAACCTTCTTGCTTCAGTAGGGATCCAGTTAGATCGTCTCCCCCCGTTCCAATACTCTTTGGATGCTTCGTGGTACCTTCTGCCTATCCGACAAGAGTTAAACAAGATCATCAGAGAAGACATTTACAAGCAGTTCGTCCAGGTTACTTGGATTAATCCCCCAGGACGATTGCGACCCAAGATGGCCTTTTATGCTGAACACTTCTTAGAGATCAGAGACGAGCTCATTGTCCGACTCCACTATACATTTCCCCATTGGATGCACGCTCTTCGGATCCCTCTCGGATAGTTCATAGTAGGTTCACATAGACTTTGGGTACAATCAGACCATCAGATTGATAGATCAGATAGGATATGTCAGCTATGCCATCTATAGGAGGTGGAAACCGAGTCACATTTTATCTTTAGGTGCCCTGTCTACTATGAGATTAGAGGATGTTTCTATGCCTATTCAGGGGGCCCCAAACTCTAGCAACTTTCTTCAAATACACTGATCCACTGATCGGAAATGTCTTGCGCTCTATATCCATGAGGCCCTCAGGGTTTGAGCGCAGATCCTCCAGCCTCCCACTAGACCAGACACCACTTAGCGGATCACGACATTCTTCAGCGTGCTACCTTCTTCCAGGGGCACCAAGAGATCTACTGACCTCGATATCGACCCAACTACTAGATCAGTAAGGGTTGCGGGCTCTCGACCCACGAGATCTCAATGACAACCCTGGACCAGAGCTCTCGTCGAGAGGCGTCCAGGACCCTCCAGACCCCGCAAACATCACTCTAGAGAGCGCTCCGCGCCCACCAGATCCGATTCGGGACAACAAACACTTGCATTTCTCTCAGTTCTCTTTGTTCAGCCTCAGATGTTAGGAGTACCAGACCCTCCTTGGTCATTTTGGCTCTTGGATCTTGTCCACCTGAACTAAATATTAATTATCAATATTAATTATTAAAATTAATAAAATATTAATATTGATAATTAATAAATAGAAATGATTAATATTAATAATTAATAAATAGAAATGATTAATTAATTAATTAGAAAAAAAGTAAAGAGATGTACCTTTTCGTTTGAAAATGCATGATAAGGCTTATATAAAGCCCTGCCAATGTAATTGTAAATCATCATCATTCATATTCAATATTTAGTTTATATTTTCAATATAGAGATATTTTCCATTGGTTGATTATTCACTTGAGTAATCCTTGAGAATATCCGGATATGGATATTACATTGGTATTAGAGCAAATCTGATTCCAGCTTGTGGCCAAAATTGTCAAGGTTTCCTTGAATTTAGGTCTTTGACCTCATAGTGGCTTTTAGCCATCCATATTCATAGTGTCTTTGGTAAAAATTGGGTTTTGACCAAAAATTGGCGTTGGCCATTAGAATTTCATTGAAGAAGCATTAAATCCACTCCAAATATGAAGCAGGGACCAAGAGGGAAAAATGAAAAAGTAAAAAAAAGAAAAATATCCGCAAGAGAAAGAAAAAAGGGAAAAAGTTAAAGAATATAATTCATAAAACCATAAAACCACATAAGGTTTTATGAAATGGCCCATAGTTTTACTTACGGTATTTAAATTATAAACGAGTTTTGAGGACAAAGCATTATGTACAGGAAGGCAATGTTATATAAAAAAATATATATAACATAATAAGATATATAAATATATATAAACATTAAATATCAATATTAATTATTAATATTAATATATACTAATATTTATAATTAATAATTAATAAATAGAAATGATGAATTAATTAATTAGAAAAAAAATAAAGAGATGTACCCTTTTGTTTGAAAAGGCATGATAAGGCTTATATAAAGCCCTACCAATGTAATTGTAAATCATCATTCATGTTCAATATTTATTTTATATTTTCAATATGGAGTTATTTTCCATTGGTTGATTATTCACTTGAATAATCTTATAGAATATCTGGATACGGATATTACAGAAACATTCTACGATATATATATATATATATATATATATATGTGTGTGTGTGAATTTTATTTGAATATATGAAGTGATAACAAAGTTAGTATAATTATCTTTGCTGAACTGGCTGGCAAATTTTATCTTATTTTCTCGCACTGGCGAGTTTATTTTTCAATCTCGTTGTCCTTGAACTCGAAGACGATCACGAGATCACGAATTCAGTGACTTAGGTTTCAGGTGACATAGAATCAGGAGAATATGGATTGTATCATACCTTTCTGGTCTGTATTTCCCAGTGTTACAGATGTCTGTTGCAAAATTTGTAAATACTGGCAGGAATTTTTGATACCCATGTATAACAAATTCTATTGGTGTACAGTTTAAAACAGTTCTGCAAATTGAATTGCTGAATTTTGAAGTTTTGGTTGTTTTCCACTGGTTATGAATAACTGGAGTTATGTTTGATGTTTTTTTCATGCTAGGTTCGTGATAGAGGCATCTGGCTTACATCTTACAGACAGGTTGAGAAACACCGGAAGACTGCAATAGTGCCTAGTATGTTTCCTTCTGGTAAATCGTGGCAGGATTGCAGTATGTCTGATTCTACACAAGATTGCAAGAAAGCAGAGATTGTAATGGGACCAAAAGTAACGAATAATTCAGATAAAGATGTGGAAGAAAAATCTGATTCCAATGATATGCGTTGTGAGTGTTCAAAGGCTTGTGACTACACAGGGAAACATAGAAATGATGGAAACACTATTTCAGAATTGGCAGAAGTGCCCTTAGAGGGGAATGATGCAGAGGATGAGGGCGTTGAAGCAGGGGCAGAAGTGTCCAGTCTTCCTTTAGAGCGATGTATGAGGATTTTTCCCCATGATCAAGATACGGGGGCCTTTTTTATTGCTGTTTTTCAGAAGGTCTCTCAATTTTCTGGTTAGTTCTAGAATCTAAACCACCTGCTAGATGTGTCTGATTTTTTACGATGTTCAAATATTTTATGCTCACTCTCTGTTCAGAAAGAATATGGGTGTTCCTTCTCTTCCAAGGGGAAGAACTATAGGACACAAGTGTATGCATGAAACAAAGAATTTCAATGCTTCTAGAATCACCCACAATTATATTTGTTATTGATCGTGTGCTTATTTAGTTATATATTTTAATAAACACTTCTTTGATTAAAATGCCTGAGATTTTCTATTTAACCTAAAATTTGATGGCTGCAGTTGAGCAGCTTAAATCAAAGGAACCGCATAAAAGAAGAAATTTTACTAGTACACAGGATTCAAAACAGTCTGTGCGGAGCGAAATTGAAATTGATACAAATAAGAATCACAACCAGACAGCAGAAATTGGTGCTTCACCTGATTCTCTTCCTGTAAATGATGGCCTTCTCAGGCAACAAGACATTGAAGAGACAGATTTAGAAGCATTGAGTAGTGATCTTCATTCAAGTGCACTCAATGCCATTGGGTCAATACCAAGTGAGAGAGGAAATGTTGAGCATGAAACTGAAGATGGCCAAACAATTTATGATGGCCAGAAGAAAGTTAAAATGGATAATGAAGATAGAAAAACTAACGCAATTGGAAGCCAAGGAGAAAAAAGACCAATTCAGCAACAGGGAAGGTGGCGTGGTATAGATCCTGTTTTATTTTTCATGGATGAGAATACTATTAAAAGCATAGTAGCCTTTTATGGCATTGATGAGTCATTTCCTTTGCAAGGTCATTTAGTATCACGGAACAGTGACACTCTTCATGTCAAGAGGATTTATTATGTATCCTCATCTGTTCGAGATGCAATCAAATTGAATTTATGCACTGGTCAGCACCTTAAGATAACTTCTGTTGGTCTAAAAATGTTTGTAAGTACTTTTGCACCATTTGCACTACTTTTAACTTCATTTTGTAGGGTAGTTTTATATTTGACTGCTATTTATTGCTTGTATGAAATGTGCGTCAAAGATTGTAGGTTAAAATGAAACTCTAAGAATATGACATAGAACATAATTCTATTGCCCAAATATGACATTTACATTATCATCATACGTTGCAATTTAAATTATCGTCTCTCTGGTGGCTTTGCTTTTCAGAAGGGTTTTTGAAATGCTAAATGTTAGATCGAGGAAGCTGCTTTTCTGCTTGCTTTTCCAAAGCATATTTTATAATTAATGAGATTTCAGAATGGAATAGCGTGATTCTATTTATGATAGCCATGAATGTAAGCTCCAGACTTCATTTTCATTAAAATCTACACTGCACTAATGTAAAATTTATAATTATAGAATTGAACATCTTCTCGAGGAATGTTGCTACAATGCAGAGTGAAGTGTGTAGTGGGAAATGGGGTGGGAGTGGGGACCAGGGAGCAGTTCTTCCCAAAAAGATCCTGGCAGCAAAGTGTTTCTGGGAGCATTCTCTATTCGTATGTATTAATATATACTTTTATGTATTATACTTTACAATGCATATATATTAAAAAAAAGGGTGTAGAATGCCAAATTAGCTGCAGAAAATTATAAAACATAGACTTGGATGGTACACAAATATTACATTGTTAAGAAGCTATCCATAATAGATTAGGGTATCTACCATTTAGTGCAAGCTTTGAGTCTTTTTAACCAGCAATTAACCATTTAGAGGTTACAAAGTTAAAAATTAGATAGCATGAAGTAGAATATGAACCAAAGTTGAAGTGGCTAACATCAACTCTCTAGCAGTTAAAAACTTACAAACCTGATAACAGGAAGTAGATTATGAAATGAAATAGGCTATCATGACCAAATAATTAGAATATGCACAGAAAAATATTTACAAAATTGGCCATGCGACTGATCTATAAAATAGATATTAGAAATTGAAACAGCAAATTTCTCTGGAGTCTATGATAAGTAAAGCGATTAAAAGAGAAACAATTCTACTATCTACTTTTGTGTCCTCTTTCCGAAAGCAATGTGCTCTAACATTCCATGGTCAAGGAAGGGCACCATCGTTGGTTGCATGATCCCCACACAGTTGTAGTGGTAGTAAAGTGGGAGTTGCTGGAATGTTGCTATCAATGGTAGTAGATGGGGGTTTCATCTAAACATGATCAACATCTTCCCCTATATGATTGGCCGCTTGATGTTCTCCAGGGTTTCAACATCGGGCAAACATTCTGCAGATCCATTCTCCCACATGGGCTGAGTGAATTGACCAACAGTTGGTAGAGAATGACCCCTTCATAGCTCTCTGATATGGTCATCTGAATTGACTATATGTGTCTTGTGGCTTGGATGCTTAGTCTTTGTCTTGTCATGTGAAGTGGCTTGAGTGATAGGAGGCTAGAGGTCACAGTGCATACTCCATGTGGGAGTGCTTCGTGAAGAAGTGATCCATTCTAGTAGAGTGAGTTGACTTGTCTATATGACAAGGGATTCATCCCTTGTAGTGAGACATAGTTTAATATAATGTTGAATTTGACATTGGCTCTAAGAAGTGGCCGAGACTTCTTAGAGTATGGTCAAATCTACATTAGAGCTCTACATGAGATAATGTGATCTGCATGTGACGAGACATCAACAAGAACTTTTTATGATGAAGAAATGTCCAAAGAAGTCAAGACAATCCATTGAAGAAGTCCCAGAGAAAGTGGAAGACAAGTAAAAACACAACTACGCCAATAAAAGAGGTGAATCGACCCTAGAAGAAAAAATGCAAGTCGGCTTGAAAGATAAATAAAAGATGAACAAAGAATAAATAAAAGTACAAGCCCACCTAATTGTGGAAACTTCTAGCAAAAAGAAGAATATAAATAAAGTGCTTCACACTTCATTTGTTCATATAATCACAGTAACTCTTCTCTCTCTAGTGGTGCTCACTTTCTCAAGGAGGCCCTAGCTAAGGCAAGGAAGGAAATATTTTGGGGTTTTAACATCTTGTGGCTCATTATTTCTCCCTAGAAGCTTGCTAGGGGTTCTTGTGGAAGAAGAGCACACTCTTGTGATAGGGATTAATCTTTATAGTTGGTATTGTTCTTGTATTGGATTGACTATTTCTTTTGAGAAACGTTTGTTAGGTTTTCTCCTGTTTGGGTTTCCCAGGTGTTGCCGCCTTTCACACACCTGGGTCACGTGGCAGAAATCTTCAAGCCACTCGGTGTGTCCTTGGGGGCAAGTCTCGAGTCAAGGCTATCACCTTGTTCTTGACTCCTCCGTTTAGGCTCAACTCCTAACGAAGCCAAGGGGGGTAGACCCTATTAAGTTACTAAGGCAAAATTATTTAGTATGATGATGGTATTAAAGAGTGTTTTTTTAGGAGTTTTGACTTAACAATTGTAAACAACAAATAACCAGATAAGATGATCACAAGTAAGCACGAAATGACACACAATTGCATAAAGATTGAAAGAAATAAACAGTTGACCAGTGCCAAAAATGGAGTCGAAAATATTTTAAGAGTGCTTGCAAGTGCTGAAATAAATGTTGTGCAATTGTATCTTGGTTAATTTTAAATTAATGTGAAGATGAGTATTTTAACTTGGGCGAGGGGACTCCAAATATACCTAGGGGGTACTTGAAGTATGTCCAAAACTAAACCATCACGACTACCCGCAAGGAATATGTGGGCTAAATGGAGTCTCTGAGGCTGTTGTTCATAATGCACTCGAAGGTGTAACAGAGATCGGCGCCCCGAGGTCACTTTTCAGGAGTTCCCGCTTCCTTTTGAGGCATTGGATTTTCGCCTGATGGTTTGTCAATTTGGGAGAGTGAATCCTAATTATTCTAGTCACTCAAGTGCTTTTGATGCAGCTCGACTGATCGGATGAACCGCAGCCAAGTACAGAGCATACACACTGGAGTCTTCGTTATTTTTAGTTAATTTTAAGATAGGTGTTCTTGTTAAAAGAAAACCCTCCAGGAACCTCTTTCGATCCAAGTGGATCTCAATCGGGGAATCAAGAAGGGGTTAATTTTATTATAGCTAACGAAACAATTGATGAAAAGGAATCAAAGATACACCATGCTGGTTTTCTAATTAGTCCTACCACGCATCTCTTTCCCCTTGCGGGTCAATCGGGAAGTCGTGGGGTCAGTAGTATGATTACTTTTGAAATTAAAATATGGAATAATGAAAAGTGTTATCAAAGTATACAATCCTGCATATAACAAGACTAAGCTAGAGCAAAAAAACGGGAAAAAAAGCAAAAAGGCGAAACGGACGCGGATCCCCCCTGGGGGGATGGGGAGTGGGCTCAAAAGAGCCTACTCAAAATGATTATTTTTATTATTATTGGTTACAATATCAACAAACTAAATTATGCACTTTGGTCCTTGTTATCTGGGATCCAAAGGCTTACAACAAGCTTGTAACAAGCTAAACTAAAATCACAGCGGTGGGGGAAGCCTATGGGAAGCTCTGGTTCGCCCAAGAGTCGAAAAATGGGCAGAGTCTCCTTCTCTGTTTTGTTAAACCTTCTAAAAAACAGTGAGCAATTAAAATCAAATGTGCCCAAAGCTAATCTAGTTTTGCAAAAAGGAACCAAGGAAAACAAGATTTCCTTGGGATCTTGGCTTTGTTTGGGCAGCCAATGAGATATGCACTTTTCTTGCAGAATTTAAATCTTTAAAGAACGAAAAAGGAAACTACCTTATGATCAAGCTTTAGATCTATGATTTAGCTACTTGCAAAAAAGGAAATTCCTACACCTAGATCTATTTTTATGAAATGATATTCTTTATGAAATTACAGATCTAAGCAGCAAGACTCTTATCAACTAGATCTAACAATATATATTCAATTCTTGGAACTAGATTTGATCATAAGAGGAAGAAACAGGCAACTGAAAGATTGATTTTTTAAAGAAAGGAGAAAAAGAGGAGAGAAGGTCGGCTCGTTGCTTGAATGGAACAAGTTGAAAGGAGGCCCTTTTGTGGAGCATTGAGGGACGAAGTCTTGAGTTTATTGGATAAGGAATGGCGTCCATCTTGATCCACACCTTCGTCCAATCGGGAACCTGCAACTAAATAATACAAGCCTGCACAACACCTCGTGAGATCTGGATATAGATGTATAAAGCAACAAGAATGAAAGATCATGCAAAAATAATCTTATTTAAGCATATAACTGAAATTCTTGAGCATACATAATATGGATAAGCAAGAGCAAGTAATCTAACTTGCCTAGTTTACACTCTTACTTGATTCAACCGAATCCTTGAAGCCAGAAAACAAAAGCAGCACAGAAATTGGAAAGAAATTGCAGTTACCACATTAGCAGCATGACGTTGGGAATCCACACAAACAGATGCACTACACGGTATAGCCTCCAAAACTTCTTGATTCACAATAAAAAATATAGCAATATTACAATGGCAACAACTCCTCAATCCAACTCCAACTAGCTTGGAAGAGGCAGCCTGAGCTTTATTTATACAGAAAAAAGGAGATCCAGCCCAGGGGGTGCAAATCCCAAGAAGATAGACCACTGTAGCTGAAGGAGAGTCCATCAATGCTTGATCTGTGTCTAACTGAGCCAGATCTGAGTCTCACTGAGTGCAACTGTCAATTGGAGAGCTGAACTGACTGATACCTCAACCAATTGACTGAAGCATCCACCAAAACTCATCCAGATGATCCCAAACATGTGGAGGAGAGAGGGAGGGCGAAATTCCCCATAAAGGATGCTGAAGTTCAACTCTGGATCTGTCTAGATCACCTCCTTCAGTCAATGATTTGTCAGATCCAGTCAATCTGGTTCAGATCTGATTGATTTCAATCAAATCGGCTGAGAATCCACTGATCTAGGATTTTGGATTTGCTCCATTATTCATCAATTTATTAATTAAAATAATCAATAATTGATTTTTTGGGGCTTTCTGGCCTGAGTGATGGAAAATCACTCAAAACTAGGAAAAAGTGTGTCCATGGGTTTACATGGTGCTCTTAGCTTGAAAATGAGCACCCACATGAATGAAACTGATTATTTGGCCCACTTTTATTACAAGACCAATTTTTCCAATTAAACTATTAAAAAATAGCCCAAGTTTTGGAAAAATTAAATTTTAATAAAACACATTGAAAAAATTAAAAATTTAAAAAAGTTGAAAAAACCTAGGGGGACTTAGACATGTTCATATGACTCGACCATGATGCCTAGCATGTTTATACATTGACACATAGACTCTAATAACCTCAATAGGCCTAAATGCCAAGCCGACCACCCCAACTTTGGAGGTATGGAGTGAGAAACTCAGAAATTATCAGTCGTTTATTCAACAACCAATAATAACCAAGGAAAAAAAACACCCTGGGCTGATCGGATTGACAAATAAAGTCTAAGGGACCAAATCTTTTACAGACACTATCATGCTAGAACATTTATTACAATTCCCCCATGGGGTATGAACATGTGATATAGTACAACAAAGCTTCTCAGAAGTAAGACTGAAGGTCTTTTGAAGTCCGAACAAGTTATCCTTGTCCGGTTCACCAGGCTCACTTGATAAAATACCGCTAAGTACAACTTAGGTGGTAACACCAGGGTAAAATCCTTGTCTCTTGTGTATAGTTATCTTTTAGTGATCTTTGTTTTTACTTATATTGGAAATGGATAATTCTATAATTGTGGCATGAAGTAAATAATGAAATAAAGTTGAAAGAGATGAAAATTATACTGCTAAGCTGAAAACACTAACATTCTCAACTATATGATTGGCCTACATGTCTTCCAAATTGGCCTCCTCTAGATTGTTGTCACAGTTCTTAAATCTGTTTTTAATTTTCATCTTCTCAGGATATTGTGACAATAATCTTAGGTTATAGTGCACATAAACTAGGCTATCTGCCCGGTCTACATTTAGCTTGTTTCTCTCCATGTTGTGGATAAAGCTGTAAGCTGCTTCAACACCTCTTTGTAGAAAGTGTCAACAAATTGAGAAAATATCTTCATCGCAAAATACTATAGTTGTGGGAAACCACCATCATGCAAGCTTGACAAAGGGATAAGCTATCCTATCTTGATCTTTAACTGTATGTTCAAACCAAATACCCCCTTCCCATTGTCATATGTGCTTAGTTGTTGTTGTATGACATCACATAGCCTCATTACTAGTTAGAGATCGTTTTGTCTAATGTAGCCAAATATCCCATTTGAACCTCTGTAACCATGTGTGGTTTTTTCTTCACCCCAACGCAGGGTGTTGGTCTTCCTGGCCACTTTGTATAGTAATAGAATGGTTTAAGGACAATTCAATCAGTGCAGTGGGATATTTGACATATTCCATCCTTCAACCACCTTTTTTCTAATAACATCATATGGCCTATCTTGGTATCCATATGCTCATACACCTCGAAATGATTGGCTAATTCAAGTCTGCAAACTGTATCATGTTATAAATGGGCTAGGTGAACTATAGAACATACATAACCTGTGACCAAATGTCATCATCTATAATACTAGACAGGACCTTTAGGCCTGAAGTGTCCCATGTCCATCTGTTGGACACACACACGTCTGGACATGGTGTCAGACGTGTTTTGGATGTCTTGTTTTAGGACACGTCCAAAACACCAGTCTGACACCGTGTTAGGACGTGTCCCAAGCTGTGTGAATTGTGTCCCTAAAACATGACACTTCTAACCCAAAAAAACTGTAAAAAAACATTTTAATTCCCATTCATTCACATTTTTTCAGTGAGGCTTTAATTATGTGAGAGGTATTTTTGTAGGTGAAGAGCATTAGAAGGTTTTCCATCTTGATCTATCCCTTTTTGTATTTGCTAGTGGCATTCCGACATCTATGTAATACATTTTGATTTTGATGACATAATGAGAAATATGATTTTGACATCTATGTAATAGAACATTTTGATTTTTGATGGCTTAATGAGAAATTTTATGAGTCTATGAGAACTCACTGCACCAATGGAATTATAGCCCCTCATGTTTGTCATCCTTCTTTGTCTGCAGTTTGTGATGCATTTTTATTAATCTTCCTGTTGAATTATATAGCTTTGGAAGCTATTTTTTATGTAATTAAACTATGTACATAAAAAGTTTTTGATGTCAAGTGTCAATACCCCGTGACAAGTGTCAATAGATCATGCCATGAGTCAATACCTAGTGACAAGTGTCAAAAGGTTAAGCCATGTGTCAAACTCAAGCTATGTGTCAAGGGATGCTTAGAGGCCTGCTTAAGGCGGTCCCTAGGAGGCCTGCTTAGGGCGGTCCTAAGGAGATGCTTAGGGCGGTCCTAGAGGGCTACTTAGGGCGGTCATAGGGGGTGGGTTAGGGCAACCAAGCCCAAGTATAAAAGGAGGCTGTTCCTCACCATTTGGACACACAATTTTGTTGAAGTCTCCTACTGCTATAAAGCTGATTAATACCTTTTATTCTCTTGCTGTTATATGACTAGTACTCCTACTGTTCTACTGCTGCGAGAGGTGCTGAAACAGAGGTGCTGAGGCTGCTGCAGTAATGGAGATGAGGCTGCTATAGTAACTATCATAAGTTTGCTGTAGTAAGAGGTTATGATAGTCAACTTTGGGGTCATTATCAGGATGTTATTGTAAGTATGCTATCAGCTATTAATGAAGTTTGTAAGTGCTGAAACAGAGGTATTGTTTCAACACTCTAAGTTCAGGTTTGTTAGTCAAGAAGTCTTGTATTGGTATTGTACTTTGTTGAAAAATATCAAGAAATGCTTTGGCTGGGTTTTCTACCCCAAGAGGGTTTTCCAGGGTAATCTTGTGTTCTCTCTGTGATTGTCTTACCTTCAGTGATCTGTACTTATTTAGATGTATGCTTATGTCTGATATATGCTGCAAAGTTTTCAAAATTCCTACATACATATAGGTTTTCAACACTTCCATGTACATTTACATATTACATTGTTTGGCTCTTAGCCTCTCAAATAAAGTCAGGGAGCACACCAATAAGTATTCTGTAGGGGCATATTCCACAAACCCCATCACAAGGGGATTCATTTCACATAGTGGAGGTTACCCCTTATTTCTATTCCTACCCATGACATTGAATCTAAGTGGCATCATCATTGTAAGTGGCATATTCTAAAATATAAAGGTTGTTTAGTAATGGGAAAAGATGATAATAGGGTGTGGCTCCATCCATGTAATCTAATCAAATAGAAATAGTACTAGTTTGGTTGGCTCTTGCGGGCATCCAATAGTGGAGCAGGGGAAGCCAATCACCAACCTTTCTCCCTTGTTCCAATAGTGGAGTGTGGCCTATCCCTTTTCACTAATGGGGTTTCAGTTAGATCAATCATTGAAATATGCATCATGATTTGTGAGTGTGTAATGTGTATTTATTGTGATTTCTTTTGAATATTTGTAAATGTTCTAGTTTCTACAAAAAATTGGATCTCTCTCTTTCTCTCTCTCTCTCTCTCTCTCTCTAATATGTGTGTGTGTGTCTTCCGTCTCCCAATTCTGGGGTTCGCCGTGTCCATGTCGGACACTTGTATTCCCATGTTCTCCGTGTCCCGTGTCCTCGATAAGGTGACTTTGGTCATCATCGAACTAGCTTTCTCATAGATAACAAGATTTCTCTCTATCAAAATCCTCTACCATCCACAACTACCTTGAATCACTTGCCACCTTATGAGACAATTCTTATCTTAACTTCAATTGATTTATGGATTTAATGGTAGTATCTTCCATAAGCTTTTAATCCATTTACATTTGTCATGCTT
>LPNX010589687.1:43778-186190 GCA_001517045.1 Pseudotsuga menziesii | reverse complement strand
GGGGGGGGGGGGGGGGGGGGGGGGGGGGGGGGGGGGGGGTGAATCAGTGAGCTTGCCCCTAATTCCAATTTTTCAACTTTTTGTAACCTTAGCATATATCATTTACATTTCCACTTTAACAGAGATCATCATTCATACTAAGCTATACAAAGCTATTCTTTAAACATGCCATTCATCACAACAATTCACACCAATAGAGACACAAGATATAAGCTTTGTAATCTTTTTATATTTAATTCAAACAGCTACAACTGTGGGGTCTATCAACTTCAACTGAATCAAAAGCACCAACTTTTATTCCAAGACTCAGCTTGGTCTCTTCTTAGATCCTACCAAGGTTACTTGGGAGCTGGAGCGGGAAGCGAAATTTTCAGAAGCCTCTGGTTTGGAAGCGTTTTTTATATAATATATATTTTTAATATATTTTGATGCATATATGCCAACAGATGCTTGTATAATGTTGAATTAGCCATGCAAAGCATAAAAACATGAAATAAACCATAACATGATAAATCATAATACCATATAACATCATTCATCGACCATCAATGATTCAATCAATTATCATATACTAGTGAATTTGTCAAACATAGGTCCATTATCCATAACATCAAATTATCAACCTTACAGCTTCAGAGTTCAACTTCAAACTTCAAGCTTGAATTGCCATGTAATGTTCACAAAATATACCGTAATAAATATAAAAGAGTCAATGACTCAAGTTCTTGAATCTCAACAGTGCAGAAACTTGAAAGTACTGTAAATAAGAAAAGACAAGAAAAGTAGATTTTATGGATGTTACCTCTTGCTGCAGGAAATTTATAATTACTTTTCCCGTGTTCTATGAACAAAGGGAGCGGGATTTTCATCCCCAGTAGCCACCGATGTTGAACATCTTGAGCCACGTCCAAGACTTGGTCCTGCATGACCCCCCCTTACTGATGCAGGCGGGGGTTGTGAAGTTGACCTCTAGGCAAAGATGGTGCATCTAGAAACAAGGTAGCAGATGGCGTTGGCATTGTTGTTGCTGCTGCTGCATGGTCATCCTCATCGCCCAAAAGCTCATCCCTCAAGCGGTCTAAAGTTAAGGCTCCATCCTCCAAGTTATGCTCCTTCGGATTGTTGTCCTAAGTGACATATGATCTATCATTTTTGGCCTGCTCACAGTAATGAGTCAACAACCTCAAGTTGTAATGTACATAAACCAAGCTTTTTGCTCGATTTTCATTTAATAGGTTTCTTTTCACCGAGTGGATGAAGCTATAGGTGCTCCAACACTTTTCTGCAGAGGAACTGTTTACCACCTGTGAAAGCACTTTGGTTGCCAATTTATGCAAGCGTGGGCATGATGATCCATACATGTTCTACCATTCAATAGGAGGTGCCCTACCTCGATCTTTTCTAGCATGCAAAGTACCAAACAAACCAATATCACTGAGGTATTTGCTTAATTCACTACACAATACGACACATTCCTCTTCATCAGGGACCAACTTATCTATAGTAGCCATGTACCCAATCTGTACCTCTGGATCTGTGTGGGCCTTTCTCCTGACCCCACCCCCAGGTGCTGGTTTGGCCAAGCAAGATGGAGAATAATATTTTGGTGTTAATACATATGCTAAGGCATGCAGTGGAGCGTTGAGATGTTCCCACCTTTTGACCACGTGTGTGAATATGGTCATATAGGATGGGATCCTTCGATTCAACAATATCTTTAATCAGACCCAACACACTATCCATCTGCTCATACACCTCTCCAATTACTGACTTATTTGTATCTGCAAACCGAATCATGTGATAAATGGGCTTTGTGAACTGCAAAACAAACTTAACACTTGCCTAAAATTGACCATCAAGAACTGTGTTTTCCACATCCTGAAAATCAAGTTGTCAAATGTGGATGTAGCCCTATCTTTCAAGACTTACCATGATTCACTTGATACCATGCTAGCCAATGCCTCTCTTACCTTCAAAAGGTGCCTGAAGGTGAGGTAATAGCTAACAAATCTAGTCTTTGCTATCTTTAATAGCTCTAACTTCGAGTGAGTGTGGAAAATGCCACGGGGCTTGCTATGGTTGGTAATAAATCTTATCATGTGCTTTCCCTTTTTGTACAGTTCACCAATCCATTTGTATTCATTTTCCTTCAACTTAATAATTTCATGCATCAAAAGGTTCACTGTGTGAACCAAACACCCAGACCAAAATATGTTGGGGTATTTATCTTTAATGATTGCTCCCGTTGCCTTACAATTAGCAGCATTATCTGTTATGACTTGGATGACATTGTATGGACCAATAGCTTCAATGTTTTTGAGTAGGAGTTGTGCAATGTTAATGCCGGTCTTGAATTTATATGAGTAGTCATGTGTCGAAAGGAAGACTGCACTAGTACTAGAGAGTCGAGACACCACGGATATTTATGAATGGCTTACCTTTCACATTGGTCCAACCATTTGATACACAATTGATACCCCATATTCATTCCAAGCATTTGTGAATTGCTCCAAAGCAGTTTGGATCTTGGCTTTTTCCTTGTCAAGCCGCACAGTTCTAGCTTTGTCATACCCGAGGCTCTTGTATCCTGCTAGGGCAGTGCGGATTGCCTCTACCATTTCATGCCAATAGGGTGAGCGAAGAACATTGAATGGTATGCCACATGCATAGAGAAACTGATACACTTTTGAATCCACGTCATCCCTACCATCTTGATCAAGGAAATCTGATATTGTCTTGCCATGTGATTGCATGGGAGAGAATCCACTACCTTGGGTGGATGGGCCTCCAGTTCTTGGTGAGCATGAAAGGTCATGGTCATCCGATGATCGTTTTGTTATGTTTTGTGCTTCAAATTCTTCCTTCTTATAGATGGCTCTTTGTGTTGATACCTCATTTGGCCAAACACAAACTCCTACAATTTTCTTTCATCACATGGCATGTGCCCACATAGATGTCTTCTCACATGGGTATATGAACCTGTGTATGTCTTTTTACAATGGGGGAAAACAAACTTTTTGGTTCCACCCCCTCTAGTTCCTGCTTGCCTTGTGACATATTTCCACAAGGGTGTGGGGTCCTCCTCTTCCTCCTCTCCATGGTATGTGCCACTTCCCACTTCTTCATCCTCTTCCTCATTCCTCCTCATGTTTCCAACAACCACTATCAAAATAACAAATGGAACCAACAAAATAAACGATAAACCCATCATCATGGTTGATGCTAAATGGAACTAGAGATTTAACCTGTTTCCTACAATAGAATGAGGGAGGAACTAGAGATTTAACAATGTACATTACTACATTCTAACACAAAGCAAATGACAAATGAACAAAGAAGGTTGTAGAGCCTACCTCTTTGGCTCCTGCTCTCCCATGGTGACAACCTTTTCGTTCTCCTCTCCTCCCCTCTCCTCTTCTCGTCTTCTCTTCTTCTCTTCTCTTCTTTTGTCCTCTTCTCTTCTTGTAATGTTCCCAGAAGTGACATGCATGCAAACCCTAAAAGTGAGATGCATGCAAACCCTAAAACTTATATGCATGCAAACCCTAAAAGTGACATGCATGACATCTAAGCATTATTTAATGATGCATGCACCCAATTAAGTCTCCATGCGCATGCATGCAAGTCAACTGCAAATTAGAAGTTAAAATGACCTAATTAGGTCAAAAGTTAGGGTTTTCGTAGTTGAAAGTTATAAAAGAAAGATAAAGTGAATGGAGACTTTACTTTTGATTATTATTGATTTTGGAGCTCTTGAGTAGCAGCACAACGTGCGGCCACAACAGTTGGGGTTGGAGACGATGTCTTCAACTAACGGGGTTTCAGTAGTGAGATATCTGCCCTAGTCTCCTTAAGGATAAACCATCCAGGTTTGTCACCGTGTTTATTGCATTCATCATTATCCAGTGTTCCAGTATATGTTCGAGGTTATTTGTAGGTTCATCCGTACAGCTGGGGGCATTTAGCTGGGAAACCCCAGTCATTCACCAGGACTCTGGATCACCATATTTCTTCTGCTTGTGGCCTGCATCCTCACTGATAGGATCACTCTACTGCATTGAGTGATTATCAGCCATCAGATTGTCCATCCGGGGCAGCTAGCTGCAAATTTCAGGGTTGTGGGGGCGTGAGCAGCAGATTGGTAGACCAATTCGCTAGGGCATCTGGAGAGGTAAAACTCTTGCATGCTTCGGCCATCCTCTCCGGCACTGGCACACCTACCTTCCGACCTACTTCCAGCCGAAACTGGCCATCCCTTTAACAAAAACGTCACATGTATCTGATTCAGCCTACCGGGGTATTGCAGCAGGAAATTAGGTCATTTCTTCATCAGCTCAACTCATCTTGCATGTGTATTCTCTCTGGAGCATATTCAACCGACTTATCAGTGGTAAATGTTCATTCTATCCTGCAAACCCTAACCCTAATTTTAGCTATAAAATAGGGAAATTTTGCATGGCAGTTTGCATGCCCGGCTATTTCAAGTCATATCAAGGTTTTGCTCACCATACTTTTACTCAGGAGACGTTCTTACAAGCACAAACTAACCCAACTTCATTATCAACAGTCACAGTGTAGTCTTCAAGAGAAAAGAGTTGACAAGAACCCCAAAAATTCCACTCAAAACAACAATCTACCAATCTTCTAAATGCTGCTGCTCCAGTGTTCTCTGGTACTACTGCTCCTGTACTTTTACTGTGTTAAGGATTCACCACCAGAGTTGGATTCATACTGCAGCTGCCAGCGAATTGCCTTAGTTACTGCCACTGTCATAATTTCACTCCTCCATAAAGATACCAAACGGTTGCCTCAGTGATGCCCTAGTCGAGTTTGAATTTATGAAAGGAAAAAGATAGTGGGGCTTCCAACCATATGACCAGATTTAAAGAATCCTTTGTGAAGCTATCTGAACATGAGTAAACTTGGGGATGACTACCAATACCCTATAAAAGGAAGTGGTGAAGCTTCTTACAAGTTGAACTCTGGCAAATTTTTGAAGATGAAGGATGTCCTATATGTACTAGGACTCAAGAAGAATCTTCTCTCCATATCTGCATTGGATACAAAGGTATGAGGGTTGCATTTATTGATGGACAAGTTCTTATGTGGCCAAAAGGAAAGACCATGGATGATGCAGTAGTGATTGGAGAGCAAGAGGGAGGCTTATACAAACTGAAGGGCCAACCTGAACAAGCCTTGGTCCATGACTCCATGGAGCCAAGTGAATTGTGGCATAGAAGGCTTGCACATGTGCACTATAGAGCACTATCACTTGCAAGCAAAGCAGTTAACGGTCTTCCTGAAATCCAGACAAAGAATGAAGGCATCTGCAAAGGATGTGCAAAGGGAAAGAACATAAAGAAGTCATTTCCAAGTAGTGAGAGCAAAGCAAAAGGAATCTTGGAAGTCATCCACTTTGATGTATGTGGTCCAATGTCATCCAGTTCATTGAGTGGGTATGTATATTATGTTTCTTTCATTGATGATTTTTCTAGGAAGACATGGATACATTTCTTGAAGAACAAAGATGAAATATTCAACAAATTCAAGGAATTCAAAGCCTTGATAGAGAACCACACATGAAAGAAAATCAAGACCCTTCGATCAGACAATGGGGGAGAATTCACATTAGAAGAATTCAAGAAATTATGCAGAGATTCAGGGGTTAAGAGGGAGTTGACCACTCCATACAATCCACAACAAAATGGAGTTGCAGAAAGGAAGAATAGAACGATTATGGAAGCAACAAGAGCAATGCTTCATGATCAGGATTTTCCTATGCATTTATGGGCGGAAGCTGCAAGAAAAACCGTGTATGTAAAGAATCGTACTCCACATAGAATACTGGACACCAAGACACCAGAAGAAGCTTTCTCCGACGAGAAACCAGAAGTCAGATATCTTAGAATATTTGGTTGCCTGGTGTACATACATATTCCAAAGGAGAAAAGAACGAAGTTAGATCCTTCAAGAAAGAAGGGCATATTTGTGGGATATAGTGAAAGCTCGAAGGCTTACAAAATATACTTTCTAGGGTTCAAGAATATCGATATCAGCAGGAACATGACATTTGACGAAGACTGAACATACAACAAATCCAGAAAGCTACCTATTAAAGACATTGAAGAACTAGAAGTACCTAGGATCCGGGATATAACAATGAATGAAGCAACTTTAGAAGAAGATCGAGAAATGGAAGAACCTCGGAAACCTGTAGATCCACCCTGTGAGAAGAATTCTCTCAAGAGAAAACCAACATGGGTATGAGAGGCATTTCTAGATGCAGAGAAATATGGCGCTTTAGAAGGAATGCACAGAGAAAGCAAGAGACCTAGGCCATGCTCCAGTTATGTATCCCTGCTATGCGACATCATTGGCAAGGAACCTTCCAACTATGAAGAAGCGGAAGAAAAGAAAGAATGGAAGGATGCCATGATCGAGGAGTACCAGTCGATCATGACGAATGATGTCTGGAATGTGGTCCCGAGACCAGAAGGTAAGTCTGTTGTGACCTCTAAGTGGATCTACAAGATCAAGCATGCTACAAATGTCAGCATAGGAAATACAAGGCGAGATTTGTGGCACGTGGCTTCTCCCAGAAAGAAGGGATAGATTATGAGGAGACTTTTGCACCTGTAGCCAGATACACTTCCATCAGAACTGTACTTGCTTTGGCTGCAGTGATGAAATGGTAGGTACACCAAATGGATGTCAAGACAACATTCTTGAATGGTGTAGTGGAAGAGGAAGTGTATGTGGAGCAACCACCCGGATTTGAGACACATGACATGCAGACTCATGTGTGCAAATTGAAGAAAGCTTTGTACGGATTGAAGCTGTCGTCCATGACATGGTGCGACAGGGTGGACAACTTCCTGATTAGTTTGGGTTTTACCAAGAGTAAAGCAGTCTCCAACCTTTACTACAAGGTTGAAAAAAGGCACCCAATGATACTCCTACTGTATGTAGATGACCTGTTTGTGACAAGTGAGGATGGGTTGATTGCAGATACAAAGAGGAAGCTTGCTACCGAGTTCGAGATGAAGGACTTGGGCATGATGCATTATTTTCTAGGTAGAGTGTAGATGGAGTCTTCCTTGGTCAAGGGAAGTATACAGTAGAGATCCTGAAGAGGTTTGGGATGATGGATTGCAAGGAAATAGCCACAAAAGTTCACTTGGTTGCGGCAAAATATATATTGAGGTACTTGAAGGGTACAATTGATTATGGCCTCAGATATGACGTGAATCAAAAGGTTAACCTATAGGGTTATGTTGATTCGGACTGGGATGGCAGTGTTGTAGATAGGAAGAGCACTTCGGGGTGCTGCTTCAATATCGCATCAGGTGTGATCTTTTGGTTTAGCAGGAAGCAGTCCTGCGTGGCATTGAGTACAACCGAAGCAGAGTATGTCGCAACTTGTTCGGCTAGTTGTGAGGCAGTATGGCTTAGGAAGCTGTTGTTTGATTTGTTTGATCTCCAATTAGAGGCGACTTGTATCTTCTGTGACAACTAGAGTTGTGTGAAGTTGTTCGAGAATCCATTGTTCCATGACAAGTCGAAGCACATTGAGATCAAGTACCACTATATTAGGGACATGGTGCAGAGAGGAGCAGTGAAGCTCTAGTATGTTGCGATAGACGAGCAGATAATCAATGTGTTGACGAAGCCACTAGCGAGAGTGAAGTTTGAATACTTCGGAGAGAAGCTTGGTGTACTTCAGATCGAGGTTCCTTTCAAGGGGAGGTAATGAGTCTAGAAGACGTAGATGCATGAGAGCCTTTCTCACATGGTGGTAGGTGTGTCTTTCCATGTTGCAGATGTAAGGGCTGTGGCCGTTTCAGCATGGTTGAGGTGTGTGCATCTGGGCTGTGCGCCGTGTGACGATGAGATGATCTGAAGATGATGAGATGGTAGTAGGAGATTCAGGTTTTGCAAAGGCATTTAATCAGTCTTGGGAGATCCTTCAGGTTTTGTAGAGGCATATAATCAGTCCTGGGATGCTCCTTCAGGTTTTGTAGAGGCATATAATCAGCCCTGGGATGCTCCTTTAGGTTTTGCAGAGGTATATAATCAGTCCTGGGAGATCCTTCAGGTTTTGCAGAGGCATATGATCAGTCTTGGGATGCTCCTTTAGGTTTTGCAGAGGCATATAATCAGTCCTAGGAGATCCTCCTGGTTTTGTAGAGGCATATAATCAGTCCTGGGATGCTCCTTCATGATTTGCAGAGGCAATGTAATAAGTCCTGAGCTATACCTACCTGATGACTTGCTCGCTGAAATGAAGACCTACATGGAGGCTAGGCCTACATCCAACATGAAAATGGGCTGGCTCTGTAGAACTTCCTATGATGAGTAGATTCGAGAGATATCACCATTTGATCGAGATGATGAGGACAACAACAACAGTGGCAATGATGATCCAACCATGATGATGATCCAACATTGAAGACTTGTGCCAGTATGTATTGATGGCTGTGTCAGGAGAATACCTTCCTAGTTAAGAGGGAGTGTTAATGTAATTGTAGCTTTGAAATATATTCACTTGTATATTTCTATTGTATTTTATTGTAACTCCGACGGAGATGTTTATTCTTTCGTTTGGGAGAGTCATTATTGTATTTAAGTCATGTAAACTCATTCAAGTGAACCCTCCATTGTATGTCAGGGCATTAGACCCCAGAGTTAAGTTGTAATTGGGTTATTAGACTCTCCTAGAGAAGTTGGCCCAATCTAGTTGAGGGAAAAGTCAAGTGAAGATAAAGTATAAATAGAGAGGGCGCCTCTCTCATTTATTATTCACCCACTCATCAAGGTCGCATGAGTGAGAGAGAAGACAAGTTCGCACAAGTGGGGGAGAGAGAGAAGCTGTTGAAGAACATCTCCATATTTTGGGTTTACTTTTTCTATTGGTGCTCATTCTATCTCTGAGGAAGTTGCAGGGTTTTCTCCTTTATGGTTTTTCTGAGGAAAATCTGTCTCTTTTCTCTTGTAATTATTGCTGTACATGTTATTCTCTCAGATAAGATCCTAGATCATATTGAATAAAATTGTAAAAATCTAACAAACCCACAATTCCTTTTGTGATAACCCTGTTGTTAAAGAACCCTGTGTTCCATGAGTGCACCAAACATATTGATGGCCGTTGTCATTTCATCCAATGACTTATAAAAGATGGAGAAGTTGAGCTGAAATATTGCCCAACTCAGTATTAAACTGCAAACATTTTCATCAAGTCTCTTGGCCCAGATAAATTTGTAAACTTGAAAGTTGAGACAAACTTAGTGTAGTCTCTAGAATGACCATTAAGGGAGGATGTTAGAGTTATTTAGTTAATAACGGTCATCTAGACTATAGACTGTCATATTAATAAAGTCACTTGTTGACTTAGGCTAAATCATGTTTTAATGTTGTGTTAATGACTTAAATATTATTCAAGTAATTTTATGGTTCATGCATCTAGGGTTTAAACACTTGGGGTTTTTGTCACTCATTTATTATAAAAGGACATGCTCTCCTTCTCTATTATCAAAGAAGTATTTTTTTCTTCCAAGTTCACTTCGGTTATTGGTTTTCTTTATTTCCAGTTTCTTTTTGTTATAGTCAATCACTAAAATAGAAAGTGTCAGCAGCTGCTGGTGAGTAAAGAGTTGGGGTAGGATGTCTTGACAAGAGTGAATATTAAATTTTCTGGGGTCTATTGTCGAGGTATACAGTGATGAAATTTATATTTCTAAATTTTCAGGGGTCTAGAACTTGCTATGGGATATATTAAGAGTTGATATGGGATATATTAAGAGACAAATGGATGGTAAATCTTTTGGGGTCTATTGTTGATTTCTATTCAGGGATAAATTTCTTCAGACATTTATTACTTTTTTCACCATATTTGTTGCTTGTGTTTTGGCATTCCTGTATGAAGTGGTTGATTGATTATGTTTGTTTTGCGTATGCTTATTTTGAATAATACCTCGTCTCTCAGGAACGACAAACAGCAAAAGAAGGTGCATCACTCTGTACCTATAGAATATCATCAGAAGGATTGCCATTGCTTCTTCCTTACCTGAGAAAGCAGATCATTTATGCACCAAAAGAAGATTTCAAATTGCTGTTGTTATCCCGGGTGGTGCCTTTTGCAGCCTTTCAAGATCCTGAATTTCGGACAGAAGCGTCAAATTTAGTACCTGGATGCTGTGTCATCGTACTACACAAAGGTAACTGAGCACTGGACTGGAGCATGCTAAAATGTTTTCACATCTCTCAGAATGTATTTTATGACTTTCCTTTTGAAATCTATCTTCTTATTCATCAGAATATTTGGCATGTGTAAATTGGACATTTTTTCCCAAACATTTGTGGTTGCAGACGAAAAAGATATAGACAATTGCTCTGCATCTTATGTGTCTTCCAGTAAGACTCCTGATATTGCAATAGGATGCTGGAAGGGAAGGACAAATTTAAGCCTTATGGTTTCACAAATAGAGTCTGAGGAGTTACTTGAAAGATTATTTTTCAAGTATGGAAAAGAGCTGCAAGTTGACTCAATATCCAGATGTAATAATATTCATGAGGAAGTGGATGAAGCCAATATCTTGGATAATGATACTGCAGAAGAAGCTGATGAAACAAAGAACGTCTTAGAAACAAAAATAAACAGCACATGAGACGAGCAAGGTTTGGGATTTAATCAATTGGTATATTTTTTTCTTAGGTCTAACGGATGCATTTGTTGGTCTATGATGGAAAAGTGGACAGCATTGTATTGATAGTAAACCTGGTTAACTTATTTGACAAACATTATTATTGGGACAACTTGTTCTATTTGAATGTAAGTTTTCCTAAATCGAAAGGATTATATTTGGAAACGAGGCTTTAGATTATCCAGAACCAAATACAGATAAAGGTAGTCATGATATGAATCATGATAGAGTTACTTCAGGAAATTAATTTCTAAGATAGTTTGGAAGGTGATATTAGGTAAGCCTCATGTTGAGTTTGTTTCAAGTCTCTTTCTATGACGACTATGAAGAGTTTAGTAGTACTTGGCCATTGGAGTTGGAAATTATTATCCAATATTAAATCTGGTAAGCTCATGGCCTTTGACAGTCATTTTTATATATTATATAGTATTTCGGGAGTTGGTGATGGTCTGAATGCATTGAATTTTCTGTGAAATCCATCAGATCAAGAGAAATTTTGTTAATTAACAGAAGCAAAAATATGACATGTTCGTTGATGGCTATTGGATAGAATTGGCATCTGTGATGTAGGGTGCCTTTTTGCAAGATTCCTTGCCTTTGGCACATGAGCATGTCTAGAGTACCTTACAGAACACAGGATGGGGGTTTTCACCTGTAAACAAGATAAATCAATATATAGAACTACTAAATGTAATACATGGAATATTACTCTGGGCCAACAGCCCTGCATATGAAGATTGCTCTTGCTAGCTGAGAGTTGCATCAGCTTATAGTGATGTATCTCATTATGTTTTTGTATTCTTCTAGATTCTGAAGTTCCGTAAGATCATTTTCATGGATACTTTCTAATTATCAAGTAAAATGATACTTTTTAGATATGTAGAATATGATTCTCTTTTAGAAACATTGTTTGAGATCGAGGAGTTTTTAGGCAGCCTTGATAGATGTCTATTTAATATGTTGTTTATTACTCGTTATAGGTATATGTTTCTGTCACGTCCCTGAACCATAATGTATGTGAATGGAACTTGTGGTATATGTTAATTTCAACTCATACTAACCAAGCCTAACAACCAATTTCCACTGATACTGGCATCGACTCTGAATCTAAGATCACCTTGGATCCAATCACAGGGTGTCCCAACAACCTGTATATTCTCCCATCTGACATCAAGCATTGTCGCTGCGTCCAGGGTAGCTCCCTCTAGATATATGAGCACCTGATCACACTGGAACACAACTTCATCTCTGCTGTCCTCCAAAGTTGATACTGAGAGCAAGGTTGTCTTCAACTCCGGAACAAAGAACATCTCTACCACCTCTAGAGACCCTCTTGAATCTAGGTGGAATCGTGTACATCCTACATGCATGCTAGTAGTCCCACAACCCACATGGAAGTCTGTGTTTATCTTTGATACTCTACAGAACATTGACTTCATTCTCGTCATATGGTTAAATGCACCACTGTTCATTGAGAAAGAAGTAACACTGTCGACTTCTACAACTCCTGTGGCTTAGATTTGCTCCTCAGATCTGTTTGTTGCTGCCCTGACGACTTCTCTTCTCCTTTGGATTGATCTCCCGCCATGCCCTGATCTTAGGATAAAAGTCATTCTGACCATCTTAGATCATGATGGGTGCCTAAACCTTTTGCTTGATGCCCAAGGTCTGTTCTAGGCTTCCCAAGCTTGCCTTGACCTCTCTACAACTTCCCAAAGCCTTTTTGGGCATGCCCAATCTTTTTTGCTTGCTGCCCAACCACTTGTTGGGCATCCCGAGCCTTCCTGAGCGCTGCCCGAGGACTGCTATCTCTTTCTTGAAACTTTTGCAGTTTGTTCGATTGCTTTTCCGCGCTGCCCAAGTCCATTTGGGCCAGCTTAGCTTCTTTATGCGGTTGCCCAAAATTTTATGGGCAACTTCCCTATTGTCCAAAATTTGTTTGGAATTTGCCTTGGAAGTTACCCAAAGGCTTACCTGAGATCTTGGGTCTGCTGTGCCCCTGCCCAGGCCTATACAGTTGGTTGGACTTCTCTTGGTGGTTGGATTTGTTGGCTACGACTATAACCATCATCGACGACTCTGTTGGTTGGTCCCTTTTGCCAACGATTGCAATTGCCACATCACTCCACGTTCTTCCTTTGTTGCGAGTCGACCTTGCACTTCACCTCTACGACGAATCCCTTTCAAGTGCTCGATTTGCCCTGCTTGCCATTGGTTACCTTCGTCTTAGCCTGTGTGGGTTTTCCCTGTGCCCTTGATCCGTGCTGGCCTATCAACTACTCTCCTTTCGATAGCCTTTCATCACCTGTGAGGTTTCGAGTCACTCACCTTCGTAGTCAACATCGTGGGCTTCTTTTCTCTGCCATTAACTCCTGTCTTTTCTTTGCGGATCCGCTATGCCGATGCCTAGCTCGACCGCTTCTACCTTCAGTGTGCGAGCACTTAATTGCTGGGATGATATGCTTGGTGGCTTCCACCACCACCAATACCCAACTGATGTCGACA
This sequence comes from Pseudotsuga menziesii, assembly GCA_001517045.1. NCBI lineage: Eukaryota > Viridiplantae > Streptophyta > Pinopsida > Pinales > Pinaceae > Pseudotsuga > Pseudotsuga menziesii. The sequence continues at coordinate 172,985 of LPNX010589687.1, read as the reverse complement.
CTATGGCGTTTCCTAGCATGAGCCCTACTCCTAAACTGCCCTTTTTTCTTGAGTCTGCACTTGCTGTTGAGCCCTTGTTTGGCACGATCCTAACTCTCTTGCCCCCTTTCGTAGTTCACATCTAAACTCGAGCTCGACTCCCAACTACTTCATCCACTTGCTCCAGGTTGCAATCCACAATAGCCATCGCTAGTCTCCTATCCACTGCCACTTAGCTGCTACAACGTTCTCACTGTTACATGCAATTGATTTGCTTCACGTGCCTGGTTATCACGTCCAGTAGCCGTAGATCTCAATAGTCATGCGACCACATGCTGGTGTACGACATCTTTACGACCCAAACATTGCCGTACAGTTACCCCCACCTTTTTTTTCATAAATCTCTGCAAGTGTTGAAATCCTGCTCAGAGCTTCAACCTTTGATACAATGTTAATTTTCTAGATCTAGGCCCGATTAGCATTCTCAAATTATTTACAACAACAATTAACTGAAAACACGCTAGATTGTAACAACTATGTAGTGAAATAATAAATGTGAAATTATTCGTACATTGTACACTTTGTATTTACCTTGGAAAACCCCAATTGGGGAAAAACCAACAACAATAGATTTTATTAAATATAAAACCTTGGGCTCCTTTCGTAGGATGATGGTCCACTAAAGTGTACACAAATCAACAAATAAACAAGTTTGCATACCTCAAGATCAACCCTTTGATCTTGGTAGTTGGATACTATCTTCCTTGCTACCCTCACTCTTCGAGATTGTTGTGTCTCCTCCTCTCCTTGGCCTTCATTTTATTACATCTCAATGATCAAAATACCTTGGGCCGATACTATGGATTGTCAAATACCATATGCTCTAAGTCAGTTTTTAGTCATTAGCCAACATTAAGTTAATAATATGCTTTTCCTAAGTTAGACTTAGGAAAGAGATACAAAAGGTCTCTTGCTCCTCAAGCAAGCTCTAGAGAGGTCTTCTAAACGACTCTTGCATGCTCGAAACCTGGCTTATGCAAAAGTACCTGTCTGATGCTGCAAATCAACAGTATATTGCAACCTAATGTCTTACAGTTAGCTTCACATTTGTTTTTAGGACCTTCCATTCTTTCTATTCTTGTTATTAGGACTTTCCATTCCTTGTTGGATTTTGGTAAATTCTTTTGAAATTGGGCATGCCTATTCTTTATACGCAAATTGTCAAAGTTTTATTTATCCAAATCCCTTGACAAATGTTCCTAAACCGTTGCTTCTACATTAACGACATGGTACAATAGATCTAGATATCACTATGATATGGTGTCTCATATCCTAGATTCCAGGTTGGAAAATTTTGGGAGTTCCCAATCGAGGACATAAAGGAATGCAATGAGAAATTTGATCTCAAAAGTGCTAAAACTATGGGCAAGCTGGAAAATGATATCAATGAGTCGAAATTACTTGTCACTTGCATCAATGAGTTAAAAGAGCTTATGCTGCAGTTTAAGCACATGCAACATGTAAGTGAGATTAGAACCCACGCAAAGCCTAGGGGTTATAACAACAAGATGGAAGGCGACTCTTTGCTCAAGAGGAACTATTCACCAACTTTAACCATTTTTTTCTTCTTCATTGGGCACCCCAAAATGAGAGTTACCCTTGTGGCCCTTCAGCGCAACACAATATGCTTGAAGTGGGACATTTAGATCAACAAGACAAATCCCTTGGGGGTGATGTTTGCTTAGATGAACTTTGTGTTGGACATCAACACATATATGATAGAGTATCAGAGCAAGACTATTTTAGCTAGTTAACCAAGGCCATACAATCTTAGCTTGATGATGGGCTAGATGTTCCAACATTAGAATTTGGCTAGCATGGTTGAAGACTTGAGTGGTGAAAACTACTTCAACTCCACTAGGAATGAATGAGGAGACTCATTAGGAAGTGGGGATCTTGGCCCCACAAACATGTTTTTAGTCATCACATTGTAATCAATGCTAAGAACAAGGTGCCACACAAATTCATCATTCATACAACAAATTGGGTTGACCTATATATTGACACCATGCTCCCCACCTCTATGATAACACCTAATGAATTGGTAGAAAATTGATGTAAGGTTCTCTACCTTTGATGTAACAAGTGGTTCAAGGGATACCTGTCTTGAGAAGTGGTGCGCTTCATCTTTAACGGAAATGGTGAGGATATGTAAAAGAAACCAATGGAAGAAGTTGCTTTGGATTTAGAATATGAGGACGAAGTCGCTACTTTGTCTTTGAAGTGTTAGTATGATTAACTATTCGATCAATTCTTAAGGTTGAAGGTTTCATAACGAAGAAAAAGGCTATCATCCTCTTCGACCCAAGTAATACATAATTTTAGTCACAAGAAGCTTACAACATAACTCAAGAATATCACTAACCCTAACAAGAGTTCCTAGTGCCTATCCCACAAATTCTCAAGGTTGAAGGCTTCATAATGATGAAAATGGTTATCGTCCTGGTTGTTTTAACTTATACATAATTTTATTGATATATGTTTACAACATAACTGACTATTTTATTTACCTAACAGGAGCTCCTAGTGATGATTCCCAATAGGCAAACGATATCCTGCGGCAGGAAATGCCATAACGTTAAACTAAACATGATTGATTTCCATATATTTTAAACCTTATGTATGCTATTGAACTAGTATTAGGCATTATGCTCGTAGTTCAATGGTACTATATTGTAGGCACCATTGCCATCAACTTTGTGGAATGCTTTAGAGTTTTAGAGTGGAAGAGACGTAACATAAACTCTAGGGATTTATGCCTTCACTCAAATCATAAGACCACATAATGGAAACCTTGCTTAAGAAAGGGCCATGTGGGATTGTCACTTGGACTATAAAAAATGAGCATGGAGGAGGAAAATATGATATATATGACATCAGGATGTAATTTCTTTTCTTCTAGATGTCCATAATTGGGTTTTCGAAGGCACCCTATAGGGACTTCCTTCATGCCATGATCATGGCCATTCTATTGAGTTGATTACATGGATTGCCTCTCCAAATACTTGACTATATAGACATCAATACTTAAAAGAGAGAGATTGAGTGTCTTATCCATGGTTTTCTTGAAGGGTAGAGTGATAAGAGTGAGTTGCTCATTCTCAACCCCATCATTTTGGCAAGGAAAGAGGATAATTCCTAGTGGTTATGCATAGGCTATACAGAGCTTAATAAAATCACTAGGATAAATTCTCATTCCAATAACTAATGAGCTGTTGGATGCTCTTTACTAGGCTTGATCTTTGGTTAGAGTGCCATCATATTAAGGTTAGATATGAGGACACTCCCAATAAACATTTGGAAGCTATGAAGGGTATTTTGAGTTCCTATTCATGCCCATAATGTGGACATATGTCCCTTCCACATTCCAAGGCCTCATGAACGATATTTTCAATGCCCTTGGGAGGTTTGTGTTGATTTTCTTTTACGATATTCCCATCTACAATATGGTAGTCTTTTAGCCTCGGAGGCACTCCACATAGTTTTGTCTTGTATGTGGAAGTGACCATGCATTTACACGATCTAGGTTACTTGACTTTGTAATGCCTTTTTATAAAGTTGTATTAGAGTGACTCTTATGTAAAGTAACTTTTATAAAGTGTCATGTTTATTTTTATAAAGTGACTTTATTTCATAAAAGTGCAATTATGACATAAAGTGAAATAAATTTATTTAAAATATAAGTGATTTATTTTGGAGGGAATGAATCACATCCCTTGATCATGTCATGACAATATTAAATCTTGGTCATTGGATTTAGAAATTGGGAATGTGAAAAGTCATTTTTAGATTATAAGAGAGAGCCTAGGGTAGTGCGTAAGAAGCAATCTACAAGAGACTTATGAGAGAAGGTTGAGAGGAGAAAAGTGTTTTTGTAACAATTTTGGCATCTTTACCAAGGGAGTTGGGGCACAAATCTCAAGACAATTTTTGAGGAAGAAGACCAGGTTTGTTCACTAGGAAGGAAGCCGTATTGTACGAATATGTATTGACCATACAACAAAAGCTTGGGCACAATATTTGACGATGTCTGATGGCATGAATTTTGAGGTGGGCTTTTTTCTGTTGTTGACTCTTCTGTACTTGTTCGTACAACTGAGGTTCGGCACAAATTTCGAGGGTGTTGTACCTATTGGGTCGTACAATCAACTAGCATGTTTTTCCAGGGCAGATTTTTGGAGCTGTTTTGGGTGTTCTGCAAATGAGTTTCTGCTTGTTGTTTTGATGCCAAATGGATTACTGTTGTAACTTGTAAATTCCTTCCAAAAATTGCTTATGATTTTGGCATCTCTATCACTAACGATGATTTTTGGAAATCCATGTAATCTGTAAATATTTTTACAGAATACTTCAGTGATTTGTTTAGCGGAGTTGGTTTTCTTTATACCCCTAAAATGTGCATATTTCGTAAACCTGTCCACTACCACAGAGATTTTGTCCTTGCGTTCGAATAAGGGTAACCCTTCAATAAAATCCATGGAGATTTCCTCCCACTTATGGTTTGGAATGTAAAGCGGGTGGAGTAGCCTTGACGTTTCGACATTTTCACTTTTGTTTCTTTAACAAGTGTCACATGTTGACTAAATTGTCATTGATGCCAACAGGTGTGTGTTGGTGTGTCTTGGTGTCCCTTGAGGAGCCCTTCAGGGTTAGAAGTCAGTCAATGTCAAAGGATATCTTTTGATCTTATCCAAGCCCAAGTCTGAAGCCCTTGGAACCCTTTGAACAATGGCAAAAGCCCTGACCATCCTTTAGAGTGTTTAATTACCCCTGAGGTATTTATTTTGGTTCCCTAGTACCACAACCCCCTAATACCCTAGAAAATTGTCCTTGGTGGGTTGAAGAAGTGTAGAGTTCAAATGATCCATTCTGTGGTCATTTGTGCTTTATTGAGGTCATGGTACCCTAGGAGAAGCCTAGGCACCCCCACACCTTGATGGTTATGTATCTTCACTTGTGGTGACTTTGATGAACCGACAAATGGCCCTAAGCCCTTAGCTTTAGTCCCAAACCCTACATCTACCCTATGTTATATGCCTTGCCCTTAAAAACACTAATAATGCACTAATGATGCCCATTGCACCTTTACATTAGTCCTTGAGGCCCTCATGGTGACCCTTAAACATATAACCCTTACCAAGTAACTTTTAGTCCTCAACTTAAATTAAATTGATTATCTTAAAGTTTTTAATCATTAAACAATTCCTTAATAATTAAAATTAATGAATTGATTAACCCTTAATTAAGTAAATGTGTGTGATTAAAATGGATTAAAAAAGATTTAAAACCTAATAAATGACTTATCTTTGACCACACTAGAGCCCTCCTAGAAGTCGACCCTTTAAGTGACTTGCATTAAAACATGTTTTTAATGTAACACTAAAATGTTTAATAAATAAAACAAATTTTTAATTGATAGATGGTGCTATTCTTCCTTAACAAGTCGCCCCCAATAAACTCATAATTATAAAACAATTTAAAACTTAATAATTTGATATCTTTCCCTCATGAAGTCGTCCCTAGTGTACTTCTCCCCAACGCTTATAAGGAGTATAAAAATACACAACACTTGTCACATTTCTATCATCCTTCAATCATTTGTTCAACCGAGGATTTTCACTAGACTTGACTGAGGATTTTCGTGGGTTCCATAGCAGCAACATATAGGTTTCAACAGAGATTTGTCTTTCCCTTTTTGAAGATTGGACCGAGATTTTTCACTAGCATGAGGAAGGTTTTATCTAGTAGCAAAAATACTCCACAAGTTTTTGTCTTCTTTTTGGTTTGTTGATGCTAATCCAAGTTCTGAAAAATCCATTCTTTTGTCCCAAGTTGAGGTCTCCTCACGGTCTGAAGACATCCCTTGATAGTCTCGATTCCTCTTGATGATGTGGTGGTCGCTTCTTGAAGGTTGAACAAAGTATTGTTTTTGTGTTATCTAGTTGGTTGCTACATGAGTCTAAGGCCATATACAGTCCTCAAATCTTCTGCAAATGACATCTACAGTAACATATTAACAAGGTATGCTTACTCTAACATTGTGTGAATTGGAAGGTGGTGTGTGTGGTAGTATAAGTGTACAATAGTATGCGGGTGTACAAGTGTGCAAATATATGTGAACAATTATGTAAGTACAAGCATGTACAGAGAAGTGTACAACTATGTACAATGATTAGACAAGTGGTATACGAGTGAATGGACAGTGGTATGTGAACAGTGGTATGTATTAGTAGTGTACAATGCACATTGGTATAATATATATAGTAAATGCAGTGATTTGTACAATGGTATAGAAGTATACAAGTGTGATGAATGAGCAGTGATACAGTATGTACAACAGTATTATATTGATATAATGCACTCCTATGCTCTCTAGACTACACATGCTATGATATGATGGTGGATGATGCTCTCCTATGATCTATGAAATATATACTTGATGACGACTATGATGATGCTACTTGAAGATATACTATGATGATGCATATGTTCAGAGAAGAATTGCTTGTTCAGTGATTAGTTGTACAAGGATGTACATGAGCAGTGTATGGCAGTGAAATGACTTGTTGGTATATAGGGATGACTTGGCAGTGATAAGAGAGCAGATGTTATCAGCAGTAGGAAGTTCAGTGTTTGGTGTTTGACAGATCCACAGGTTCAATAGTCCTTTTCTTCAAGGTGGTAGGGTGGTGCTAAGGTTCACAATTTCGTGAGTTAAGTTGTTGTAGCAGCTTGTCAGTTGTAGCTGACGAAGCCTAGGGGTTGTAGCCCCTTCCAGTTGTAGTTGGTAAAGTTGTATTAAATTTTCTTACCCCAGTTGTTGCTGGGTCTAATCTATTTTTAAAAAGGCTTTCGTGGTCTTACCCCTAGGACTTGGGTTTCCATGTCAAAAACATTGTGTACTGTGCATCTTATTATTTTTGTGTACATTGATGATATGCTATGATTGGTGATTAGCAACTTGCTCTTGGTTAAATTTTTAATTAGTACAAATACTGATTCACCCCCCCTCTCAGTATTTCAACAATTGGTATCAGAGCAGGTTCATTCAAAACAATCTAACCGTTACAAGGCAGTCATGGGAAAGTTTGCTAAACAAAAAAAAATCTGGAACACCCTTGTTTGATGGCAGCAACTATGCATTCTGGAGCATAAGGATGAGAGCCTTTATAGAAGCTCAAGGAATAGAAATATGGAAAAATATCGAGAATGGGTACAAGGTACCACATATCTTACCAACAAATGCAGCTGATTTGGCTCAATGCAACAACATATCAAAGGCCATAAATCACCTTCCAGGTGCTATAAACAAATCTGTCTTCAACAAAGTGATGAACTTCTCCTCTACAAAGGAAATGTGGGACAAACTCCAAACCACATACGAAGGAGACAACAAAGTCAAGGAAGTGAAACTTCAAACATACTTAGGACAATTTAAACAACTAAGGATGAATGAAGACGAAGACATAGCAGCCTATATTCTTCGAGTTGATCAACTTGTGAATACCATCAGGGGTTTGGGAGAAGAAGTTGAGGAGGCCATAGTTGTTCGAAAAGTTCTAAGAAATCTGCCCAAGAGTTTCAACCCCAAGATCTCTTCCCTAGAAGAAATAACAGATCTGAAGACCATGATAGTAGATCAGCTGCATGAGACTCTTGTGGCTTATGAAATGAGAATTGAAGACGAAGACACACAACGAAAGGAAGCAACATTAAAGGTCTCCTCCAAACAAGATGGGAAGAACAAATCAACGAAGGACAAGCCAACAAGTGATGAAGAAATAACTAACTTTGTTCGGAAGTTAAAGAGATACACTAGGACATACAAAGGTAAGTTACCTCTTAAATGTTTTTCATGTGAAAAGATATGTCATTTTTCTTCTAAATGCTCGTATGTAAAGAACTCAGATAGTGACGAAGATGACAGCTTCAAACCCTACAAGAAGTACAATAATTACAAGAATAAGAACACTAGGAAGTTTTCAAAGAAGAAAAGTTTATACAAAAAGAGACAACAACTCATCCAGTGGTGACTCCGACAACGACAGTGGTAGTGACTCTGATGATGATGGTGAACCGGATAAGTTACTCCTTATGGAAAATATGAAAGAAAAGAAAAATGGTGAGGCTGAGATAATATCTCTAAAGACAAAAGATATCGACAAGAGTTATGAAAACAACTCCAAGATTTTAGAACAAATCATGAACAATCAAAAGCCGTTCTTCGACAAGACACGTATGTGATACAAGCAGAATACCGATGAGGCCTCAAGCTCAATGATGGCATGCAATGAAGAGAAGCCAATAAGTTATGCAGAAGTTGTCAAGGACTCAACAAATGAAGAAGAGATCGAATGCCAACCAGAACAACCCATTTCAAAAGGAGGGCCAACATAAATACCAGATCGTAGAAGAGCACCTCCATCTATTCCCAGGTATGGACATTTCTTTTATGGGCATTGCTTTACATGTGGAATATTTGGACACAACACTGTAAACTGTTTTCAAAGAAGAAATTTTGAAACAAGGAATAACCATGCAAGCCTCAAACGACCTCAATACTATAACAAATTTGGTCCCTTGAGATCAAAGATATAATGTTACACGTGTAACAACTTTGGACATATAGCCAGAGATTGCAGAATGAGGATACCAATAGTAAGAAATGAAAAAATGCCCAACAAGGTATGCATCAAACACAAGGACAACTATGAATATGGGATTACTCTTCAAGACCAGAATAACAACTTTGGTGAGTGGTAGGTTGATAGCGGTTGCTCCAAGCATATGAAAGGTAACAAAAGTTCTTTTGTTGATATTGGAAAGGACAAAGGATCTGTCTCTTTCGGATTAAGCAAAAGTATTGGGGAAAGGTATAGTGAACTTTGGACGCAAAAACTCCCTAGCTGAAAATGTCTTGCTTGTAGACAACATGAAGCATAAGGCTTCTAAGCGTTAGTCATATGTGTGATCAAGGACATGAACTCCTCTTCAACTCAAAAGGATGCAGAATATGGAAGCAACGATCAGGAAAGTTAGTAGCCACAACCACTAGGACCCCCAACAACATATACACGTTGGATAAGATTGAGTCCGATAAATGTCACATGGGAAAAGAAGATGAAAGTTGGCTTTGGAACATAAGAATGGGGCATATACATTTTGACAATTTGGTAAAAAACTACAAAAAACAAAGCAGTTCGAAATATGCCAGAAGATTCAAAGCCTGCTAATTCTGTATGTGAACAATGTCAACATTGAAAACACACAAGAGTACATTTCAAGACAAAAGAGCATTCTTCTGCAAAACCTTTGGAGCTCGTTTATACTGACTTATCTGGACCAACCAAGAGCAAAGGAATGAATGGTGAAAAATATTTCATGCTACTTATTGATGACTATACCAGGATGACATGGGTATGTCTTCTCAACAGGAAGTCAAAAGCTTTTGGATGTTTCAAAACGTTCAAGGAACTGGTCGAGAATGAAATAGGATCACGAATCAAGTGCCTCAGATACGACAACGATGGAGAATTCATTTTAGATGAATTCAACAAGTATTGTGAAGAGCATGGAATAAAGAGACAGTTGTTAGTAACCAAAACACCTCTGGAGTTGCTGAAAGAAAGAATAGATCAGTAATGGAGATGGCTTGAACCATATTGAATGAATCCAGGTTGAATGACAAATTTTGGGCACACGTAGTTCATACAACAATACACATCTTGAACAAAGGATTACTCAAAAGAAAAAATGATAAAACTCCGTAGGAGCTATGGACAGGAAGAGCGACAAATGTATGACATTTCAAAATCTTTGGAAGCAAGTGCTATATCAAAAGAGAAGATAAGAAGATTGGAAAATTTGACTCTCAAGTAGATGAGGGCATATTCGTTGTATATTCATCTAAGAGGAAATCTTACAAATGCTACAATTTGAGATTAGACAAGGTGATTGAAAGCATCAACGTGAAAATAGATGAGGGAAGACTGACATCATCCAGAAAAGACTCAGAAGAATCAGACGATGAAGAAGAGGAGGTTTCTGATAAGAAAGAAATGAAGAAAATTAAAATGGAAGAACATCTAGATGAAGAACAACTCATAGAAGATGAAGAACATAATCATCCAACTGTGGAACAAGAAGAACAGAAGGATCAACATATACCTAAGAACTGGTACTAGAAGAATCATCCATCAGATCAAATGATTGGTGATAAGGATGCCAAAATATGAACTAGAAGAAGACAATCCGAAAGAAATGAGTAGGTACACTTCTCTCTATTGTCTACAACTGAACCAAGAACTTTCATAGAGGTCAATACATATGAGCAGTGGGTCAAAGCAATGGAAGAAGAATTAGATCGAATTGAGAAGAATGAAACATGGGAACTTATTCCTAGACCAAGTAAGAAGAATGTAATCGACACAAAGTGGGTTTTTAGAAACAAAATGAATGAAGATGGACATGTGATTAGAAACTAGGCTCGATTGGTTTGTAAATGGTATGCTCAGATCGAAGGAATATACTTTGAACAAACATTTGTACCAGTAGCTAGAATGGAAGCTATTAGAATGATATTGGATTATGCTTGCTCCAAAGACATTAAAGTGTATCAGATGGAAGTAAAATCAACTTTAATGAATGGGGAATTGGAAGAAGAAGTCTACATCGAACAACCATAAATATTTCATTTTTTAGAAAACGAGGTCTATGTATGCAGACTCAAAAGGGCCATATATGGGCTAAAGCAAGTTCCTAGAGCTTAGTACTCCAGATTGGACAAGTACTTGCAACAATTTTTTTTTAAAAGGTGAAGTGCAGATAGCAATTTGTACATCAAACATGATGATGAATGCATACTCATCATTGAAGTATATGTTGATGATATCATCTTTGGAAGTGATGACGATTCACTGAGTCAACAAATTTGCTAAGGACATGCAAAAAGAATTTGAAATGTCATTGCTCGGTGGATTAACCTTCTTCTTGGGATTTCAGATATCTCAAAGAACGGAAGGGATTTTTATTACTCAAATGAAATACATTAAGGAAATGTTAAAGAAATTCCAGATGGAAGATTGCAAAACTATGAGTACTCCTATGATCACCAGTTGTAAGCTGAGCAAGGATGTTGAATCTAAAGAAGTTGATCAAAGGCTCTATAGATCAATGATTGGTAGTCTGCTATATGTAACATCCTCAAGACCAGATGTGATGTAGGCTGTTGGACAAGCTCCAAGATTTCAAGGCACCCCAAATAAGACTCACATTATAGCAGTCAAAAAGATATTCAGGTATCTCAAAGGGATTATGGATTTTGGACTATGGTATCCAAAAGGAAATGAGTGGACATTGATAGCTTATTTAGACGCAGATTGGGCAGGATGTGTTGACGACAGAAGAAGCACCAGTGGAACAACTTTCTTTCTAGGCAATCGTCTACTATCTTGGTCAAGAAAAAAACAATATTTAGTGTCTCCATCAACCACAAAATCATAATATATAGAAACAACAATAGCTTGTTGTACTCAGATTCTTTGGATGAAGCAAACCCTGCAAGATATACACGTCACATGTGATGAGTCGATTCCATTTTTATGTGACAATACGAGTGCCATCAATATCTCTAAGAATCCAGTTATGCACTCCAAGACCAAGTACATTCCAATCAAGTTTCACTTTCTTTGGGAATAAGTCACATAAAAGAATATCAAGTTGGAATATATTGGGACAAAAGAATTGATTGCAAATATCTTTACTAAGCCTCTCCCAAGAGAGACTTTTGAGTACCTCAGAGAAAAATTAGGAGTCATACTATCTCCTAATTGATTTGATCTATCTTCAACAACACATCAACATGACATGGGTAGATGAAATACTACAAGGATTACTCTTTTCCATTCATGCCAAAGGGGGAGAAAAAACTGAACAAGGAAGGTAAAGGAAGCTTGCTCTAAGGGGGATATTCATGAACAAAGTTAGCTCATTCTAAGGGGGAGTTTTGAAGTTTTCATTGATGACAAAGGGGGAGATTGTTGACTAAATTGTCATTCATTCCAACAACTGTGTGTTGGTGTGTCTTGGTGCCCCTTGAGGAGCCCTTTAGGGTTAGAAGTCAGTCAATGTCAAAGGAGACATTTTGATCTTGTTCGAGACCAAGTATGAAGCCCTTGGAGCCCTTTGGACAATGGAAAAATCCCTGAATATCCTTTAGAGTGTTTAAGTAGCCATGAGCTATTTCCTTGGTTCCCTAGTACCACAACATATGCCTTAATACCCTAGAAAAGTGTCCTTAATAGGTTGAAGAAGTGTAGAGTCCAAATGACCCATTCTGTGTTCATTTGTGTTTTGTTGAGGTCATGGTACCCTAGGAGAAGCCTAGGCACCCCGACACCTTGATGGTTATGTATCTTCACTTGTGGTGACTCTGATGACCCAACATAAAGGCCCTAAACCCTTACGTTTGCTCCCTAAGCTTATATATACCCTATGTTATATGCCTTTCTCTTAAAAACACTCATAATGCCCTAATGATGAGCATTTCACCTTTACATTAGTCCTTGAGGGCCTCATGGTGACTCTTAAACCTATAACCCTTACCAAGTAACTTTTAGCCCTCAACTTAAATTAAACAATTCCTTAATAATTATAATCATTACCAAACCCTTACCAAGTAACCTATAACCCTTACCAAGTAAAGTTTTTAATCATTAAACAATTCCTTAATAATTAAAATTAATGAATTTATTAACCCTTAATTAAGTAAATGCGTGTGATTAAAATAGATTAAAAATGAATGAAAACCTAATAAATGACTTACCTTTGACCACACTAGACTCCTCCTAGAATTCGACCCTTTAAGTGACTTGCATTAAAACATGTTTTTAATGTAACACTAAAATGTTTAATAAATAAATCAATTTTTTAAATTGATAAATGGTGTTATTCCTCCTTAACAAGTCGACCCCATTAAACTCTTAATTATTAAAACAATTTTAAACTTAATAATTTAATATCTTTCCCTAATGAAGTCGACCCTACTATACTTATCCCTAGTGCTTACAAGGAGTATATAAATACATAACACTTGTCACATTTCTATCATCCATCAATCAATTGTTCAACTGAGTATTTTCGCTAGACTTGACTACAGATTTTCGTGGGTTCTATAGAAACAAAAGATAGGTTTCAACAAAGATTTGTCTTTCCCTTTTTGAAGATTGGACTGAGATTTTTCGCTAGCATGAGGAAGGTTTTATCTAGCAACAACAATACTCCACATGTGTTTGTCTTCTTTTTGGTTTGCTTTTGCTAATCCAAGTTCTAAACAGTCCATTATTTTGTCCCAAGTTGAGGTCTCCTCACGGTATGAAAGCATCCCTTGATAGTCCCGATTCCTCTTGATGATGTGGTGGTCACTTCTTGAAGGTTGAACAAAGTATTGTTTGTGGGTTATCTACTTGGATGCTACCCGAGTCTAAGGTCATATACAGTCCTCAAATCTTATGCAAATGACATCTACAACAACATATTAACAAGGTATGCTTACTCTAACATTGTTTGAACAATAAAGTGGTAGGTGTGGTGGTATAAGTGTACAATAGTATTTGGGTGTACAAGTGTTGAAATATATGTGAACAATGATGTAAGTATAAGCATGTACAAAGAAGTGTACAACTATGTACACTGATTAGACAAGTGGTATACGAGTGAATGGATAGTTGTATAATATATACAGTCAATGCAATGATTTGTACATTCATATAGAAGTATACAAGTGTGATGAATGAACAATGATACAGTATGTACATCAATAGTATATTGATATGATGCACTCCTATGCTCTCTACACTACACATGTTATGATATGGTGGTGGATGATGCTCTCTTATGATCTATGATATATATACTTGTTGACGACGATGATGATGCTACTTGAAGATATACTATGAGGATGCATTTTTTTAGAGAAGAAATGCTTGTTCAGTGATTAGTTGTACAAGGATGTACATGAGCAGTGTATGGCAGTGAAATCACTTGTTGGTATAAAAGGATGAATTGGCAGTGATAAGAGAGTAGATGCTATCAGCAATAGGAAGTTCAGTGTTTGGTGTTTGATAGGTCCATAGGTTCAACAATCGTTTTCTTCAAGGTAGTATGATGGTGCTAGGGCTCACAATTGCGTGAGTTACGCTGTTGTAGCAGCTTGTTAGTTGTAGCTAATGAAGCCTAGGGGTTGTGGTCCCTTCCAGTTATAGCTAGTAAAGTTGTATTAAATTTTTTTACGCCAGTTGTTGCTGGGTCAAATTTATTTTTAAAAAGGCTTCCGTGGTTTTACCCCGAGGACTTGGGTTTCCACGTCAAAAACATTATGTACTATGCATCTTATTAATTTTGTGTACATTGATGATATGCTATGATTGGTGATTAGCAACTTACTCTTGGTTAAAATTTTAAATAGTACAAATACTGACTCACCTCCCCTCTCAGTATTTCAACATCACACTCAGCTACATACTTCTGAGTGTCTTTATACATCCCTTTCCAAAGGATTTCTTGGCATTTTAGTAAGTTTTGAAAGAACCTACATGCCATGCGACTGCGGAATCATGAGATTCTTTAAACACCTTGGTCTTAAACCTGGATGTTAGGCTTAAGTAGATTCTTCCTTTAGACCAAAGCATTCCATTCCTCCATTCGAGTTTTGGACCTTGATTAGGATCATTGGTTAAGGAACACGTGTCTGGATCCTTGGAATATCACCTCGGATTTCATCCAACCAGTTTGGAATTGCAACTGAGATTGCATAAGTCTTGATTTCTTCATCTTTTCAGGAAATGGCATCAACAACTACACTATCCTTTCCTCTCTTATGTAGTATCTCCATGTCAAATGTAACAATTTTTTCTATCCATTTTTGTTGTTTAGTTGATAATGTTTTTTGTTCTAGGAGATATTGAAGACTATTATGGTCTGTTCTTATCAAGATTTTGCTCCCTAGAAGGTATTTTCACCGTTTTGCTAGAGACTCTATAATGGCCATCATTGCCTTATCATATGTGGACTTCAGACTCTCTCTCTTGTTGAGGTTTCGACTTGCGAGTGCTATTGGGTGACCTTCTTTCATCAAGACTGCTCCTATCCCGAATCCCGAAGCAACACACTCAACCAAAAAGGGTTTTGTGAAATCCAGTGTTGCTAATACTAGCATTGATGAAATAATGTTTTTAAATGCTGCAAAACATGTTTCGACTTCATCATTCAATTGAAATGAATTCTTCTTCCTTAAATTTGTTAGAGGGGTAGTCTTATGAGCGCAATTCTTCAGAAATCTTCAATAGTATCCTGTCAAGCCTAGAAATACTCTTAATTTCGAAATGTTATCTGGTTTTTGCCACTTAGTGATTGGCTTGATATTACTTGGATCAAATTTGATTCCTTCCTTTGATATTATATGGCCAAGATAGTCCACTTCTTCTTTTCCAAAAATGCATTTTGACATTTTTGCAAAAAAATGATGTTCTTCCAAGACGGTGAGTGTTGGATTTCCCCTCCGGTCGAACGAGGTTCAGGTCCTCAGTAGTCAACAAAGACCCAGATATCGTCCCGACAAAGCAGGGCTCAACCAACAGCACCTGCGACGCAGATGCAGTCTCACCCGAGATATCCTTATGGGTAACTGCCAAAACTATGTTTTTGCAGTTAGGTGGGGATTTCTACTCTCGATGTATCTTATCATAGCGCTCAAATAAAGCCATGGTTTATACTTCTTACTTCTTTTCTATTCATTCAAGTTAATCGACTATTTACCTGTTGACACATCTTGCAGCATTCAACATGAAGGCCATATCTCAGATTCATTCAATAAACAATGCGACACATACATACATGAAATTATTCATAAACATAAGGGATGCGACACATTCAAATCTACTTATTGACAATATGTATATATTTAACATAAACACATCAATCAAGATATACAGGGACACTGGTCAACATGGAAACCCATCTGTTAAAAACCAGAAAGGCACTCTTCATCTGGCATGAGAAATATGTTAGCACATTCTTTTTGTGCACTTATATTGCAGACTATTTTCTAAGTATTGTTTACAACTTATACAAACTTCTCTCCTCTCATGCTCTCTAGTTTCGGGTCTAAGTACTTCTCCTTTACTTCTCCTAAGAGTCGATCTACACACAACCTGGATCGATTCTCTTAACTAAACAACTTTCTCTTCTTCTCTCTGAACCTACTAATGACTAAAAAAAAAAAAACTAACCAACATCAGTCGAAATCCCAACCAATATAAGTACCGCACAGAACTTGGATTTTCCCTATTATAGGATTCTACCTATCCTAATCAACCGCCTATTTTCTGTTAGCGGACTAGATGTAATTTATATTCTCGTACATTCAGTTGCAATTGATAGTATGAACTATTGACCCAAAATACAATGATGCTTTATTACCAAAAGCGTGCTTTATTCTAATTGGGTCCTTACCCACGATCAATCGAACTGCCTGTTTCAACTGCTTGAATCTTCTTCTGTCTCGGTTCCTTCAATCAAGGTTGTTCTTGTCGCAAATCCTCTTCCATCGCTGACTGCTCTCCCATCGCCTCTTCTCTTCCATTGTTGGCTGATCTCCTATCGCTTCTTCTCTTGAGACCAGATTCTTTTTCTTCCTGAGCATAATTTTGGTTGAATTCTGCTAACTTATCCTAGGGTCAACAAGCCCCCAACACTCACCTATGGCTCGTACTGAGCCACATTATTATGAGACCTCCATTGTTACAACTTTACTTTGAAAATCCTGAAAGATTTTCACTATGCGCTCAGTCTCCTCCTGTACTTTTGTTTCACTTGTCTTCAAATTTTCAACAAGTTTGAAACTGATGTGTTCCGAAGTTATTTTTTTTGCTAACTCTACTTCTTGTCATAATTTTTGGTGTACATGTTGAATTATACCTATAATTTTCTCTACTTCTAATTGTAATTCAGCGACCCTGTCAATCCTCTTTTGCTGTTGGGTTCGCAATTTTGTGACCTGCTATTGCAGCCTCTTCATCTTACCAAAATTAGCCATTTTCTCTACTAATGGAAGTTTCTTGATCTCATTCTTCAACTGGTTCACATTTGTTGCAGTAGTGCGTAACTATTTTGTGACTTTATCTAGCTCCTCGTCGTCAATCAAAGCTTCCCATGTCTGAGAAACTTGCTTGACTTCTTTGGCACAAAGTGCCTCCACCTTTTTTATTTTCTTTGCAACATTTGTGGCTGCATTTCTTCTCTCTTCTAGTACTTCTAGAGGTGTACTGGGTGTCACTTGTGCTTCCAAATCTACGACATTTTTGCGGAGGTTCTATGCAATCTCTCCAAGTCGAAATAATTTGGCTTCCACAAACATCTAATTGGTAATGACTTCATCGGTAAACTTGATGCAAGCAAGTGTTATGGGTGCATCGAACCGGTGCCTGTTTTCCTTCGAGGACTTATCTTTCTGTTATGCTTCTTTGACTATTTTCTTCATCTTATGAACAATCTTGTTTGATTCTTTGACTTACTTGACTAGTGCACCTTCTCTTACTTTCATTTCTACGATTGTGACATTCTGAATGACATATACTTCATACATTGGAAGTGCATAGAAATCTATAGTGACATGGCCTATGCTTTTGTCCATGGCATTTAGCTCTGTTGTCCCCAAGTCGAGTTCTTCACCCACCACTTGAGTCTTTATAGGTGGGATGGATATCGACACATCAATAGGTTTTTCCTCTAACGGGCCAATTAATTCCCAGGACTCAGACAATTGTGGTCTGTAGTAGACCACCACTCTTCTTTCACTACCTTACAGATCGTTTGTAATAAGTCTGTGATGCTGCTGGTTAGCTCTGTTTTCCGCTCATCTATCTTCTAGAGGCTTTGATTGGCAATCTCATTCATTGTTTCTATCAACAATGTGTAATCATCGGTGGTAAGGCTGACAGTTCCAGCTATTTTGTCACATTTTCTCTTCTTATGCCGCCTCACATACTTCTTTGTCTGCTTCTTGTTTTCCCTTACTACTAGGTCTGTTAGAGTTGTGCTTGACTCCTTCTGGGTATTTTCTGGATTTTCCTCTTGGTATCCTTTGGGTTTTCCTTTGGTGGGTTTTCTTATGGTGGGTTTTCTTATTGTACCCCATCCTTCTGCTTTTGTGGATCGTTTTGTCGCATCTCTTCATCGTCGATAACTGGCCATCTGCAACAGGAACTCTCCATTCTTTCGGCCAATCTTGAATAATGGCCTCAATTTCTTTAGCCGACAGTTGATATTGTGTTGCCAACAATTAGACCTATGGGTCCTGTTGTGGCTGCAACAAGATATGATGGTCCACGAACGAAAAAATGATAATGTTTCAGAATTGCTTAACTATCACCTTAGTAATTCTGGCCTGCTTTATGACATGACAGTGCATGGCATCTGCTTACAAAAATAAATCTACATTGTTGTCTTTTTGCCTCTGCTTTAAATCCTTCTCGAACCTGAGGTTCTAGTGTGAAGCTCCTCGACATAAAACGAGCACATCTAACTGCTGGTAGTTTGTTGGTTCTGCTGATGCAATAAACGGAATCAAAATAAGTAGACATGAATAATGAAATGAACTATCTTTTTCTTGTGCCTCCTTCACATATGCTAACACTTCATTTAGTAGATATTGCAACCAGTTGAGTTGAACACATGTTGCACCTAAATCTTCCGCAACAATCGTCCCTACGATGCACTAGTTCGGTCGCATCTTACGCAACAATATGCTAGATAGGACTTTAGATGCAAACCGAACAATATAATCATTGATAGAGGCGATGGAAAAGCCTCCAGTGTCTTTGATCAGGTCATACTTTTCTTTGAGCTTACTCGTGAATAAATTTCCATGTTTTTTTCCAACAAAGAATGGTGCTGGTTCGACACCAACAAGTGGGAGTCCGGTAATCGCTGCTATAAGCTCAACATGAACAAAAACCTTTCGATTGAGCCATAGAAATCCACCGTTGAATGATACTAGCAACCGTTTAACACATGCATTCACCTCTACACTTCGACCGAAATGCGGCATGTGCATGAGCGACAACAAACCAACTTTTTTTAGTCTTCTTGCCCATTCCATTGGAACTAAGTGCTTAGGGCCATCCTCTATCTCGGGGACAACAACCATGTATTTGCCGATTGCGAATTCTGGAAATTTCCTTAGGTCGTGGTCGACAAAGGTCATGTTCTTGAGATTTGGGAGTATGTTCGCTGTTATCCGAACTCCTTTCGGTACATTTGATGCTACCAGTGGGTACCTTGCATTCTTCGGGATTCTAATTTTAGGGGCATCAATTGGTCTGGGTGGAACACAATCTGGAAGCATGCTGGTCGAGCCTGGTTCTTCATCATCTAGTGGTGGTGGTGGTGCTTTCTTACGACTACTAGACCATTTCCTCTTCGACGTGCTTGGTGGGTCTGGTCGTAATCTCACTTCAGGGATGAATGGGATATGTTTAGATTCTTCTGCAACCATGGCCTACAATGGAACATATTCGAACGTGTCTTCCATAATGGGTGTGGGTGAAGGGGCCGCGACACCAGATTCTACAACAATGCTTGTACTAGAAAAATATGACTTTACTCTGTGAAAATGTGGCTCAAATCTCTTAGTTGCATACACAATCATTTCATTTTACTTTGTTGGGTGTGAACCGAATGAATGATTCTTCGGCGCGAAGATGATATGCATTCATCCATTCAAGTCGTCTTTCCTTCACACGAGCAGGTAATAAATTGGAAAGGTGGCAACAATTTCTATTAGATGGGGGAATTGTCCAAATCATTACAAGGAAACTCCCACTTAACTGTCACTTTCCCTGTCATCTCGTTGGTAGTTATTGAGTGTTAATGACAAAAATGGCCAAAAAATACGCATCAAAATCTCTCGCGTTTGGAATATTAACTGCAACCCGTTGTCTTCTTGCGACCATATTTTCATCATGTGAAAAGTTTTATCTTCTTTTGAGTGATATTTGTCCTTTGACACATTTCTTTTCTTGTGACAGACTGAGAGTGTTCAATATAATTTTTCTTTTGTGACAGACAGATAGTCTGCGACCACTTTTTATTTTTCCTCAACAACTACATTGTGTACGACACACAACAAAAACATTATAAATATGTACATTTTCATATCTTTCTTTGATTTTATTTATTTATTTAAATTTATTAGTCGAGCAGGTCACGACTATCCTGGTAAGGCTTTAACCGACTACCATTCACCATTTCTTTGATGGGTGTTCCATCTAATTTTTCCAGTTGTACTGCGCCTCCTTTAGTGATTTTGATGACAACATAAGGACTCAACCAATGTGTTTTCAGTTTGCCAAGATTCCTTAAGAACTTACTATCATAAAGGAGGACAAGTCCTCCGAATTGAAATTGCTTATTCTTAATGTGTCAGTCATGCCAAAATTTCTGTAGTTTCTTTTCAACATTTTGGTGATAACATGCGATAAAAAATTATTCCTCCAACTATACAAGCCACACCAATCTTTTTTCGATAGGACCACTATCAGTCATTTCTTTAATTAAAACAATCCTTAAACTGGGTACAATGTATTCCATCGGCATAACAACCTCTTGTCCATACACTAACCGGAATGGAGTTTGACCTGTCAACTTCTTACAGGTCGTGCGATATGCCCACAGTACCGCAGAAATTTTATGGCCCCAATCATCTCTTTAAACATTGCAAATATTTATCAATGCCTTCTCCAGGATCTTTTTGAATGCTTCGACAACACCATTCGGTTGAGGGTGATATGGTGTTGTTTTGCTATGTTGGATATGAAATTCTTTAGTTAATTCTTCGATAATTGATTGACAAAATGCGTACCTTGATCACTTATTAAAATTTTCAAGCATCTGAATCTAGTGACAATATCGTCGAACATAAATTTGGCAGCAGCTCTCCCACTNCACAGGGAGATATGTCGAAAATATGAACACAAAAAGTAGTTTTTTTCATTCTTCCTCCAAAATTAATAACTATTATTTTATTATTTTAACTATTATTTTAGTATTTTAACTATTATTTTATTATTTTCCTTAGGAGGCCCATTTTAGACCTCAAATTTCCTCTAATGAGAAAAATGTCTTTGTCTCTTTCAATGAATTGTTAATGAATATTGGATACAGGGATATAATAACTCAAATGGTTCACAAGCAAGGTAATAATCATTCTATTCATGCTACTGACACTGATATAGGATCTTCCACTTTCTTTAATGACAAACCTCATGAAGCTCCTCAAGCTCCTTCATAGTTTGAATTAAAAGAGGAAGCATATTTTGAGTTAATGGTTGAAGATGGACCTCTATGTCTTTTTCAGACTCAAATTTCACCTGAAGATTTACATGAACGTACAAATCATTCTTTGCTGGTGCAAGATGAGAAGGGTGAACAACCATAATATTCTTTGCATTCTAATCCTTCTTTTTATGAAGACTACGGTCAGCATGATGAGAGTAACTGTTTGCCATTTTGTTATGCCTCATTTGAGTTTCTGAAACAAAAATTAAGGGCCTTTGAGCAAACATAGAAACTTGAGGATATGAATAATGACATGGCATTTGTAGGAATGGATAATGAGAAGGGTGAATGAGTAGAATCTGCTTTGCATTCCAATCCTCCTTTTTATGAGCAAGAAGATAATAAGGCTAGCGTTGTACAAGAGGAGTGTTACAATTTGTTTTATGAAGAATGCGATCAACCTGTTACAAACTCTGTCTGTGGTGGTTTTGAAGAAAATTTCAGCCCACCTATATATGATGAATACGGGGATGGCTAATTGGAAGACAAGGGTCCTAAATGGGATGTCTCTTCATGTTCTTCAAATTCATAATCTTCATGCCAAGAAGAGTTTATTTCACTCGATTTTATTAAAGATATTCCCTGTGAAATGCATGAAAAGAATCAAATTTTAAATTATGGCATTTTCAATGAAATAGTTGATGTCTCATGTACAAGTGGTCATGAGCATTCCTTGCATGATTCTTTTGAAGAACAGTTTGACAATGTGTGAGTAGAATTACAGTTTGAGCATCCTTATTGGGGCAAGCCAATGAAAGAAAAATTTGAAGAATGCCCTGGATTTTATGATCCAACAGTTGAATATATGGAGCAACCTCATCATGGCAAGTGCATAACATAAGTTTTTAAAGGTTGTCATGATCTAGTTGTTGGATATGTGGAGAACCTTTGTAGTGAGAATGGTGGGTTATGTTTGTACAGTAAAGATCAGATTTTCTGTCATAATATTTTACCATTAAGTTATTCCTTTTTGATTTGGATCAAGCATGCTGAAAAAACCCAATCATTATATCATTTGCTTAATTGGAATCAATGGAAGTCAGAATTTACTTGACTGGGAATTGATGCTCAGTAAGTAGGATAGGTAGGTGTGAATAGGCTTGACATGGCGAGCATTTCTTTTAAGCAAATTTTCAGTTTGTTTTCAGTATTTGTTCAGTTTTTGTTTTCAGAACATGTTAGGGATTTCAGGAAAGCTTGGCACCAACCCAATGGATCAGGAACTTGGTCTACGTGGTTCTTTGCTACCTCACAGGGAGGATAGCATCCTTGAAGTGGAGCCGCTGTTAGAACCTGTGCTAAATTTTGAGGATTTTTACAGATACACCCATACAGATCCCTTTGCAGAAGGATAAACCAAGAAAAAGATGAGAGGTAGGGTAAATTTTTTTTCATGTATTATGACCTAGAGGTATGCAGAAATGGGTTTGAAGTTGCTTGGGAGGGTTATTCCTAAGCCTGAATGTCAAAACAGTAAAAAATACTTAGGCGTGGCCTTGGAAATATTCCTAAGTAAGAAAAAGATGATCGATATGGACGGCCTAGATGCAAAGAAGAGAATATCTAAGGCCAAAAATCATTTTCGCCAAGGAAAAATCAGGAGCGGAAAGGCGAAAAAAGCAAGTTCGAGGTGTAAAAGTGATAAAAACCCATCTTCCTCCCCCCGCAATCCAGGATCCGACGACCAAGAACGTTTCCGCCCAAGATCAACGATCCAACATAAAGGAGGAAGCAAAAAAGGCAATAAGTTTGGTTTTGAAAGTTAGAATCCCGATTTTTGATTTCTATAGTCCAAGATCCGACGACCTAGAGTGTTTCCTCCAAAGATCAATGGGTCAGAAAAGAACAAAGAGTGGAGATCGAAAAGCGAAAAAAAATAAGAATTTGATCGTGAAAGGTTGAAGTTCCGCATTCCGCGATCTGCCAGATCGACAGTCCATAGCGCTCCCACCAAAGATCAACGGTCCAGAAGAGAGCAAAGGGGCAGAGATCAGAAAGCGGGAAACTTAAGAATTTGGTTGTGAAAATTTGAAGTCCCACTTTCCAGGATCCGCAAGATCTATGGTTCATATAGATCCTGCGCAGATGAACGGTCTAGAAAGGCGCAAAGGGCGAAAAGCGGGAACACAAAATTTTTGGGTGTAAAGGGTTGAAGTTCCACTTTTTTGATCCGCAAGATCGACAGTCGGGAGAGCTTCCACCCAAGATAAACGGTTCAAAAAAGAGAAGAAAGGCGGAAAGCATAAACATAAAAATTCAGCATTGTGAAAGAAGAGATCTCGCTTTCTGTTTTTTGCAAACCCCTAGCTTGATCTCATATCAACGACTGGGAAATTTTATGTCCAATATTGATGGTACGGAAAATGGCAACATGTGCACGAAATAAGCAACTTTCATGTTTGGTGGAATTGCTTGAAGGGATTCATGTTTCAATGGTTAGGATTGATGGTGGATTAGACCTATGTCAAAGAATGATTTCGCTGGGTGAACTTGCGCACTCAAAGTCGGGGAGCTCCTGCACGATGAGAAACGTGTTTAAATGACGTGTCCTCTCCCTATTGGATATCACGCTTGGAAATCAGAGCCACAAAAGTCACTGTATGTAGCACGATGGGGAGAGAATGAACAATCAAGATCTAAGCAGGTGAATATCTACGAATGAGAGGGATTTCGTTGATGCAACAAGCAAGGAGTTTATCAAGCAAGAGAATTGCAAAATAGGGTAAGAGCCACATCACTGAACGACTAAGATTTGTGGTGGACATTAGAGGAAATTTGGGGTCTAAAATGGGACTTATAAGAAAATGTGCCAAAATAAGTTTTTGTGAGTTGGAATTCAAGAACCAATAGAATTTCAATAAAATGAGTCAACCATAATGGTTGAATTGACATATTTGTCATTAAAAAAAACTATTTTTTTGTTCGTATTTTCGACATATCTCATTGTGTTTTTACTCAAATTTCGATCGGGAGAGCTCGTTGGATGCAGAATTTGATCAACGAGTACCCACACTACATACTTTTGACGGACCCTGCTACCCCAAAAACAAGAAATACCTGAAAAAACGTGATGATGACATGTTTTTTCAGGTATTTCTTGTTTTTGGGGTAGCGGGGTCCGTCAAAAGTATGCAGTGTGGGTACTCGTTGGATGCAGAATCAAATTCCGCATCCAACGAGCTCTCCCGATCGAAATTTGAGTAAAAACACAGGGAGATATGTCGAAAATACGAACACAAAAAGTAGTTTTTTTCTTTCTTCCTTCAAAATTAATCAATATTATTTTATTATTTTAACTATTATTTTATTATTTTCCTTAGGAGGCCCATTTTAGACCCCAAAATTCCTCTAATGTAAAGATCCATGACTGAAGATTGTTTCACAGGTAGAAGTTGCAAGGACGATTGGAAACCATTGTTGGTTGTCCAGAGATGATCTGATCAGTCATTTTCATTCAGCAGGCCTGAGGTCTAGATGTCCAGTTTTTCCATTTTGGTCCTCCACGCATGCTCTAGCATGCTTTCCTGTTTTGGTTTTGTGATCATGGTGAATCTGCCAGATCAGAAGTTGTTAGGATTTTATGTGTGCGGGATTGATTCCCGATTATAGGGTAAATGAATTTGTCTCCATTTTGAGGTTGGTCTCAGGAGCCCAATACTCTATAAATGTAACCTCAATAGAGGAAGAACGAGTTGGTTCGACATTCATTTTTGAAGCCTGTGTGCTTGGTTTTGTAGCTCTGCAACTCTCTTGGAAGTAATTAATGCAAAGCATAGCTTGCATGTCTAATATTCATAATGGTGTTCACTGTTCAGTTGTTTTTTCGCCTGTTTACTGCATTTCCAAGTCTATAGAGTTCTTCTAATGTGTTTTCTAGTTGCATGAAGGAATTCGTTCTTATTTCAGCGCTCCCTGCATCAGATAATGCATTTGTTTATGTGTTTATGGTAAATGTTTTTGGATCCATTTTCTATGGTCCATTTCAGTTATTAGCCTTTATTGTTGCTTTTGCTAAGGTGTTTCAGGAGACTCATCCACAGATAGGTGCCTCCTATTTGACTGAGCTTCTTCTCTTCCCCCCTACCATCTCTGAAAGGATATTTTGCTGAATATTGTTACCTATTTTGCCTCAGACTATGAAAGCTATCGATGGCCATTATTTGCTGTAAGTCCTTGAATGTTTCAGGATTTGACTCCATTTTCCAGTGGTGTTGTCTGTTTTTCTGTCTTACACTCCAGAACCCTAAAAAATCCGTTTCCCCTTAGAATATAGCCTTCTAACTGCTTGCTTAAAGAAAAATGTATATGTGAATAAGTTTGTGACATAGAGAAATCCCTCTCTGACTGTATAGGCTAGAATACAGTCTAAAGATTGGTTGAAATGGTTATCCCTGTGACTTCCTACCACAACCATAGGAAAATTACAGGGTGATAACACTAGGCTTATATAAGCTTTATCGAACTTACTACGACGACTGTTCGTATAATCACAACCTTTCTTAATTAATTTGTTATATTTTTTTTAATATATTATTATTTTTATATTTTTACAGTTTTACATTTTAATCATTATTGTCTTATTTTTTTTCTTATTATTTTAATGTATATAACAATTATTGACAACACTTTTAAAGAATAAACCATTCTTGTATTCAGAGGAGTTCACCCAACTTCTTGACCTAAAGGAAGCCATGAAAACCACACCGGGTCTAGCCATAATTATAGATTTATATAAGGGATTTTTAATAGCATGAACTCCAATCTACTTTTGAAGTTGTTAAATGAAATAAATACATGGCTTCACTAGAAGAGAAACAAAGTGGGTGTTAAGGATGTAAAGCTAGATCTTAAAAATTATTTGCAAACATGGAAAACACAACATTTTCATCTAGATGCCTTACCCAAACAATCATAGGAAGAAATATCCTTGGCCTCAATTGCCTCTCCATTTTTATGGATTGAGGAAGCATGAAGTGGCTAGAACATCCCATCACCCAACAAAAGATACATGAAATACATGTTAGTAGGGATGTTTTGACCACTCTTGGACGATTATCATAAAATTGTACAGAGCTAGGATTTATATTATACTTCAATCCAATCTCAAATCTCCCACCTTCACAAAATCCCATGTTTTCTTTTTGAATTAAACATTCAAGATTCCTTTCCATATCACAGGGTCAAGAAGTCCTTTTGGGAAGGCCTTGAGAATGATGGCTAGAAGAATTGAAAAATGTGAAATTTGTCCACAAAACAAAGTATATACTACCAAATGAAGGTTTTATAAACCCTTTCCCATTTCCATGCAAACACATGAGCACACAAATTTGGATTTTATGAAAAGATTTCCTAAATTTGAAGCTAAGAATGCAATAATGGTAGTAATCATAATGAGTGAATATGCCCATTTTTGTGAAACCTAAAACTTTATAGCTAGCTAGGGAGTGGAAGTATTGATGAAGTACATTGATTCCATGAACTCCCAAAGAAATAATGAGGAAAAACACCCAAGTTGATTGATAACTTCTAGAAGGAAATCTTCAAGCTGCAGGGAATTATATTTGTTGTGAGCATTGTCTATCATCCTTAGGCAAAAGATCAAATAAATATGTCAATAAATGCCTTGATACCTTCATTTCATTTTTCTTAATTAACAACCACCATGGTATATGTATCATGGAAATCAAACAAACAAAGAAGCCACGAGTAACTTGGAAGAGCAATCCATATTGTATTACATAAATGAGAAAGTGAAATATTTTTTATGAAGGGTAAGATTTAGGTTGAGTTAATGCACTTCATGAATGTATCTCAACATCCTTAGTACACTTGTGGAAGACTATATTCTTGGCTAGTTTGAGCACTCCTTTATTTTTACAGAGTAGGAATATTGGTTGTGTGTCGCATATTCATATTTGAAAGCATTCTTCTCCTTCACTGCTCCTCGATATCATGCTTCTGTCGATGAAAGGCTACTACTTGTTTCTTTGGTTGGTCCATGTGACTGCACCTGTGGCAAGGATTATTTTTTGGTATCTACACAACTTTCCCAATCTTAATCTACATTTCCTCACAACCTAGGATATTTGGTATATCTATACAGAATCCTAAAGTCAAGCATCCCTTTAACACATCTCAACATGTTTGTTGTTGTAGTCCAATGCTATGCTTTTGGAATTGTCATGAATATGGAAATGAAGTTCACAATGTAACTCAAATTAGGCCTAGTGACTGTGAGATATATCAAGCTCCCCACTACCTGTTTATATATTGACTCATTAACTGCTTTATAGTTAGTCGTGGATAAAAGTTTCAACCCTTTCTCCATGGGCGTGGACAATATTTCGCAATTTGTCATTCTAAAGTGCTACTACATGTTTTCCAAACTTTTAGAGTTAGACAATAATGTAGTAGGATTAGATTAGTCATGCCAAAAGATTTACTGATATTGAATTTTATTTTTTTAATTAAACTTCCCTCACTACTTGTAATAATGATGTCATTTACATAGATGACAAGTAGGATGATATCATTACCAATGCTTTTGATGTGTATGCTGGAATATGGATTCCATTGAAACCTTTGTTCATCCAAGTTCCTATAAATATTAATGTACCAAGACCTGGGTACTTGCCATAGGCCATATAGAGTCTTCTTCAGTTTACAAACAAGATGATCCTTCCCTGAAAGATAAAACCTTATGGTTTATACGTATTGACCTCTTCCTCCAAATTTTCGTGGAGGAAGACACTCTTCACATATTTATAATGGAACTTCCATCCAAACTGTGCTATCATGGCTAGAACAAGTTGGATGGTGCTGATTTTTATTGTAGGAGAAAATGTATCCTCGTAATCAATGCCCTCATTGATATAACCCTTTTGTGGCCAATAGTTCCATGTTGCTATCAAGTGTGCCATCTGCCTTGTATTTGACAATGTAAACCATTTGAAGAGCTGTGATTCAACTATCGTGGTCTTCTCCCATTTAGGTCTTCCTTTCACCTCTTCAAACACTTGTGGCTCATATACTTTCTAAACATTGGGCATTAGAGCAATTTTACTGTTTTTCATTTCTGTTTGTTGTTACTTCTCAATGATTGTGCCTTGATCATTTTTCTTACTTGAACATATCCAATGTTGTTTGTGCCACTACTTGGATTTATTCTTGGAAACCTCCTCATCCAATTCAGTATTGTCACTATAACTTGGGGTACTTGTGCTCGTGTCATTTTAATGCTCATTTAAGTTATCTACATAAAAAATTACTAGCTTGGGCTTGAGAGATTCCTTATAAAGTTCAAAATCTCCCCCCTTCAAGTGGAGCTACTTGAAGCTTAACTCCTACGTCTCGAGTCATAATGAGTGGCTCTACAATTATTTTGATCTTATAAGAAGCTTGGGAAAGTCTAACTTCCTCATCAACGCTGACATCTCCATTGAATTTTTTACCTTGTAATCATCATTTTATTGCTCTTAGGATTAAACTTGGTTCTCTTCTCATCTATAATGCAGGTATAATCTAACCAAAATGTTAAGACGACTGACTCTTCGCTTCATTATAGAACATGCTTCCTCCAAGGTCTTGTTCTTCACCTCCATTGTTGGTGATCTATTCAATAGATACAAAGTTGTGAATGCTGTCTTTGACCAAAACTTGTTGGAAACATACTTGTTTTGTGTCACACATATGACAATCTATGTGATTGCGTGGTTTCATTTTTCAACTACTCCAATTTGTTTGGAGTGTAGGGTTTAGTATATTGTATTTTGGTCATGTTTAGTATAAAAATTAGTGAAATATTTGGAGTAGAATTCTCCACCATTATTAGACCTAAGAGTGATTATATGGAAACTAGAGTTTTTTTTCTACTGAATGTTAGGAAATTTTGAAATTCATTAAATACTCCAGATTTTAATTTAAGGAAATACATTCACATATTTTACTATAATGATAAAGAAATAGAAGGAAAGAAATGGCATAAATGACTGATGTCGCGCTCATTGGTCCATAACTTTTTGCATGAACTTCCTACAAGACTCTACTTGCTCTCCAAGCTAGTCTTTCCTCAAGTGGCATTCTATGTCACTTCCCTACCTAGAAATATATGCACACACTTTGAATATTATGTAAGATGTCAGGACACCCATCTACTAGATTCTCTCAGTCCCACTGAGAGACATAGGTCAAGTTGCGGTTCCAATACTATTGATTCCAAATTGTATTGATGTTTGGTGCACTCTTGGTTTCCAATGAATTCTCTTTGACCTGTCCAATATTGACTAATCTAATTAGTCCATGGTCCTCCACACCAAGAAAAATGGTCTTATGAGCCTCATTAACTATGTAACATTTATGATTGTTAAAGTTAATAGCTAGTTGGAGGCAATGCCTCATAATCTCTCTAATTGATAATCGATTAAGCTCCATAACTTGGCACATAATACACATTAAACAAAACCAACATTTTCCCTCCCAAGGAAATATGTAGATTTCCTTTTCCAATAAATGTGTATTATTCCCCACCACGAAATGTGACTAAATATTTAGAGACAATGGTGGTGTATTTCGTGAACTAGTCCTTCCTGTTGCTGAAATGTTGTGATGCACATGAGTTGATGTACTAGGAAGATGAATTGTGTTTTTTTGTTGGTCACTTGGACATGAATGCATATAAAGATAACTCCTTTGTATGTTATACGATATGAGACTTCTGTTGAGACCCTCTCTGGTTGGATTTCTATTCAACCAACCTCTTTTTGCAATTTTTTTTTCATATGGCCCACCTTGGCACAATAGCGATAAGTGATGTTCTTCTAACTCTCGGTGGCATGTTCATTGTTTCCTTGAACTTTCTTTTTTTCCTATTTACCTTGGCCCTTGACATTTACAACAAAGTTATGTTATAAACCCTCTTTCTCACTACTGCTACCAAACTCGTAGAAGTGATGTTCAACGTCCCAATAAAGTGCTCATAAGAAAGTGGTAATATTTTCTACTTGATTAACATCATGATCTCTTATTCCATATATTGGTCAATAGTTGTACATTGTTCTTGGATATCCTTAATCTCTAATGATGCACTCCCATCCATCATGATCAAGAACAATGTATTGTTTTTTCATAAAAAGGATTTGCCTTTATCTAAAGTTTCATGTAGATATTTCAAATGCTTCCAAATCCTTGCTTAAGTCTTCTTTGTCTAGACCTCGAGAAGCATTGCATTTTTCATCGACATCTCAAACACCATTACCAGTTCTCCGTCTTGCTCATAAATCTTGTCCTGGTTTTTATTCACAATTGTTACGCAAGTATCTTTACCTAAAACAACATCAACCGTACTAAAAAATGGGCAACATATGTTTCTTCCATGTATTGTAGTTCTTGCTAGAGAACCTTTGGTTGGATTCCAATATGATGTTGCCTAAGGAGGCCATATATATAAGTCACAATATTAGGAAAATATACCGAAATACAATAAAATGTTGAAAATACTTGTAAGAACAAACATATATTGGCTCTAAACCCCTATAACAACCATGCATCATTAAAAAAAATAGGGTTTTGATAAATATGTCCTCAAATAACTGAAAACAGAAGTAGATTTTGACAAATATGTGCAAATAATGCCAAATATGTTACAATCCAATAGTTGTAAAACACACAAATGTTGATAGATATTCTCTCAAACAGCCAAAAAACAATTAGATATGTTAATAAACAATACCAAAATAATTAATTTCTCCTTGAATCTACTGAAAAAATAAAAAATTAGTAGCTGAAACTTTAGGATTTTCATATTTGAGCAATAATATAAACAAAAACAATTTATATATGCTTCCAATTCCTTTCTATTGCCAAAAAAATGAGATTTTTCCTTAATTTCATTGTCAAACATGTCTCATAGCCAAACAAATACTTGATTTTATATCTAAAGGACCTCAAATGAGCATCGCACAGGTCCATACAACATACAGTTTAGTTGCATGGCTGAGTTTCGTCAAATGGTACAACCAATGTTGGTGGATTGTTCGTACAAATGTAAAATGGCTTAATTTACCGTATGATGATGCTGGTATGAGTTAAATATGTCTTGGCAGTTGGAATCGATGGTGGCAGAGTTTGGTGACTATATGGTCGCAACATAGTTGATCTAGATCATTGTGTTGTGTAGATGTTGTGTGGTCCTTTTTTTCTTATGGAATCTTGAGCTACATGGTTCCACTTTAATAAAAAAATTGACTTCACTTTGAGATTAAAAAATCAAAACAATACCTGGTTTAGGAAAATTTACTCTTTTGACTCTTCAATATGCTAAACTAACGATCCCTTGATCTGTTTTTTTCAACTTTAGTCACAACATAGTTGACATAGACCATTGTGTTGTGTGGATATTGTGTGGTTCTTTTTTTTCTTATGGAATCTTCAGCTACATGGTTCCATGTTAATATAACATTGAATTCACTTTGAGATTAAAATTCGAAACAGTACCTGGTTTGGGAAAAATTACTCTTTCGACTCTTCAATATGTTACACTAGCAATTCCTTGATACGCTTTTATCAACAATAGTCACTAGGTATTCACATTGTCATAGAGTTTGTGTTCTAGCTAAGCTTTCATACCATATAAAAGAAATCGAACAGACATAAATCAAGCATTAGAGGAAATTTGGGGTCTAAAATGATCCTTATAAGAAAACGAGCCATTACTGCATTGGAATTCAAGAGCCAATATAATTTCAAGAAAACGATTCAACCTTAATGGTTGACTTGGCATATTTGTTATAAAAAAATATTTTTTTGTTTTTGTATTTTCAACTTATCTCCTTTTGGTTTTACTCAAAATTCGATCGAAAGCACTCATTGAATGCATAATTCAATTCTGCATCCAAAGAGTACCCACACTTCTGCATCCAAAGAGTACCCACACTGAATGCTTTTGATGGATCCCATCCCACGAAAAATGAGAAATAAATTGTGTGTACTCGTTGGATGCGAAATCAAAATTTGAGTAAAACCACAATGAGATAAGTTGAATATACGAAAAAAAAGTTAGTATTTTCCTTCAAAATTTATAATATTATTTTATTATTTTCCTTAGGAGACCAATTTTAGACCTCAAATTTCCTCTAATAATTATCTCAACTTCAAGAGTTATCTGTATTATATTGCATAAATGAGAAAGCAAAATCTTTCTTATAAAGGGTGACAATTAAGTCAATTCAATCCACTTTATGAATGTGGGATAGACATTGAAACACATTAAAGTGAAATAAAATATTAAAGAACAAATAACCTAAAGTATAAAATGACTTAATTAATGCATATGTTTAATCTCTAATATAGCATTATAAACTAAGTTTTATTTTAACAATAAGTGGCTCTCATTTTGAATGGTGGTATAGCACTACATATCACACATCAACCAATATGGCCCCCTTTGATGTCCTTTATGATAATCCAACCCTTGCTCTTGGAAGTTTAAGTCCACTAAAAGGAACATGTAGTGGAGGATCCCTTGTAATGCACCCAAGAAACACTGAAGTTACTTGAGGAAACATCTAGTTGGGACAAAGCAACATGAAATAGGTGAATGGGCCTATCCTAGGATGTGGCGTAACAATAAGCCATAACTCAAGAATTTGGAAAAATAAATGTTGGCGCATTTGTTCTACAAGCTCCACACGGTCCTTTGCACGATAGATAAAGTTGGATATGATTTAGTGCTACCTTCCAATTCATATCTCCACGTTGTTGGCGATGTTTAGAATCTTAAGGAGGTGATTGGGGACATATCTCTACATGGACATAATTGTTACATTACTAAGCACCAAAGGTAACTATTATGAGATTTTGTAAAATAAAGAAAATAAAGACACACTATATAAATGATGTATAGTTATATTTAAAAAACAAAATTATTATTTAATAAAGCTTCTTTTAAATTGTATTAATAGTCAATATCTACATGCTTTAATATGAATAAGTGGGTTTTAGGTGCAACCTCCACAAGCAAAAGCAAAACTCAAAAAGACTCTACTAGCACAAGCCAAAACACCCCTTCCTAGACTCAATGTCATGAGTAGATGCAAAAGGAAGGGGTTGGCTTATGCCAAAACATCTCGACAAAGTACCAAATTCAAACCACAAGGTCCTATGCCTTTAAGCATAAATAAACTAAATGGCGGCCATGCTAGTGGTAAGAGGAGCCATGGCATGGTTTCTAGGGGTCTTCCTTGAACATGTAGTTGGAGGATGAACAAATATGGGATTAACATGTTCACACCCATCAATATGGAGCTTGGGGCCCTTCGAAATTGTTAATGCCATTGTAGGGCACTCCTTATCCATTTGCATGGGTTTAGGATTTTAGCTACATAAGCATTCACATTGCTCTTAGACCTTCTAGACCACTATGTGTTGAGGTTGACTATGGGAAAAACTAGTTTAACAAAGTTGTTATTCAATAACATAACTAATTTCACTGAGAAAAGACACATGCTCTTACAACAAAGTTTGAAGTCTAAGTTTTGTCCATCTCACTATTAAAATAAAATGGAAACAAATGAGTCAAATATTAACAAGAAAGAGATAATGTATGGGAAATAATAATAATAAAATAACATATATACATTTTAACCACAAATATTTTAAGCATCAATAGGTTTTTGCCTATCCCCCCAAACATCTCAGTGGTTAATAGATCCAATATTAAGATGGAACTCTTGTTTTCTAATTAAATGATAGAAAGTGGTTGTGCTTCTCAGATGAAACTTTATCAATTACATTTATATCATATAAAGTATATTGAGGACAATCAATTTTTGGTGATTACACATCTATTATATTCAATTTGTTGAGGATCATAGACCAAGGAAGATTAGAATATCCAAATATCCACTTAGATAATGGAATAGGGTAGCAAGGGATGTCCAACCAGGAGTATGTAGTGCAATATAGATTGATCTAACAAAAGCTATTTTAGATGTTTAATTTGATGCTAAATACATGTTATGATACCTCCTTGGTTGTGGGAGTGGGTAGTGTTAATGCCATGGGGGATTCACCTTGTTGAGCAATATCTTATCACGTTCATTTATAAATGGGGGTTTTTAATTGTGAAAAACAAGGTCAATATATTTTAGGTATTGGGGGGCGAGGAATATGGTATGAGGGGTTTATAGGTATGGGGTGGGGGGGGTATAAAAAGGGGTTTCTAGTAAAAATAAGGAATATATTTTTAAAATAGTGGTTTTTTAATTGGAAATATGTATTGGGAGGGGGACTCAACAAAAAGAATTTTGTAATTAATTATCAATATCTAGTGAAATTAGGGGTATTCTTTAATATCCCATGAACGAATGCGCTATGACATGCTTTTACTAAGTGAATACCCCGTAGTTAATTCCTTTTATAGAAATGAGGTTGTAGGTGTTGGTATCTTGCACTATTTGTAATGTTTCATTGATTATATCTTACTATCCTTTTGATTGAGGCTTTTACGACAAACGATGCTCCTCAAGGAATTAAGGCTTTATTTAACTGCTCGAATTGTGATTGAATTCCACTACTGCATATGGGGTTGAAAATTAACATCAAAATTAACATCAATTCAACGTCTTAAGCATTAGGTAAACGATGGATAATAATATGCCTAACATTGGTTGAACACCAAGCAAGCAATGTTGAACACTAGATGATTAACTTGTCAATTAAGCAATGAGACATCTATTGATGAGTGAGGAAAATATGTCATAAGGTGTCTCTTTTGCAGCATTCCACCGACATGAAATTGATGTAGGTAAGCTTAGGGTAGTCTCTTAATCAACGTCCAGATGAATCCCATTCAATGAGTATGCTATTGACGTCACTTTATGGTGTCTCTTAAGTGATGCTATGTTAGCAACGTCCCATCGATGTTTAAGATGTTGCATAAGCGACGATAATTATTTTTTACAGCTAAAAACAAATTCGTGGATGCAAAGCTAATAAAAAACAATAGAGTAGTAACCAAAGGTGAGGAGTAGTGTTAGGCCACTAGTGCTATAACCTTATATTAGCGATGGAGGAAAGAACATTGGCTATTTATTCAATAGAAGTATTCCAATACCTTTATAGTACCCTAGTAAGAGTGCATTAAGATAGAAGTATTCCAATACATTCAATAGTACCCTAGTAAGAGTGCATTAAGAGTGCACTCTTATTGCAATGTCTTATTTTTTTCTTTATGAAAAAAAAGTGTGTTAAATATTGCATCGCAAATATCAGTCAAGGATTGTCACAAGAGGTAGAATTTGTATATTAGACTAGTGTAATAAATAGATAAGCCTCTTCTATAATAATCATAATAAGTTTTTGCATAAAAAATATTAAATAATAAAAGTAGTAATAAAATTTCGTACATTTAGAATGCTAATGGCACTACGCAAGAGAAACGAAAAACTACAAATGAAATATTAAATCTCTTTTTGCATAATCTTTTGTGGGGATTGAGAGTAAATTGAAAAGTAATAAAAAAACATAATTCAAAAATTCCCTAGATTGGTTACCTCTTATTCAATTTGAGGGCGCAAATAAAAGTTTTCCTTGAAGAAATCCAAAAGTTGATCCCTGATCTAGAGAACATAACACTATTCCTAAATGGAAATTTGGTTAATTTTTCCAATTTTGTAATGAACAAAATATATAATAAATAAACATTAATAATTAATTAACTAATACTTAATGAAGAGACACCTTGATGAAAGGTTATGCTTCTTTACAAAAGGGCACCCAACATGGTTATTTATACAAGTATAATTCTCATTCTAATATCATCACTTTTCAATCATTCATTTATATATTTAACTATTTATGGAGTTTCTAACATATTTATTATCCTACATAAAATTTGAAAAACACTCCCCTGTAAGTGTTATAAGATACCATAAATCAAGAAGAATTCGGTAACATAAAAAAACACATTAGTTATTGTATAAACAATGCAACATCTGGCGTGAGATCTGTGCCAGGAATAAACAGATAGATCAAGATCCTTACAAATATTATTCATTCCGCTATTTAGCCACCGTCCTATTTGGATATTACCCGGACAAGGACAAAATCGAAATATTACTCTGGACAATGAGAAAGACCAATTCACAGGTTATTTGGTCACACAATTATTCTGATAGACGATATCGATTTTGCCCAGATTATTAATGAAATTTGCGTCATCGTTGACAGTTAAAGAATTGGCGGCCATAAGAACAAATTTGATAATTCAAGGTCAAGGTTAAAATCTGTTTGAGGGGTTACTGGTTGTTAAGTTGAAGCATTATGCCTTTCAAAGGAAATTCTAATTATTCTCTACGTTATTAAAGTCTTATAATAAAGAAATTAAAGGATATCATAATAAACACACAAGTAAGAAAAGGTGAATCGATAGATTCGTAAAGTATCCTCCAAGACTTTATAGTGAGTGGAAATATATTTGAGTGGCCAAGAATCGAAGACCTTGGAAAGAAAAGGGCATCCATAACAAAATATTAATTAATTTATATTGAGCTAAGAGGGAATTATGGGAAGGAATATAATAAAGTACTTCAATAATATTTAGTGAAGTTTTTTTATGACATGATATTAAAAAAAGTTTTTTTATGACATGATATTAAAAAAAATTATATATATATATATAAAGGAAAAAAATACCTTATAAATATTATTGAAGTTTTAAAAGACGAATGGATCCTAAGTAATTATATAAGGGTATTTTACCCATAGGCATATGGAAAAAGTGGGTTGAAGTTTTAATTAAAGTCTTAATGAAGGCATCTTAAAAGGAAGATTGACAAAAAATATGGTGAAAAAAGAAATGGAATCTCAAGTAGAAAAACAAGGAAGCTTTCCAAGCACTTCAAAAACTTATGTTTCAGTATTATTTCAAATAAAAGGAACAATTAGAGGGAAAGACATTACTATTTCTATTGCTCCCATCGAATGCAATAACTATATTAGTGTTGACATTGCTAATGAGATAGCGATTCCAGAGTCAAATATAGGTAAAAGTTTAGACTTTTGGAATACAAAAGAATATGAAATAAACAATTTACAATTGAACATTGGAGATTATACTTGCATCTCACAATTCATAGTTAAATCCTTGTGGATCAGTGATGGTGACCTAATTTTGGGATTACCTTGGATAGAAACATTGGGGACTTTTATTTTAAATGCTGAAAAGAAGTTTATGACATTTCCCCACAAAAAGAAAAAAATCACATTGTAGGACATTAACATGAAGTTAGAATCATAAGTTAAATCATTTGAAGACTTGGAAGAAATATCAAAGGTGATGTCACAAGAAAATGAGAAATCAACACATGCGATACAAAAATAATTCGACAAGGTTATTGCAGATAAAGAAGGAATAGATCTCTCGTCTAAGAGATCATAATAAGAAATTACTTCTACAAATAAAAAAGGTGAAGGATAAAGCTCAATGCAATTGAAAATTAGAACAAGAGAATCGATATCTTCAAAAATAATTATCAGGCAAGGACAAAAAAAGCTCTTCCTTAAAAATGGTTAATTAAGAATTGCTAGAGAAAGTAAGAAGATTAAAATAAAGAGAGCACAACAATCAAGACAATCAAAACGAAGTTGTCAAGTAAAACTATACGGAAGAACTCTTACAGTTGAGGAAACTTAATCGAGAAATGCTTATACAAATTAGGAAGCTAAAGTAGGAGAATAAATATTTACAAGGAAAGCTAGATTGCAAGGGATCAATTGTCGACAAAGAAATGATGTCTGACGTAATAAAGATGTCATCAAAGGCTCAAATTCAAACATAAGAAAAGGGAACCAATACAGAGCTCGTTAATGCTCAAATTCAGAAGAATGAACATATTGTCACATCGCTACAAACATCAAGAGGAGATGGTTATGAAAAAAAATCACAAAAGATTAGAATACCTTATCACCATCTGAACCATAAAAAACATTATGACCAATGATAAGGTCAAAAGGAACATAAATAGATTCATTATGATATAAAAAAAGATGGAGAAAAAATCCACCAAAGTTGGGGGATCATAAAAAGATAAGTCCTATCCAAACAATCAATCAACAACAATTCCATTGAATATAAATCTAGGATGGACCACTTCACAAATGATGCAACATTTCAACACAATGTTTAAAAGAGCGTATCGTGTCATTTTGTCAAGTGCCGCAACCATCAACACACAATGTCACGTGAAATCGTTACAAGCAAGAACAAGGGATAAAGTTTTCCATAATTATTCTTTGAGGACAAAGCAATTCTAAGGGAGAGGTAATGCAATGAAAAAATATAATAGCTATAATCTTGACAATAAACTGAAGAAACACTTAACTCCATCTCAATAAATCACCCCTAGAATCTATGGTCTTCCCAAAATCCATAAGGACAGTGTCCCCCTTAGACCCATCGTCAACACTATAGGCTCCCCAACCTATGAACTTGTGAAGTATGTAGCCAAAATCCTAGGCCCCCTTATAGGTAACTCAGACTCCTTTATCAAAGACTCTAATGCCTTTGTTAAGTTAATCCAAGAAGAAAGGGTTGAACCAAAGGACAAGATCTTGAGCTTCGACATAGTCTCCCTCTTCACAAAGATCCCTCTCGAGGAAGCGATCCAGGTCATCAAAGAAGTCACTAACCCTCACACAACCAGGTTAGCCACAGTTTGTATTAGATAAAATTTCTTCAGTTTCCAAGGAGAATTTTATGAGCAAACCACAGGAGTAGCAATGGGTTCCCCCCTCTCACCCATAGTTGCAAACCTCTTTATGGAGAAATTTGAGAGAGAGGCCCTCAACTCTTACCCATTAAAACCGACTAGATGGAAAATATACGTAGATGACACCAATGTGTTATGGCCACATGGCAAGACTGAACTGAGTAGGTTCTTTGAACACCTCAACAACCAATCAGAGGACATAAAATTCACCATGGAAGAAGAAGACAATGGGAGCATACCCTTTCTAGATGTCATAGTAACTAGGAAGGTTGATGGTACTCTAAGACACAAAGTATTTAGAAATAAGACAGACACAGAAAGCTACCTACA
The DNA here is from genome assembly GCA_001517045.1 of Pseudotsuga menziesii. NCBI lineage: Eukaryota > Viridiplantae > Streptophyta > Pinopsida > Pinales > Pinaceae > Pseudotsuga > Pseudotsuga menziesii. The sequence continues at coordinate 133,458 of LPNX010589687.1, read as the reverse complement.
CGTTGACTCCCACCACCACCCTTCTCAAAAGATAGGAGTCCTCAACACTTTAGCCATAAGGGCTTCTAGGATATCCGACTCTGAACACCTAAGAGAAGAAAACAACCACCTCACCAGCATCTTCAAGAACATAGGATACAAATCTAAAGATATCAAGAATGTTTTGAAAAGAACCATGATTAAAACCAACACTTGAATCGCAAGGACAACCAACAACGAGACATAGAATATTAATAATACACATGAACCTATCAAAAGAGCCTACTTACCCTATATAAAAGGGGTCACTAACAATATCGCTAAAATTCTCAAAAAGAAGGATATCACAACATCTTTCAAAACCATACAAACCATTAAGCAAAAAATGAGACCCATCAAAGACCCGATTGATCACAAACAAGGCAGAGGGGTCTACAAAATATCCTGCTCCTGTGAGATTTGCTACATTGGCGAAACTGGCCACTCCTTTAACACTAGACTGAAAGAGCACAAAGCTGACATAAGAAATGAACCTACCTGGACTTCATCACTAGCAAAACACTCCCAAAAAATGAGACACCAGTTATGCCTTGAAGACACCAAGATCTTAGCAAAAGAGAATCACTACTTTAAAAGAAAACTTAGGGAGGCCCTTAAAATAAGAAATCACCCCAAACATCTAAACAGAGATGGAGACATGGAAATTAGCACCAGTTGGCTCCCACCCCTCCTAAACCATAATAGACGATATTAATTAGCCTCAACTCCCTCCTTGTCTAGAAGACTTCTTCTCTACTAAGACATCTCCTTTCCTTCGCATAGTTTTAATAATTACATAACACTTCATTCGATTTTGAAACTCCAGGTCTTTTGATTCTAAACATTTTATTAATTCTAATTTTCCTTCTGGAACCTTTTTATCTTATCCTAACTTTTTAAATTACATTTCCTTTTAGCCCTTAACCTTTTTCACTTCACATAGAAACCTCTTAACCTTGGTTTTTTAGGATACCTTTACCATAATTATCTACAACTTTTTCTTTGTGAACAACTACCTATTTAAAAAAAAAAACTTTCTAATTATCTACATTAAGTAGTTTAGAAAGTAACTTTTAAATAGTTTCAACACTAATTTTTTATTTTTGAAAACCTATATCTTTAAACATTTTCTAACCTTAACTTATAATTATAAAATAAGAAACTACATTACAAAACTACTTTGCATAATTTTTATTGCAAACATCATTAATAATCATTAAATTACTATATTAATATTAATATAACATTATCTATATTATTAAACTTAACATTATTTAAAACACAAACTATATTAAACTATTATTAAAAACTATTAAAATAATAATACCAAAACCTAGAGTAAACTGACACTTGATAAACCTAAAACCATGCCAACTTCTCATAATACTCTCTGCAATTCATTATTAATAACCTAGACTGAGATCACCGACTCTTTTTCACACCATCCTGATGATGAGTCCTGTTGTGGACCCGAAACGTTGATGTTAAAAATGAAATCTGTGGCTATTCTGAACACCTATACTGTAAAAATATAATAAATAAACATTAATAATTAAATAACTAATACTTAACAAAGAGACACCTTTATGAAAGGTTATGCCTCTTTACAAAAGGGAACCCAACATGGTTATTTATACACGCATAATTTTCATTTTGATATCATCACTTTTCAATTATTCATTTATATATTTATCCATTTATGGAGTTTCTATCATATTTACATTGTATTTTCATATTGAAACAAATTTCATTTGTTTCAATATTTCTTATGGGACATAGTTAAGATTGATGTGTGGAAAGTAGTGGAAGAGACCAAAATGTCTGTTGATGCTCCAAAATGGTTTCTTACAAGAGGCCAACAAGGGGAGAGCAGTCACATCCAAGAGTTTCAGAAAACCCTCACAAGAGTCTGCCTAGTTCCCAGTCGTTTAGGATAACTTCCCTTGATGGATACAAGGCCTTCATTGACTGTATGTGGGTTTCACTCATTGAAAAGGAGACTTGGGTTTGGAGTGAGTAATCCTAAAAGGTTATCATAAAATTTGTTATGAGAATCTAAAGGTAATTCACTTAACTAATTCAAGCAGGGAAACTTACTTGAAAGTCCTAAAATCCTTTTACTTGGTTATTATTATTTGATAGGATGTAGTGAAAAAAATGAAAAAATTCAATTATCTTAGAACATTCCTACTTATATGACTCATATGAAAACATTGTCCAACTAGATCATATTTAAAATCAAGTATCACGAACAAGTAGAATGCAAACTATGAAAATTCTGTTAATGTGTCAATATTCTAGAGTGTTGATAAATCACAAAGGAACCATGCCATAACAAAGATGTTGAACAAATCCAAATCATCTTGTCACAACAATTTATCATAATATATTTTGTTAACTGAGGTAAGACCTACAAGTGTATTGAATTGTGGTTTTGTAAATAATAGTAATACTAATAGTCAAGATATCAGTCAAGGAGTTCCTACTGGTGGGACATTTAATTCAAATTCATAAATACCCCAATTAAATAGAATGTTGGGGAGTGACATAAAGTTACTTTTATTCAATGGGGACGGGATTGGAAGACCCCGAGCAACATTGGCTCCTTTGTGAATCTATTTGGACAGTATGATAGGTCCAAGATGAGGCTATAAAAAGAGCTCAGATGATCATGACCTTTAGGGGTCATGTTCTTGACTGGTATATGAAATTTTCTGTGGTTCCCGTGGGAGTTCCTCATAAATCATTGGATCAGATCCAGATTGGACTGGTCGAAGAATTCAAGAAACCTAAGTTTGACTCATAATGTATCACATAGTTAAAATAAATTAAGCAGCTGTCGGCTAAGTTTGTTTGGGACTTTAATTAAATATTTAAGATTCTAATGGCTAAGGTGAGTTTCCATATGTCGTATGTTCAACATAAAGAATGGTTTATTGCAGCGATGCTACCACATATCTGTGTTCCCTTGATGTAGCAGAAGAGTGTATCCAAACAATCGATCAACAACAATTCCATTGAATATAAATCTAGGATGGACAACTTCACAAATGATGCAAAATTTCAACACAATGTTTAAAAGAACGTATCGTGTCATTTTGTCAAGTGCCGCAACCATCAACACACAATGTCACGTGAAATCGTTACAAGCAAGAACAAGGGATAAAGTTTTCCATAATTATTCTTTGAGGACAAAGCAATTCTAAGGGAGAGGTAATGCAATGAAAAAAATATAATAGCTCTAATCTTGACAATAAACTGAAGAAAAACTTAACTCCACCTCAAGAAACCACCCCTAAAATCTATGGTCTTCCCAAAATCCATAAGGACAGTGTCCCCCTTAGACCCATCGTCAACACTATAGGCTCCCCAACCTATGAACTTGTGAAGTATGTAGCCAAAATCCTAGGCCCCCTTATAGATAACTCAGACTCCTTTATCAAAGACTCTAATGCCTTTGTTAAGTTAATCCAAGAAGAAAGGGTTGAACCAAAGGACAAGATATTGAGCTTCGACATAGTCTCCCTCTTCACAAAGATCCCTCTCGAGGAAGCGATCCAGGTCATCAAAGAAGTCACTAACCCTCACACAATCAGGTTAGCCACAATTTGTATTAGATAAAATTTCTTCAGTTTCCAAGGAGAATTTTATGAGCAAACCACAAGAGTAGCAATGGGTTCCCCCCTCTCACCCATAGTTGTAAACCTCTTTATGGAGAAATTTGAGAGAGAGGCCCTCAACTCTTACCCATTAAAACCGACTAGATGGAAAAGATACGTAGATGACACCAATGTGTTATGGCCACATGGCGAGATTGAACTGAGTAGGTTCTTTGAACACCTCAACAACCAATCAGAGGACATAAAATTCACCATGGAAGAAGAAGACAATGGGAGCATACCCTTTCTAGATGTCTTAGTAACTAGGAAGGTTGATGGTACTCTAAGACACAAAGTATTTAGAAATAAGACAGACACAGAAAGATACCTACACGTTGACTCCCACCACCACCCTTCTCAAAAGATAGGAGTCCTCAACACTTTAGGCATAAGGGCTTCTAGGATATCCGACTCTGAACACCTAAGAGAAGAAAACAACCACCTCACCAGTATCTTCAAGAACATAGGATACAAATCTAAAGATATCAAGAATGTTTTGAAAAGAACCATGATTAAAACCAACACTTGAACCACAAGGACAACCAACAACGAGACAGAGAATATTAATAATACACAGGAACCTATCAAAAGAGCCTACTTACCCTATATAAAAGGGGTCACTGACAAGATCGCTAAAATTCTCAAAAAGAAGGATAATACAACATCTTTCAAAACCATACAAACCATTAAGCAAAAAATGAGACCCATCAAAGACCCGATTGATCACAAACAAGGTAGAGGAGTCTACAAAATAGCCTGCTCCTGTGAGCTTTGCTACATTGGCGAAACTATCCACTCCTTTAGCACTAGACTAAAAGAGCACAAAGCTGACATAATAAAGGAACCTACCTGGACTTCATCACTAGCAGAACACTCCCAAAAAACGAGACACCAGTTATGCCTTGAAGACACCAAGATCTTAGCAAAAGAGAATCACTACTTTAAAAGAAAACTTAGGGAGGCCCTTGAAATAAGAAAGCACCCCAAAAATCTAAACAGAGATGGAGGCATGGAAATTAGCACCAGTTGGCTCCCACCCCTCCTAAAACACAATAGACGATATTAATTAGCCTCGGCTCCCTCCTTGTCTAGAAGACTTCTTCTCTACTAAGAAACCTCCTTTCCTTCCCATAGTTTTAATAGTTACATAACACTTCATTCGATTTTGAAACTCTAGGTCTTTTGATTCTAAACATTTTATTAATTCTAATTTTCCTTCTAGAACCTTTTTATCTTATCCTAACTTTTTAAATTACATTTCCTTTTAGCCCTTAACCTTTTTCACTTCACATAGAAACCTTTTAACCTTGGTTTTTTAGGATACCTTTACCCTAATTATCTACAACTTTTTCTTTGTGAACAACTACCTATTTAAAAAAAAAACTTTCTAATTATCTACATTAAGTAGTTTAGAAAGTAACTTTTAAATAGTTTCAACATTAATTTTTTATTTTTGAAAACCTATATCTTTAAACATTTTCTAACCTTAACTTATAATTATAAAATAAGAAACTACATTACAAAACTACTTTGCATAATTTTTATTGCAAACATCATTAATAATCATTAAATTACTATATTAATATTAATATAACATTATCTATATTATTAAACTTAACATTATTTAAAACACAAACTATATTAAACTATTATTAAAAACTATTAAAATAATAATACCAAAACCTAATCTTAACTGACACTTGATAAACCTAAAACCATACCAACTTCTCATAATACTCTCTGCAATTCATTATTAATAACCTAGACTGAGATCACCGACTCTTCTTCACACCATCCTGATGATGAGTCCTGTTGTGGACCCGAAACATTGATGTTAAAAATGAAATCTGTGGCTATTCTGAACACCTATACTGTAAAAATATAATAAATAAACATTAATAATTAAATAACTAATACTTAACGAAGAGACACCTTGATGAAAGGTTATGCCTCTTTACAAAAGGGAACCCAACATGGTTATTTATACACGCATAATTCTCATTGTGATATCATCACTTTTCAATTATTCATATATTTATCCATTTATGGAGTTTCTATCATATTTACATTGTATTTTCATATTGAAACAAATTTCATTTGTTTCAATATTTCTTATGGGACATAGTTAAGATTGATGTGTGGAAAGTAGTGGAAGAGACCAAAATGTCTGTTGATGCTCCAAAATGGTTTCTTACAAGAGGCCAACAAGGGGAGAGCAGTCACATCCAAGAGTTTCAGAAAACCCTCACAAGAGTTTGCCTAGTTCCCAGTCGTTTAGGATAACTTCCCTCAATGGATACAAGGCCTTCATTGACTGTATGTGGGTTTCACTCATTGAAAAGGAGACTTGGGTTTGGAGTGAGTAATCCTAAAAGGTTATCATAAAATTTGTTATGAGAATCTAAAGGTAATTCACTTAACTAATTCAAGCAGGGAAACTTACTTGAAAGTCCTAAACTCCTTTTACTTGGTTACTATTATTTGATAGGATGTAGTGAAAAAAATGAAAAAATTCAATTATCTTAGAACATTCCTACTTATATGACTCATATGAAAACATTGTCCAACTAGATCATATTTAAAATCAAGTATCACGAACAAGTAGAATGCAAACTATGAAAATTCTGTTAATGTGTCAATATTCCAGAATGTAGATAAATCACAAAGAAACCATGCCATAACAAAGATGTTGAACAAATCCAAATCATCTTGTCACAACAATTTATCATAATATATTTTGTTAACTGAGGTAAGACCTACAAGTGTATTGAATTGTGGTTTTGTAAATAATAGTAATACTAATAGTCAAGATATCAGTCAAGGAGTTCCTATTGGTGGGACATTTAATTCAAATTCACAAATACCCCAATTGGTGGGAAAGGGTTGTGTTGTTGGCAAGCACCCTGAGCATAAGTTTGATCGGGGGAAGGCAAGCCGAGCATCATGCATATTGGGACTGATACATTCTGATATCAGTGGTCCCATGCCTATCACATCCATGAATGGATCAAGGTATGTTCTAAATTTCATTGATGACTTTTACAGATACACATGGGTCTTTTTTATCAAAAAGAAATCAGAAGTCTTGGAAAAATTCACTAAATTGAAGGCCTTGATTGAGATTGCATATGGCAAAAAGATCAAGATTTTGAGATCTGATCATGGTGGGGAGTATGTCAGTAATGATTTACTACATATTTGTTCCCAAAGTGGTATTCAGATCCAATATTTAGTCCCCTACACTCCCCAGCAGAATGGTGTAGCGGAGAGGAAAAATCAGTCTCTCAAGGAGATGACCACTTGTATGTTGGAATCAAAGAAGTTGGCTGCAAATTTGTGGGCTGAAGCCATGCATGCTGTAGAATATATTCAAAACAGAGTGCCACACTCATCCATGAAAGGGAATACCCATTTTGAAGCATATTTGGGACACAAGCCGGATGTGTCGAATCTGAGGGTGTTTGGGTCCACTGCATGGGCCCGAATTCCGCTTGATAAAAGGAGGGATTTGCAACCGCAAAGCATAGAATGTATGTTTCTTGGATATCCTGATGAATCTAAAGGTTTCAAGCTGTTTCTTGGATATCCTGATGAATGTAAATGTTTCAAGCTGCTGGATATCAAAATAAAACAGATAATCATTGAAATGAGTGTCATGTTCGATGAGCCTCTTCAGGAGGTAGAACTAGTGAAGGAGAAAACTACTGAATTTTCTTCCTATTATACTGAATATTTGGATGATGTAATTGGGGGTGATGACCCTGATTTGGATCCTCTGATTTCTGATATTAGTGAACAGCAAACATCAGATGCTGAATCAAAACCTGAAGTACAAAATAATCTCCCAACTTGGGCCCGATAGACACTCTGCTCTGCAGGTGATAACATTGGAAAATTGGATGATCCAAGGAGAACCCGGTCTGATTTCCAAAGAGATGGTATTTCGCTCTCTTGTCCTGATTATTTGCTGTCTGAATATTTTTATTTGATTATTAGTTTAGACCCCAATTCTTACTACCATGCTCAGAAGGATCTGAGATGGCGAGTTTCCATGGATGAATTCTCTTCAGAAAAACACTACTTGGGAGCTAGTTTCTCTTCCTCCGAGGAGGAAATTTGTTCAATGGAAGTGGGTGTTTCATACTAAGGTTGATTCTGATGGAAGAAACTGAAAATATAAGGCAATCCTGGTAGTAAAATGTTTCTCCCAAGTCCAAGGTGTGGACTACCATGAGACTTTTGCACTGGTTGCAAAAATGGACTCCATCCGCCTAGTTTTGGCAATTTCTGCATTTAAGCATTGAGAAGTGCATCATATGTATGTTAAGTCTGCCTTTATGCATAGAGATATTAATGAAGAGATATACATGAAGTAGCCCGAGGGATACATTTATGATCCATCTTTGGTTTGCAAACTAAAGAAGTCACTATACGGGTTAAAACATGCCCCAAGAGAGTGGTATTCCAAGATGGATGCCTTCCTTCTCTTGCAAAACTTCCAGGGGTGTAAATTAGATCCAAATGTGTATATAGAGTAGTATGATGGTCATTTGATTATTATTTTTTTCTATGTTGATGACTTACTGATTACAGGTAACAAAGTTACTTCTATTTCAGTCATCAAAATTGCTCTCCACAATGCATTTGAAATAAGCGATTTGGGGCTCTTGAAGAAATTTCTGGGGCTCAAAATTGAGCAAAATTTTGATGGGATAATGGTCACTCAGTCCAAATACATATTAGAACTGTTAGTCAATTTTAACATGGCTGAATGTAAGGCTGTTCCATTCCTTTTCCTTTCAGGGATCAACCTTGAAGAAGGAAAAAGCACACCTCCCATGGACTGCACTATTTATCGACAGCTGATAGGTAGCTTGCTCTACTTGAATCATTCTCAGCCTGATAGCTGTTATGCCATGAATTCTGTGTCAAGATACATGCAGCAGCCTCATGATCTTCATTGGAAGGCAGCCAAGAGTATCCTCCAGTATATTCAGGGAACCAGGACCTACGACATTCACTATGCTGCAAACTCCGAGCTAGAGCTGGTTGGTTACACAAATTCTGATTGGGAGGGTGATTCTATTAATCAGAAGTCTACTTCCAGATATGTATTCATGTTTGGTGGTGGCCCCATTTGCTGGTCTAGCAAAAATCAGGCTTCCATAGCATTGTCTTCAGCAGAGGCCGAGTACCGAGGAGCGGTGAATGCTTGCATCCATGCTGTTTGGTTGCAAGACATTCTTTCAGAGTTTGATCATGGTAGTACTTTGTCCACTGTCCTCTTTTGTGACAATCAAATTTCTATTAATATATCCACATATCCAGTTACCAGGCAGAGGAGCAAGCATGTAGAGATACACATGCACTATATCAGGGAATTAGTGCATGATAGGACCATCATTCTGCAATACTGCCCAACTGATGAGGAGATTGCAGACATCTTCACCAAGAGATTTTCAGAAAATAAGTTCACTTACCTCTGTTCACTGTTGGGGGTGAGTTCATCAGGGTAATTAGACTACTTTCAGTGTTCATCTTGAGGGGGGGTTTTCTCACTGGGTTTTCCCTCTTTTCCTCACTTAGATTTATTTTTTAGCATTGTTTGAGTTAAATTATTGTACATGGTGATATATGGCCTTTGTTGATGGGGCCCTAGAATTTCATGCACTTTATGTTTCTACTTCTCCTGAGTATAGCTTAAGGGGGGGTGTTGGAGACATTTACCCACCATGCACACTTAATTTGGTCAATTTGGCCTTGTTAAACCACTATCCTAAGTTTTATTGACTTAATCGGCATCAGATGATCACACTATGACATCAGCATGAGCACACCCATGCCTACCTTCAGTCAAGGAGGCTAACTAAGCCTTCTCCTTCATTCGGGGAGGCTAACTGGGCTTCCTCCTTTAAACAAGGAGCACTCCAAGAGTGATCTAAGTGTCATAAATGCACCTAATTTCTAACTGATGGTTACAATCAGTTAAGCTAAGTGGTGAAGGTGCCTCCACTCATTATATTGATTATTTTTATTAATATTTATGAACTAGAGTCAACAGGTGAGCCTCCAACCACCTCTGATGACCAGTTTGACTTCAGTTAACCTCATTGGGGTTCATTGGAGTTAATGATGTGCTACCACTTGTTGGTTGGCATGTAGTGACATGTGTCTGAGCTACTTTCAGTTAGACTCAGTCATCCATTTCACTTTGACCTCAGTTAGGACTCAGTTGAGTCAATCAGGACTTGATCAGTTGGTTAACTAAGTGTGTTTACTATGGCTTGCCATCAGTTAAGATACACCCATTCATTCAATTCGAATGAGCTCCTTGGGAATTTGAATTGTCTTGAAATTCATGCACCTTTCATGATCATTGTATTGAATTATTCATTCTTTATTGATTATACAGAGCTGCTACTTCTATTGTAGCACCATTATAACATTTTCATGCTTAATTGTCTGAAATCTTCGTGAGACCGTGTTTTTAATCCCTAGATCAATGTGACAGGTTAATACAACCAAGGGGGAGTGGGGGTGATCCTTTTAGGGGTTAAGGAGGAGGAGGAGGATTTGGTCACGGAAGGGGCCAAGTGTAAATGCAAAAAATTGCTCAACTAGCTCTACATGGCCTACACCACATACATACACCCATTTCCTAACAATTTTTCCTCATTTTTGACCTCCACGCTTGTGTTTTAACCTTATTCTCTCAAAAAAAGCTCAAAAATATTAAAAAGGGCCTAAAGAACCCACACAAGAGCTAAAAATCTCACAAAGGGGATAAAAACCCCAAAAGAATTAAAAAACAACAAAAAATGGCTTAAAACCCTAAGTAGGGCCTAAAACCCTAATTAGGGTGTAAAACCTTAAATGAGAGAAAATGAAATAAAAAACTATAAATAAAGGGTGGAGGTCCCCATCACAACATGACTTATTCCTTCCGTCGTTATTATACTTGCATGAGTACTTTAAGAGACCACCATCTTCAAACTACTCATCCCAAGTCACCAAACATTCCAATTGCCCCACTTGCTCCCATTCTTGTGTGTTGAGTCACCCTCCATACTACCCAATCCTGTGGAGAAGTGGTATCATTCCGAGTTAGGGCACAATGGCCCCCTTTCAAGTAAATTGGAAGGTATAAAAATGCCATTGTTCTTTGTTTAGTTTTATAGATTGTTTGTATTTATTTATTTTTGTTACTAATCTTTTGTTTGCAGCTATCTCTTCCATTGTGAACTCTACCTTTTTGTGCCTTTGATGGAAGGGAGGTGCATTAGCACGTAGTGAAGGTTTTTACCTGGCTACATTTTTGGCGACCATACTAGGCCGATCCCATTGGGTCCCTGGTTTTACAAGTTTTTTACAGGTTTTCCTTCACAGTCGTCAATGATCGGGCTCTGACGAGGCCGATCCGATTTTGCACGACACCAGTACTTGCCTCTATCAGCCACTACCAAATCTGTTTTTTATTTTTTCTTGTCTTCAGCTGTCATCGCTGCTTTCGGGCTGAAAAATGCGACCCAGTCACTGCTTTCAGGAAAAAACTCGCAACCCAGTCGTGAATCCATCCATGAAAGGTGTGAATTGCCTCCTAGGGCACAGTTGCTGCTATTTTTTGCCTCAGAGGTGACCCAATCATTATTGTGTGGACTATTTGTGTGACTCAGTCGCCGTTGTCCAGCAGTCAGAAGTGACTCGTCTGTTTTTGAATCAGTTTTACATTTGTTTTCCTATCTGAATGACCCATTTTCCACTGGTTGAATGTCAAATTCAAATCTTCCTGTTTCTGTGTTAGTTTCTGCAAGTTATATTCTATTTTTTCATTATTAAAACATTGGAAATTAACATTCTTACTTAACCCCTCCTCCTCTACTCAGTCATCACCCTTTGGGGTCTTCTGAGATAAGACGGGGGGTTGAGTAAGCTTAGTAATAGGCATCCATTTTTTTCATTTCTATTGTCCACTACAAATAAGTGACATTGGAAGGTAGAGGGAGTGGAAACCATTGGGGGTTTCATGGCGTTCGCGTCCTCCCTGGTTTGCACCGAGAATTTGAGGAGTGACCTGTGGATCTACGAGTGGAATTGTTTCCACCTTGATGAGAGCCCAACACTCCTTATGTATTTGAGGGATAGAAAGTTGGGGTAGTCACGCTATTGATTCGCAACAAGTTACAGTTAGTTTTCCATCATTACAGTTTGTATTACACTTTGGCTTTGCTTTATTTTTTCAACTCTGTTTTGATCCAATCCCATTGCTTGATATTTGTAGAGAAACCGGTATTATTTTCTCATTACATAATTAAAAAAGTAAAAAGAACAATCTCATACACAAAGTGCACACATTCACACCATATAATCCAACAAAACTCGGTTCATGACCCTGAGCAAACCATAAAAGTAGCCAATTTACTTAATCAAATATTGCAGTTTGAGGACATAAGTCTTAATTTCCATAACTGTGGGAAGTGCTTGGGATTTTCCCTAAAACTCATTATGAGGAGTACCACAGGAACCCCAAAGTAGTTGTCCAACGAGAGGAATTGCTAAGCGAAACGGGAAATGACCCCTTTCGATTGACTAGAAACACCCTTGTGAGGAAAAAGCCAAGCACTATCTTCTGGCAGTCTTGGTGGTTGAGTGACCACCTGTGAACCAATAGGAACCTATTTAAATTGGGGTCTAAAATTCATTACTGGTTACTACCAGAAAACAACCATTGATCGACCACGCTCTTCCTCACGCCTTATGGGGGATCCCCCTCAGTTTGGGTCATTAGACCATCATTGTCAAGGCCCTCCTTGACAACCCTCCTCATTGTCAGAAGGTAGCACAGCCTCTGATTCTGATTCAGATTCCTATCAGTTCAAGCTGAATCTTTTCTCTACACCGTCTAGCCCCATGACTAGTGTAAATCTAGATCCCTTCTTTGTAGGGGTGGTTGGCAGCGAACCCATGTCCCTGCCTCACATCATTACCAACATATCGACCAACGGTCCTAGTACCGTTGCAAATGATATTTTGAGTTCGCTACCCATTAGTGGTGGTCCTGCACCTACTCCTATCATTCCCAGTGTACCACCTTTCATTCCTGGGGACAGCATCCCTTCCGCGACCATCCTGACTATCCCTATTGTGGGAATTCAAACTCTGGTACCCCCAGTCATGCATAGACACCATACTCTGACAAACTTCAACGCCATCACCGGTCCCTCCCGCACCAACCTTGGGTCTAACCTCCCATTAATGGCTCGCCTCAACTTGCCTGATTTGGCCAGGTTAACCAATGATCCAATCAAACATCAACCCCATTGGCCTACCATGTCAACCAAATTCCTGTCAGACATTCCAAAGTTTGAAGGGAAGGCAGGTGAGTGCCCCTAAAACCACATTATGCCATTTCATCTATGGTTCTCGTCAAACAACATTGTAGACGATTCAATCAGACTTAGGCTGTTCCAACGCACCCTCACAGGCACCACAACCAAATGGTATATTGAGCTACCTTAAGCCTTTTACCTTGACTTTAATTCACTAGCCTTCATGTTCCTGAAATACTTCCAACTCCCTTTTAGATATGACAAGGGCGTTGAAATCTTGTCGTCGTGTTGTCAGAATACCGCTATGCACATCACCGACCACATCCATGAGTGGTGACGAAAACGTAGGCTATGCAAAATCCAACTTGATGACAATATTTTCCTTGATTGGTTCTTAAAGACCCTGCTACCACCCATAGCCAAGGACGTTGCCTCCAAACGCCCCCAGTCTGAGGTAGAAGCCATTTTGAAGGCCCAACAGTTTGATTTAATTTACACTCAATTTGGATACCTATACATTGTCATTCAAGATGCTCCTTGTGTCGACACCTCTCATCGCGATGCGCTAGGGGAATCCCGTACTGTGGATGGCATAGGTTCTGTCTCCCAACACCCACAGTACTATGCGACACCTCCTATGATGCCACCACAACCAAGAAACACCCCTAGTGTTGCACAACCAAACCAAGTACCGGACTACTCAAGGATGATGGCTCAGTCCGGATCCACACCCTCTTATGCACAGCCCACGCACCAACTTGGTCGGCACAACTGTATTCGGGACCAATGAATGGATTTGTATCTCCCCCAGCTCCTCTGACCTACTATGTGCAACCTATGCAAACCACTATGGACCCTGCCCCATCTTCGCCAACTTCCGCGGGACAAGTTTTTGCACAGCAGAATCTTCCCAATCACCCCGCCCCTAATAACCAATGAGGGAAAAGTAAGAAAAACCGTAGAAGGAACCAGGTAACAACCAACCACAAGGAGGTGGCCAACAACCTAACCCTCCTAACAAAAATGATGCTAACCCACTGGCGCAAAACCCCCAACAACCTTATCGACCAAGACATACCGTTCCCTTATGGACTAATCATCCATGTAAATTATGCAATGTCTACAGCCATTATACTCATGAATTCCCGCATATGAACTGTGTCAAGCAGTTTCTCCAAAACGGAACTCAATGAGACACCAATGCGGAAACACAGGCTCAAACCAACCTAGCGCAACCAGGCCCTCCACCCATGGTGCTCTAGAACCCACTACCAATCCAAGGAATGGTTGCAATCGCACCCCTGCCCCCACCTATTCCTGCATCACCTGCCGCGGCTCCACCTACGAAGACTGGTATCCATCACCTGATGACAGTATCAACTGAGGAAGTGAACCTCCAGACTAGATAGAACCAGTACAGGTCCACCAAGGAAATCGCTGACCCATCAATGACATCCACCTCCGTCACTAACAACATGCCTCTCCCATGTCCCCATATCATTAGCTGGTAAGACGGTTTAGATTGACATAGAGGTTGTCAACACTCAGCTTGATTATAACCTTCTCCTCGAACATAGTTACATGTATGCTATGAGAGTCATGGAATCCATTGTTTTCCACCTTATGATGTTCCCTCATGACGGAAATATTGTGACGGTGGACCAATTAACTTACCACAATCCGCTACCCATTAGTGGCGGTCCTGCACCTACTCCTATCATTCCCAGTGTACCACCTTTCATTCCTGGGGGTAGCATCCCTTCCGCGACCATCCCGACTATCCCCGTTGTGGGAAGTCAAACTATGGTACCCCCAGTCATGCATAGACACCATACTCTGACAAACTTCAATGCCATCACCAGTCCCTCCCACACCAACCTTGGGTCTAACCTCCCATTAATGGCTCGCCTCAACTTGCCTGATTTGGACAGGTTAACCAATGACCCAATCAAACATCAACCCCATTGGCCTACCATGTCAACCAAATTCCTGTCAGACATTCCAAAGTTTGAAGGGAAGGCAGGTGAGTGCCCCTAAAACCACATTATGTTGTTTCATCTATGGTTCTCGTCAAACAACATTGTAGACGATTCAATCAGACTTAGGCTATTCCAACGCACCCTCACAGGAACCACAACCAAATGGTATATTGAGCTACCTTAAGCCTCTTACCTTGACTTTAATTCACTAGCCTTAATGTTCCTGAAATACTTCCAACTCCCTTTCAGATATGACAAGGGCGTTGAAATCTTGTTGTCGTGTTGTCAGAATACCGCTACGCACATCACCGACCACATCCATGAGTGGTGACGAAAATGTAGGCTATGCAAAATCCAACTTGATGACAATATTTTCCTTGATTGGTTCTTAAAGACCCTGCTACCACCCATAGCCAAGGACGTTGCCTCCAAACGCCCCCAGTCTGAGGTAGAAGCCATTTTGAAGGCCCAACAGTTTGATTTAATTTACACTCAATTTGGATACCTATACATTGTCATTCAAGACTCTCCTTGTGCCAACACCTCTCATCGCGATGCGCTAGGGGCATCCCGTACTGCGGATGGCATAGGTTCTGTCTCCCAACACCCACAATACTATGCGACACCTCCTATGATGCCACCACAACCAAGAAACACCCCTAGTGTTGCACAACCAAACCAAGTACCGGACTACTCAAGGATGATGGCTCAGTCCAGATCCAAACCCTCTTATGCATAGCCCACGCACCAACTTGGTCGGCACAACCGTATTCAAGACCAATGATTGGATTTGTATCTCCCCTAGCTCCTCTGACCTACTATGTGCAACCTATGCAAACCACTCTGGCCCCTACCCCATCTTCGCCAACTTCCGCGGGACAAGTTTTTGCACAGCAGAATCTTCCCAATCACCCCGCCTCTAATAACCAACGAGGGAAAAGTAAGAAAAACCGTAGAAGGAACCAGGTAACAACCAACCACAAGGAGGTGGCCAACAACCTAACCCTCCTAACAAAAATGATGCTAACCCACCGGCGTAAAACCCCCAACAACCTAATCGACCGAGACATACCGTTCCCTTATGGACTAATCATCCATGTAAATTATGCAATCTCTACAGCCATTATACTAATGAATTCCCGCATATGAACTGTGTCAAGCAGATTCTCCAAAACGGAGCTCAATGAGACACCAATGCAAAAACACAGGCTCAAACCAACCTAGTGCAACCAGGCCCTCCACCCATGGCGCTCTAGAACCCACTACCAATCCAAGGAATGGTTGCAATCGCACCCCTGCCCCCACCTATTCCTGCATCACCCACCGCGGCTCCACCTACGAAGACTGGTATCCATCACCTGATGACAGTATCAACTGAGGAAGTGAACCTCCAGACTAGATAGAACCAGTACAGGTCCACCATGGAAACCGCTGACCCATCAATGACATCCACCTCCGTCACTAACAACATGCCTCTCCACTTACCCCCACTCCCCCCTGACGGGGTGACTAGAGGTCCATGGTTTCCCATGCGATGTATCACCAACAATGCCACTGCTAGAGTTGGCTTGAATTACAACATCATTGACGACATGGCTCAGTCACCTACAACCATGTCCACTCTCAAGGTGCTCAAAACACACCTGCCACAACAGAAATCATTGTTATCCGCACTTGGTGCCGTGGATCCCTCCGATTCTAGGTTGATCACATTTGATTTGGATCAAGGAGAGCCAAGAATGGCATCCACAATCTCCTTCCATATTCTGGTCTCAATTTGGAATTTGGTCATACATCGATGTAGGGGCATCCACCTATGTCATGTCAACATTTTTCTTGAAGAAACTCATGTCCCCTACCCTCCAACCATCTACCACTACACTAAATGCCTATGATGGTCACCCCACCAAATCCTAGGGAATTCTTACGCATGTCCCCATATCATTAGCTGGTAAGACGGTTCAGATTGACATAAAGGTTGTCAACACTCAGCTTGATTATAAACTTCTCCTTGGACATAGTTACATGTATGCTATGAGAGTCATGGCATCCATTGTTTTCCACCTTATGATGTTCCCTCATGACAGAAATATTGTGACAGTGGACCAATTAACTTACCACACCAGAAAATGTCATCCCTACTGTTAATACCTCCATCGGCAGTGCAACCATCCCTTCCTGGTCGGTTGTAGGTACCGAATTGTTCGTCGACACCTCCATGATGGATTCCTTCCCATCTTTACCTCCTCCACCAGCATCGAGCGACACAATAGATATGTGCACTCTTTCATCCAGTACCAATCCTCCCACACCATGACCACAACCGAAACCTCAAATGAAATCACCAGGGAATTATTGGGGCTCTCTCCCAGTCCATATGATTCCCTTCCTTTTCCCACCATCCGACATCACGAGTAATCCGGTTATGTCTAATTTAAATTTACCAAACTTTACGTTGGGGATTCTAGTGTGGTACTTTGAACCACCCACCACACCTCCGATGCTGCAGGTTGTGCTGACTCCATCTAGCCTAGTGTTACGATGTCACTCCTCCCTCCCAGCCCACCAAAAACACCTTTCGTTACTGCACCATCCCCACCTCCTCCAAAAAGGACTAGGGGCAGGACCACTAAAGCAACCGACAAACATCGACCGACTCCACCTTGCACCGTGTGCGACATACAGGGTCACGCAACCCAAAATTGTCCAAAAATCCCCATCCTTTGCACACATATACATGCCATGGATACAATGGAGAATCTTCCAGTAGTCATCATCCCGACTCAGCCAACAGTAAAAATCAAGTCTTTGAGGATGAACCATGTATGTGCACTTTGCAGATTGTATGGACATTATTCTCACCACTTCCAAGACTAGGCCGAGTATCAAGATGCCCTTAGAAATCTTCAGAAACATTTCCTTAAATCCGAAATCACTTTCATTGAGGAGATCCACCCTCCGGTTTCTTCCTCGACCACCACAACTATTTACATGGTGTCTAGCACCACTGACCCTTCCATCTCCGCAACCATCGACGATCCCTCAGATCTATTCAATCATTGCTTCAACAACGATGAGGAGATACTTGAGGCCTTTTCTGCTCCTGAATACCCATGGGATAACATGCACCATCGCTCATTCTTTATCCCCGGGGAACCTTCGTCAACATCAATTCAATATTCAGTAGAGAACAAGGACTTCATCCCTGGTGAGGTGGATTGGTTCAAAATCCCATCTCGGCTCTCGATGCCTTCAAAGAAGGAAATATGGCCAACATCTCACCCACAATTAAGGTCAATATCTCAACCAACCCAGATGTTTTTGAAGAAATCACACTCGAAGCATCATGCTCCCCTGAAGAAGTCGCTTCCTACAAAGCACTTTTTCAGGAGTTTCGTGACATCTTTGCTTGGTCCTACACTGAGATGCCTGGATTGGATCCATCCATCATGGAGCACCACATTGATACATGACCTGTTGTGGTGTCGATGCGCTAGAAACAATGGCCCATTCACCCATCAAAGGCTGGCGCGATTAAGGCCAAGATTGAAAAGATGCACACATCAGGCTTCATTTACCCCATTGCCTATACCACTTGGGTTTCCAACCCTGCTCCCATGAATAAAACACAGGGAACTGTCCACGTCTATACAGACTTCTGTGATTTGAATTTGGCATGTCCCAAGTACAAATTCCCAACTCCTTTTATTGACTAAATCATTGATGCATGTGCGGATATGAGGTCTTTTCCTTCATGGACATTTTTTCCAAATACAAACAAATTTAGATCTGGAAGGAAGATCGACACAAGACTACATTTAAAACCCCTTGTGGCACATTTGCATATCGAGTGATGCCATTTGGACTAAAAAATTTTGGATCCACTTTCTAATGCGCCATGAGATATTGCTTCCATGACCTTGTTCACATTATCTTGGTTTATCTGGACAACCTTACCACTCGGTCATGGAAGCGCTCACAACACTTAGACGACTTGCGGTAGGTCTTCCTGCGATGTCGCAAGTACAAAATCCTCTTGAACCCTCTCAAGTGTGTTTTTTGTGCCCCAACAGGCCCTCTGCTTGGGTTCATTGTTTCCCACAAAGGGATGGAAGTTTACCCTCTTAAAGTTCGAGTGATTCTCGACCTACCCTCACCATGGACTTTGCGCCAATTTCAAAGTCTCCAAGGCAAGGCTAACTTCCTTTGCCGCTTCATACCAGAATATGCGACAAAAGCCCACAGTTTCTTGCATCTGCTTTGTACCAACATTCCATTTGTTTGGGATCATTAGGCACAAGATGCATTTGACACGCTAAAACAAGCTTTGGCTTCCACCCCATTACTATCTGTACTTGACTTCACTCGAGACTTCATCCTCTATGTGTCGGCATCCGAAAATGCCATCGTTGGAGTTTTGGTCCAGGAAGACGATGCTCGTCAAGAGCACGTGATTTAATACGTTAGTCAGAAGTTGACCGGTCCCCCCCTATGATATTCAACTAAAGAGAAGATGGCCCTCATGTATTCTCGGTCCAAAAGCTGTGCCATTACATTATCGCAAATCATACTCGAGTAGTGGCTAATTCCAATCCTATGCGGTACCTCTTGAGCTGCCACCTCCTATAAGGCCGTGCGACCAAGTGGATAGTCGTCCTCCAAGAGTTTGATTTGTAATTAGTTTCCCCGAAAATCACCAAGGCATTGGCACTAGCTGCACTGATTACAGACCTTCCCCCATTGTCCGCACCACCACCACTCATGATCAACCTTCCTGATGAGTTCTTATTTTTCATCTCCATGGAAGATCCTTGGTATGGGGGCATTCTCCTGTACTTGCACACCCAAAAGTTCGAGGCTCACGTAATCCATGAAGAAAGATGGCGCATCCGACACCAAGCCGCTCGCCATCTCCTTAGTGGAGATGTTCTATACCGTTGGGGCTTCTATACCATATTACGCCATTGGCTCACCCATGACAAGGATGAATAAGTCCTCAATGACTGTCATAATGGAGCCTGCGTTGGCCACCTATCTAGTTTGTCGACTTCCCATAATTTTTTCCGTGTCGACTATTTTTGGCGTTCCATTTTCGTTGACTGCATCGAGGCAGTCAAACACTGCCGCAGCTGTCAACTCTTTTCCCCAAAAGAAAGGAATCCCCTCGCGCCACCACACCCCATGGTCACAGTTGGTCCCTTCTGTAAGTGGGTGACCGAATTCATGATAGTTAGTCCTACCTCTACTGGTGGCCATAAATACATTATTGGAGCTATCGATTACCTCACTAAGTGAGCTGAGGCCATGTCCACATTCAATTGCAAAGCTGAAACGACGTCGCAATTTTTCTTTAACCACGTCATTTCACATTTCGGTGTTCCCCAACAGATCGTCTCAGACCACAGTAGCCATTTTGAACACGTTGTTTGGATAGATATTTCGACCATGTTGAAGTTTGAACATCAGTACTCATCTTCCTACTACCCCCAGGGAAATATGGTCTAGTCGAAGTGGTCAATAAAATAATTAAAACCATGCTCCTGCGAATGGTAGGAAATCACAAAAACAATTGGCATCATATGCTCTTTTCCACCCTCTAGGCCTACCACACATCCACGAAGACCACCATCGGCTTCACCCCTTTCCATTTGGTACACGACATTGAATCGATACTCCCCATATAGTGCCAGATCCCTTCGCTCCGCCTCGTTGTGGAACTCCTTCCCAACAATTCGCCTCTAGAAGAACACCTCTTCCTTGAACAAACCAATGAGGATTGTTGTGCTTCTCTCCAAGCCATCGAAGCAGCCAAAACCTGGTTGAAGTCACATTTTTGACTCCTGTGTCCACCCTCGCACCTTTGGCGAAGGCAATATGGTCCTTGTTTATGACCAAGCCAACGATAAGTTGGGAAAATGAAAGTTTGAATCCACGTGGTACGGGCCATACATTGTTCTCCACTGCCTCGACAAAGGGGCATACATTCTTGCTGACTCTGATGGACAATTCTTGAAGAACCCCCACAATGGGCTCTACCTCAAGATATTTTACGCCTAACATCACCACAATGAGTCACTTGTAGTATAGTTTTTTATTTTTGTTTTACACAATTCTTGAAGTGAGTCTTACACTTGGCTTCCTTGATTGCTCCAAATGGATCCTACCTCACGTTGCTACACTGGATTTGCTGATGGAGCAAGCAAATGGTCTCCAAATCTCACCTCGGTTGCGTAGGTTATTTATTCCTCGTTACATGAGTTGATCCACATTGACGGAATGTGTGTGGGTACCACAACCAACAACTAGGATGAGTATGATGGTGTCACTGCCCTCTTATCCACCACCCTCTAGTTGGATATTCATCACCTCGATGTCTTCTTAGACTCCTAGTTGCTTGTCTCCCAGTTGAATAACCGCTATCGGGTACGCAATCCTTTCCTTTTTAGAAAATTCCTGCACAGTAAACAGTTGGTTAGAACTTTTGAATGCATTACATTCACACATGTTCCCATAAACCTGAACAGTGTGGCAGATCAAATGGCCAACGATATTCTAGAATGGAATATTCATCATCACATATGGGAAACATATTAAAACTACATCACGCATCACCATATAATCATGCATACATGTGTAACATACATCATCTAGGCATTTTTCATCATAAAAAACAAAAAAAGTGCATCCATGTGCATCAATATATATATATATATATATATATATAGTGTCAAAGTGTTTAGTACAAAATGAGAAGCCCCAAAAAGATTTCTCAGCTAAATACACATATCGATAGAAAAATCCTAGTGCACCATTGAACTAGGGGTAGGACCACCTATTGCTAGTTAGAGTCAGAGCCCTCATCCTGGTCCTTCAACTCCGTCTCCTCCTCTGTAACTCCCTCCAGTAGGCGCTCCACCTGCTTCCGAAGCTCTTCTATAGTATGCTACTCCCTCTTGCATCCCTGTGTGGGTGTATCTAGTCCCTCCACCTTGCCCATCTGGCGCTGATGCCTCGCTAGTGGGCGAGGACCAACATCTACACATGCTACCAATAAGCTAATTACTCTATATATGAATGTAAACACATAAAGCATCATGTATACGTACCATCTATTCCCCAGGCATAGCTTGGAGGTCGGGGCATCTTTGGGTCTCCCCAGAAGTCCATCTCATGGTACGAGTAGTCCTCAACGACTATCGAGAGCTGTCTCCACTGATCTAGCAGATCCTGAGTAAAAAATCAGCCCACCATGCCGCCCCCCTCACGCACCATCATCTTGCACCATCTTCACATTCGAGGCTCTTGAGGCCCACCATCCCGCACTGCTAAGTGTGGTTGAAGGGCCAAAAATCTCTCAAAGAAGAAAGAGCATAGAAAGGAAGCAAAACATAAGTCCCTGAAAACCATCTTGGCATGGTTCAACGCATGCCAAACCGTATTCAAGTACATCCAGGCCCATCCATAATATGTGCCCTCCATCATGCTCTCCACCATTTGGAGCTGCCCCTCGGATGTCTTGTGGTTCCGAGACAAACCCAAGATTCGTAACACCATTTCTGAAACTTCTTGAGTCGAAATACTCTCAATATAGACAAGTAATATATATGACCCATGCACATACATAGAGGCATAACAATGCCTCTCACAGAGGTCATCCAAATTCTCCCTGTGTGAGAGCTTTGGCGCCATATTTCCAATCACTCCCAGCATCGGGAGCCGAGTCAAGAAGTACACTTCCCATAGTGTAATGTCAAGACATTGCCCCTGTATAATGAAGCACTCTCCACCAATATCCCAAAAACTCACCAAAGTCTCAAGTAGCAGTCGCAAGGTCTTCATCAAAGGAACTTGCATGTACTTGAGAAATCCACAATGGGCTAGCACATCCCACACACCTGCGGTTCTCAGAGCCTCCCTCCACAAGTCTTTGTAATCCCGCTCCCTCCACACAAGTCGGGCCATCCTGCACAGTCACCAAATCCCTATCAGGCACAACCATAAACAAAAACCCATTCAGGGGAAAAGTCACTCCTTTTTATCCAGAATCAGCGACCAAGTCGTGGCTTTTGGCCAAACAGGTGCGACTTGGTCGCACTTTCTGGCCGAACAGGTGTGACTGTCTCCTCGACAGAAGAGGCTAGGTCACTACTGTTTGAATGAAAAGAGCGACATAGTCGCAACTTCGGTCTCGAAAGGTGCGACCCGGCCCGAGAAAACCCTTCTAACTCAACCTAGACCCCTGGGTGAGAAAATCCCCAAACCAAACCACTGAAAAAGATGGTTTTTTCATGTACTCGTACCTACAAGTCATAGATCAGAAAACCACCAGTCAGAACAGAATAAATCAGCAAAAGAAGTCTGGCGTCCTCCACTCCAACTCAACACTGAAAAGTAACCATGACACATGTCAAGTGGTCCCCCTGTGTTTATAGGCCGCATTGGGTCTAAAGTTTATTTCGAGCACTGCAAATCCATCCGTAGTCCGTTTGGGACGTCGTTTTCACTGTTGGTTTCATTTTTCCTTCCTCTATCTTTTGATGAGACCCTTGTCTCACGTTTAACCCATGATTT
This sequence comes from Pseudotsuga menziesii, assembly GCA_001517045.1. Classification (NCBI taxonomy): domain Eukaryota; kingdom Viridiplantae; phylum Streptophyta; class Pinopsida; order Pinales; family Pinaceae; genus Pseudotsuga; species Pseudotsuga menziesii. Next base: position 109,905 of record LPNX010589687.1, on the reverse strand, counting down.
TCTCTACCATTTCCTGCAATTCACCTCGATTTGGATGCCTTCACGCGAGTCTTACAATTTATATCTTGGCATATTCACAAGCCATCCACTCCATCCATACTGCATAACTGACCACCTTTGACCACCATCCATCGTCTCGCAAGGGGGAATCATTAGTGTTCTGCATTTATGCCCATCAACCATGTTTACAACATGACCTCGGTTCATATATCAAACACTTCCCCCTTGCTAGGTTGACCATTACAAAGTTTCTGTTAAGCTCTTTTCTGACTCCTAAATGAATGAAAAGATCGCTGAGCGCACTTGCTTCCTTTTTCGCTCTTTAAGTATTTGAAATGGAATCTACATAGTATTGTTTATCTCCTTTTGTGGACTGTGCATACTACCATAAGAAAAGGACCACCTCGACACAACCAAGCCAGGAACGTTTCCATTTGTATCCTTTTATGCTTTCTCGGGCATTGGGACCGAACTTTATGAAAAATCTCATTATGGTTGTCTTGAAGCTCTTTTTCAGCCTTCTCATTAAGAAAATATTTCCTATCAAACTTGGTTTCATTCATGCTCATAAAAGTATTTGAATGACCATCCAATCAGTATAGGTTTAACATTTTCCGACCTGATTGGACTACCAATGGTAAAGAAGTCTCCCATCCCCTAAAAAGGGTGGGAGAGATCTCCTATGTACACTTTTATCCTTTTCTCAGAAAAAGGAGACTATCAACGAAAAAGAGATCCCACCAAAGTCTTCTTCCTATTTTCATACTCTCTAAAAATGAAAACACCACCGAGCATTTACTTTCTCGGGCGCACTAAAAATCCATGAGATCGTGCCACAATGGTGTCTTTAGGAGCCACCCCATATATCACAGTTTGGAAGCATTCCCCCATTGGGTCTCCTTTGTTTAGAGTATTCTGTGATGAGTCTTCCTTGGATCCCCTAAATGTCAAAAGTATAAGTTACCTCTCCCCAAGTATTTCCCATATGAAGTTACATTCTTGGTATTACAATTGTGATCCCTCTCCCATGAGTTTGTTTCATTCGCTGCTAGGTTAGCCCTACCATCATACTCTAAACAAAGGAATTTTGTGTCCATTGTACTCCTTGTGTCCCTATTCCCCCATTCAGTGTGTCAGCCCCTAGATTGTCCGACATATTTGGTTATCCCCCTTGTGCTTCTGATCAAGGAAACAATATTGCTTTGGTCAGTTGTAGGTCTCCTTCTGTCGACGGCAACACATCTATTCCAGAGGATAGGCCCAGAGGTCCCTGTATCCTAGTTTCATTAACCTTATTGATGAGTTCCTTGGGCCACTTGAGAGGAGTCATTAGTGCCTCTCAGGATGGTTGTGTCTCACATGCTCAACTTTAGCTACATCATTGTACCATTGAGATTCGTAGAGGGTATTTTTTCATGCAGTATTTGGTCGAAGACCACGATTTTCACTTGAATCTAGCACATTGGTGAGTCTAGTTAGGGACCCATACAGGTTCATGTCCCTTGTGATTTCTGGATTGCGTTGGAAACAGTGGCCAGAAGCCCCCAGAGCAGTGCTTCTGTATTGATTCATGATTGATGTGGCATATGGTACCACATAGACTCTGACTCTCTGTCAGTGAGTCCCTACAGCTATGTAAACTTCTAGATCCAGCAGGGCATCAATTGTGAAGATATCACATTCCATGAGAATGCCATAGGTCCTATGTATTAGTTCCTCAGATCAGTATTGTATTCAACAACAGTTTTATAGGATTGACTCTTGCATTTTGGAGCCTTGGTACCATTATTTATTATTTTGACATTTTTACGAGCATGGGTATGCTTGCCTCATCCATATACATGTCACATACTCTTTGCATCTCACCCATTGATGGGAACCAATATTAATACAAAACCAAAAGCCACCGTGTCTCGAACGAGGAAGCACCGCTTCTTTGTAGGTCTCTCCACTATCCCCAAGATCCTATGATGTTTATTGGCCATACGATGAGCTCTTGCCCTCACACATCAGAGGGCAATCTGTTAACGTAAAACATTGCTCAACTAGCTCTACATGACCTACACCACATACATACATCCATTTCCTAACCTTTTTTCCTCATTTTTGACCTCCACACTAGGGATAATTTTAGGGGCAAATTTTAGCCCAGTGGGCTATTTTTCCATGTTTTTCTCGCAAAAAAGATTCGCCATTTTGCATTTTTTGAAGCCCTGTTTCGCCCAATTTTGATGGGGTAACATTTTTTCACCCTAAAAATCGCCAAATTATTATATAAACGATATAAAATCCTTGGAAATTAAAATATTTTTTGAAAAATATCGCCAATCATTTTATAGTTTCCATTTTAAGAATTGGTAATATTCACCTACATTTATACACTTTTAGATCAGTGTGGTTCCTTAAAATCATCCCTGCGAGTCCACACCTATGTTTTAACCTTATTCTCTCTAAAAAATCTCAAAAATATTAAAAAGGGCCTAAAGAACCCACAAAAGAGCTAAAAATCTCACAAAGGGGATAAAAACCCCAAAAGAGATAAAAAAAAGCAAAAAAAGGCTTAAATCCCTAAGTAGGGCCTAAACCCTAATTAGGGTCCAAAACCCTAAATGAGAGAAAAGGACAAAAAAAAACTATAAATAAAGGGTGGAGGTTCCCATCACAACATGAGTACTTTGAGAGACCATCATTCTCAAACTACTCATCCCAATTCACCAAACATTCCATTTTCCCCACTTGCTCCCATTATTGTGTGTTGAGTCACCCTCCATACTAACCAAACCTGTGGAGAAGCGGTATCATTCTGAGTTAGGGCATGGTGGCCCCCTTTCAAGTAAATCGGAAGGTATAACAGTCTCATTGTTCTTTGTTTAGTTTTATAGATTGTTTGTATTGGTTTATTCATTAGAGGAAATTTGGGGTCTAAAATGGGCCTTATAAGAAAACGTGCCAAAATAAGTTTTTGTGAGTTGGAATTCAAGAACCAATAGAATTTCAATAAAATAAGTCAACCATAATGGTTGAATTGGCATATTTGTCTTTAAAAAAAACTACTTTTTATGTTCGTATTTTCGACATATCTCATTGTGTTTTTACTCAAATTTCGATCGAGAGAGCTCGTTGGATGCGGAATTTGATTCCGCATCCAACGAGTACCCACACTGCATACTTTTGATGGACCCCACTACCCCAAAAACAAGAAATACCTGAAAAAATGTGATGATGACATCATCATCACGTTTTTTCAGGTATTTCTTGTTTTTGGGGTAGCGGGGTCCATCAAAAGTATGCAGTGTGGGTACTCGTTGGATGCGGAATCAAATTCCGCATCCAACGAGCTCTCCTGATCGAAATTTGAGTAAAACAACAGGGAGATATGTCGAAAATACGAACACAAAAAGTAGTTTTTTTCTTTCTTCCTCCAAAATTAATTAATATTATTTTATTATTTTAACCATTATTTTATTATTTTAACTATTATTTTATTATTTTCCTTAGGAGGCCCATTTTAGACCCCAAAATTCCTCTAATGTTTGTTACTAGTCATTTGTTTGCAGCTAGCTCTTCCATTGTGAACTCTATCCTTTCGTCCCTTTGATGGAAGGGATGTGCATTAGCACGTATTCGAGATTTTTACCCGACCACACCAAGTTATTTGTTATAATTGTGGACAATCATGATATTTTTCCAAAGGTTGTACTAATCCGACAATGACGTGTTCATATTGTAAATCATTTGATCACATTATTGAGGAGTGTCCACAACTAATTGCTAAATGGAATTTTATAAACCCAAGAGATTATAACCAACCTTAGAACGAAAATCAGAATACTCAAAATATTTCTGTTGAACCTATAGAAGCTAATATTATTGTTGTAATAAGAGGAGGTCTTGCGATTGGAGGAGATCAATATGTATCATGCGTAAGTCTGAGGGTTTGACCGATGACATAAAATAAAGTGTCGTTTGATGTTTAGAAAGAAAAGGGAGTCTTCTTTGATGCACAAGATGAGTTCGTTGACAGAAATTAGACATCAAAATATGATGCTGTCATAGTATTGGATGGTGGACCAATCATGGAGACGCCTCAAAGATTTGAACAATTATTCTAAATAAAACCGATAGAGAAGGTAAGCAAGTTGAAGAGTTTCTTTAAAATTTGTTTAACACTTATAAAAGATAAGGACGTTGAGGAAAAACTATTGAATTTAGTTGAAGAACCTTGACCGAGTGTGAGACGAGAAAGAAAATTTAATCCCATTGGTAAAATATCGAAAATTGGTCGCAAGTTAAGAATGAATGGCCATATAGGTGATTAAGATATGGATTTTATCATATGGTACTTATGGTTAGACATTAATATTTTGACAAGGAAAACTTGGGAAAGCATGGGAAAATCGACACTGCTATGGTCTCCTGTTTAGTTGCGTTTAGCCAATCAGTCAAAGGTATTGCCCATTGGTCAACTCACACAGGTTCCTGTCGAAGTGGCGGGACTCTGAACCTATGCATATTTTTAAGTCATATACATTGTTGATGATACGAATTTGTATCCCATGCTTATTGGGATTGATTGGGATATTAACAATCAAGCAATTATTAATTTCAAAATGATAATATTGTCATTCGAAGATACTAAGCTATGGGTGGTCGCCCCAATGGATCCTCTAGAAGGCTAGAGGTATGCTGAGCAAGTGAACGATGAAGGACAAGAAGTATTTATAGATAATATCTGCAATATTTCCTCTGCAATGGATGATTATGTCAGTATGATAGTTGATGGTAATATGAGTTGGTGAAGTATTAGCTCCTATACGTCAGATTCAGGAGAAGCTCTGGAGAACTGGAAGAATTAGCTACATGAAGTATCGATGTGAAAGTGTGCACGAATCACAAAATCTGTGTGATAGTTTTGTACTCAGGTTTGTGATCTAACTACATATGAAGGATTTCCTAACTTGGACATATTTCTTACAGAGTTTTAAGAAATTTTTTTGGAACCTCAACGCTTGCTAGCATTGGATGCTGCATTAAAGGCTACGCCCGCTAGGTGGTGGGCTACTTATAAGCAATCTATTTCAGAATGGCCTCAATGATGATGGTTGTTAGAAATCATATTTGGAGAGAATATGTATTATACTGGCCATAAATATATGGGATTGACAAATCCCGTTGAGCATATGAAAAATTTTCATGCGATCGAGAATACGTTGCCGCAACATGAATGGGTTCATCAGTTTATACATACTTTGTATATGATACTGAGAAACTGGTACACATCGGTTGAGCTATGACGAGATACTATAGAATGGTAAGAGATAGCTACCAGTTTCACACATACTTTCAGCTTTACTAATGATAGTCCGACGATTGATGTCATTCTATAAGTTATAAGAACTAATTTTTTTGAGGCAATCACTGTTCCAATGTCGAGTTTCCCTCAGAGCATTGTAAAAGTTCAAGATTGGATGGAATGCTGTAATGTATCCATTGAACCTGATGATGATGATCCACATGACATACATATTCATGAATTTTAGGTTAGTTTATTAGTGGAAGGATCAATATTATCAAATGATTTTTTTTTGAATCCCCTTAGAAGAAAGAAGGTAAATATTGGTTTTCCAGAAAACTCGAAATTCACCAATATTGGAGACTATTGGGATGATGAGACAAAAAGGAAAATTGCATACTTACTACATTGATTGTAGGATCTATTCCCTACTAAGTTTTCAAAGATGAAGGGGATTATTGGTGATCCATGAGAAATAAAGATTCCTCTGAAGCTCGATGCAAAACCTGTCAAGCACTGACCATACAGACTTATTCCAAAATATAAAGAGAAGGTCAAGACACAATTAGACAAGATGCTAGATGTAGGAATTATAGAAGTTGTCGAGGAATCCAAATGGATTATCCCTATGGTGGTTTAGGACAAGAAAACTAGTGAAATATGCATCTGTGTCGACCTGTGGAAATTAAACAATGTCTGCTTGCATGATCCATTCGCGACCCCTGTTCATGAATGAAGTATTGGAGAGAGTCGAAGGACAAGAAGTGTACTCTTTTACTGATGGATTTCTGGCTACCATCAGATAATAATTACAAAGGAATATAGGTACAAGACAACCTTTACAATAGAGTGGGGATGCTTCCAATACACGGTAATTCCTTTTGGACTCAAGAATGCCCTTGCTATTTTTTGTAGAGTATTAGTAGCTTCTTTTAAAGGTTTCATCCATAATTTTCTTGAAGTGTATTTTTACGATTGGATGGTCTATGGGATAGTGAAAAATCATATTGAGAATATTAGAATGATGCTCAACCGGTGTAGACAGTTTCAAATTTCCCTTAATTTGAAGAAATGTATTTTTTATGCTCCTTTTAGTATCTTGCTGGGTCATGTGGTCTGTTTAGAAGGAATATTGATGGAACCTACCAAGATTGCGATTATTATCGACCTACCCCCATCCATGACAGTTAACCGTTGATAAATACCTTGGGGAATACATGGTATTATAGAAAATTTATCCAGGGATATGTTGAGGTTACATCTCCAATGGAAAAGTTGTTGAAGAAAGATGTTAAATTTCAATGGAATCAACAATGTCAAGAGAGTCTAGATGTACTTAAATATAAGATGGTTTCAATTCCTATATTGGTATTTTTGGACTGGAAAAAACAATTTCTTGTACATGTCGACGCATCTTTTTTCACGCTCGACATTGTACTTGCATATCGAGGTTAGGGTGCTCTTGATAACCCTATTTCATTTTCTAGTAGAAAGTTGTCGATGACATAATGGAGCTATACCAACACTGAGAGGGAAATACTTGCTATGGTATATGATCTCCAAAAGTTTTGACATTATTTGTTGGGAGGACATTTCAAGATGTATACATACCATTCTGCATTGAAATACTTGGTCAATAATCCAGTGTTGGGGGGGAAGATCTGTTGATTGCTTCTCTTATTCCAAGGATTTAATTTCGAGATTATTGTTAAGCCAGATCAAGTGAATTCATGACATGACCATCTGTTGAGATTAGAAAGTGGAGAAGAGCCTACTAAACTCGATGATAGTTTTCTCGACGCATAGTTGTTTACAGTAAAGATGATTGATGACAACTATAGAGATATTGTATACCTCTTAACTACATGATATGCACAAGAAGGATTTAGTACAACACAAAATAAGCAATTAATTTTAGAAGTTGTAGGTTTCCACCTAATTGTTGGGAAATTGTATAAGATGAGACTAGATGAAATACTCCGTCGTTGTGTCTTGGAGCATGAGCGACCGATGGTGTTGAATGAAGCACATGCTGGTGTGTAGGATGCTACTATGAAGGAAAATCAATAGTGTGTAATATTATACATGCATGATTATGGTTGCCTACTATGCATGCAGATGCTAGAGACTATTTCCAGAGATGTGATATTTGTCAAAGAAGTGGAAAATCGTTGCGATGAGATGAACTGCCACTGATATCATATGCAAATTTCTAGGCATTTGATAAATGGGATTTTGATTTTGTGGGTCATAGTAACCCACCAGGTAAATGAATGGGTGCACGTTATATAATCACTGCAACATACTACTTAACTAGATGGAATGAAGCAGTAGTAGTAAGAGATTGTATTGCTGTGACCCCTATGATATTTTTATTCAACCATGTCATGACCCGATTTGGATGCCCAAAGATTTTGATAAGTGATAAAGATACACATTTTGTGAATCAACTGATTGACAAATTAATTGAGGAATTTCAGATTCAGCACTGGAAGACAACACCATATCAACCACAAGCAAACGATTATATAAAAGCGTTTAATCAGATCTTGGACAAGCATTGACGAAGATATGTAATGTTCAAAGAGATGATTGGGATCATAAGATACCTGTGGTATTATGGGATTATTGCACAACCTGTAAAACATTGGAAGGACATAATCCATTCAAATTCAAGGTGTATGGATAGGAGGTTGTCCTTCCATTAGAATAAATTGTACTTAGTCTCAGAATTGCTATGATCACTGAGATGACAAATTTTTGCACAGTAGAAGAAATATTGTTGCAGCTAGTACAGTTGGAAGAAGATCACTTTGTCACATGATATTATTAGTTTGTCGAGAAGGAGTGAAATAAGGATTGGCATGACTGCCATATTCAGTTTAAAAAGTTTCAGTTGGTGATTGTGTTCTCCTATATGATAGTAAATGTTTGAAGCATCCTGGAAATATTTGAACACGCTGACTGGGACCATATGTTGTCATCTGTATCACAAATGGGGGTGCGGTCCAGTTGCAAAAGTTAGATAGTACACCCTTCAAAGGGTTAGTGAATGGAAGTTGGATAAAACCTTATCAGGATAGTCGTACTTCGTTCGACTATATATATATACAAATTTTGTTGCAAGTTTTGAATGCAAATATTTTGTCGTAAGAGAAATGATATCGTAGATTATATGTTTTTCGTAAGAGGAACTTCTGTTGAAAGTGACAGGTAGCAGGAAGTTAAGATGAGATAATGAGAGATATCAGTAGCATGATTTTTGGTCACATCTACCATTAATGCATAATAATTAACTGATGTACTGATTAGTGAATTCATGGTTTGGGTGGTGTTTTATTGGAATGATGGGAAGGATTGCCCCATGTGATAGAATTTTCCACCACCTTCTCCATTTATTGCATATCCAAGTGAATGATTGACTTCCTGCATGTGTAAAATTTTGATATCTTCGCGTGGAAGTCTGTTCATTCATTTGTATCCCACTGAGTAATTTCTGGAGCCAAGCTCTCTCTATGCAACTCCATTGTAGACAACTCCATTTGATTAATTATGGTAATCCATTTATTGAGTAATGGAGCCATTCAAGAATCTGACTTGGATGATCCTTCTCCCATTCCCATTGTTGAATAATATCTAGAACTTGTATCACGACTAGTACTAGTCGTTTTGTCAAGAAAGAAGTGAACTGGCCACATACATGTTCCTTAACAAATATTCAAGGCTACCCACAATGCTGAAGCATCAGGGCTGGGTTAGCGACCCTTTTTCCTAGATACATTCCACTGAGGAAAGATGATGCTCCAAGCATAAATATTAGCAAGAATTCCATGTATCCGTCAGTCAAGCCAACCATATTGAAAGGCATCCATGTTACGACAGAGATTCTGCTGAATATGAGGAAGATGGTATTCGTAGACCATGATCTGCAGAAGTTTCTTGAACTCTCCATGTCATGATACATGAGATCTAAATGAGAAATTGAATATGGACCTATTCACCTCATTCCAATGGAGTGGGAACGAGGACTGGAGAAGTCAGGAATATTCTCGTTGATACTCATGCTCCATTTTGGTTGCACAACATAAGTTAATACATGCGTGAAAAAAATGCTAGTTTGTTTTCATGGAGGCTTGTTATCATGTAAATTGGCACTTCTCCATCCGAGTAGTGACACTCAATGTGTCGGTACACAAAAGGAAAAAATGGATAGAAGTGGCCAAAACACTATAGATGGGCATGGCCTTTGATGCATCATCCTCCTACTAGCCTAAACTATTTTTTGTATGGCCATTGTGGTGAATACGCAACTATTTCCATTGCACCCCGCGTATCATATGCGATTATTGATACTGCAACTTGCGTATATATAATCAGGGTTGAAACTAGCGGGTTTCCTTTATGAAAGTCATGTATTATACGCGACCTACCAGTATTAATAGTCATGTATGCCTTAATCCAAAATTAAAAAAATATAACCACGATTAGTCGAGGATAGTTGGGTCCTTAATCATAACTATCCCAACTTCCCCAACCATCTCAACCTTCGTAACCTCTCTCTTTCCTCATGTATAAATAGAGGGTAGGGGTTGAGACTAATGATAATTAATTTGAGAGCAAAGTTATGTTGGTGGTTTGCCTTTAGATATCTTGGAGCAACATAACTCAGTGTCCTTGGCTAGCAGAGGAGCACTTGTCTCAGATGTTGGGTTGTAATCTCACCTCACTTGTTTATTAATAAAGAGAGTCTTTCCTCCAATATTGTGTCTTTTTACTCTTATGTATTATGATTTATGAATTGTCTTGTTATTTCATTGCAAGCATATTATTTCATTGATCATATATATAATATATAAGATATTGTAGTAAAGGTCTTTCTCTTTGCAGGTGTTGGAGATCCCCTAGAAGCTGTGGAAGCAACGTGAAGTGAAGAAGAAAGCTAGGATTGACCATTATAAATAGGGTATGCTTAATTTCTTCCATGTTTCTCTATTAAATTATGAAATGGCTGTTTTTTTGCAAGTTTATTTAGTATGTTGGTAACCCTAGAGACCCTAGGTTATAAGGTTGTATTCTCCTGAACAATAGAACTGGCGACTTTGCTGGGGAGTCCAACCTGTTGTGGGTCCTTTCTTTTTGGCTTCCTGACCAGTTTTTGCTCGGTCTGATTTTATGAGTGATTTGTTTTGATTTTACCTTTAGTTTCCAGTATTTCATGTTTAGGGCCTTTCTATTAGTAGTTTTTATTTTGAATTTTTTTTGACAGCATACGCAGGTTGCTTCGGTGATAGTAGCGTATTTCATATTGTATATCTGGGTTTCTTTGGTAACAGTCGCGTATGGCACGCGACCTTCCTTGATGACAATCACGTATTTCCTATAGGTGTATGTGATTCCATAAGGTTTTTTCTTATCCTTGTTTTGATGATTCTTCAGATGCTTGTGAAGTTTATTTTTTGGCATGATACTATGGTTTTAGGGGTGTACATTTCACTGTTTGCTTGATTAGTCAAGTTTGTTGAGTGATTTTGGTTTGAATTCTTCATTGGTAAATGTATTAGGTCCCTCCTGCTTGGCCTTTGGTCTGACTGTTTTTGTTTTTGGGTCATTGACCAGTCCTTTGAAACACTGATATACTTGGGATTATTTTTCTAGTAGTCTAAGTCAGTCATTCTTTCATTATTTTGGATATTAGTCCTTAGAAATTGATAGTTCCTCCAAGTCTAGGTTTTGAGCCATTTCAGTCTGTTTGGGTGAAGTGTTTTACTGTAGGGTCCAACTGCAATCATTTACTGCTATATTATTAGATTGTTTAAACTCACTCAATTTGCATTTACTTGCATCATAGCTTTTGAATTTTTTGAAAAAGGAAAGACAAAAATCATTTTTGAATTTTTTGCATTAGATTGCATTTAGTTGTTCTTTTCACTATTTTTCAGAAAAATTAAATTTTTTTTGTTTAAAAGTTCTTTAGCTTTCATTCACAAAGAAAAAGAAAAGAAAAATTGGCATTGTAGTTGCATTAACTTTGAAATTTTTTTATACATCATTTTCTTTCATTGTGCTAAGTCTATAACATCATACAGTCTCATTCCGCTACCTTTGACTAATACAACCCATTAAAAAGAACGTTTACTTATTTTTTTTTAGTAGGTTTCTTTTTATAGGCTCATACACCAACTAGCTTAGGCTAGGTTTTTGGGCTAGGGAAATTAAACTGTCCAAAAGCATTTGACTTCAAACGTAGTGTCCTTTCATTAGGTAATTCCTCTTCTAAAAGAGGCAATTCAAAAATCTCCTCTCACACATGAGTTAAGAATAAGGACGCGTGAGAACCTGGTTGAGGAGATAACCCTCCACTTCCTTGTTTGATCCTACACCAATATTTTTATGCATTTGGGGATCTTGTCAATACCACCTCTTGGGCCCTGTGTGGTGTCGATACTGATAGGGTTTAAGGCTAAGCTACCCTACCCAAGCATAAGGATCAAGCTTGCAACTGTTCTGTTGGAATCTCGATTTAGATTTGGAAGCCTTAGTTTCTAGACACTAGGGATCATACACAGGCGTTATTGGAAGGCTATTTCTCGTACACCTAGGATGGAATTGGAAGGTAACCTAGGTAGATAGTTTGGGAGGGTAGTTGGGTGATTCCAGCACTTGCACCCAAGAACATCTTCACGAGATGCCAAGTAACCATCCTCCAGTCTTCACTGGTTGGACCTAGGAACTAATCATCCCAGTATTTCCTTTGGAAGGTGTACCTTATATCTGCTGTGTCTGTGTTAATTTAGGACATTTTTAGTGAGTGTTGTTTGGTTTGTCTGTGTTTAGTTGGCCTCTAGGTGTGTGAGTCAAATTTATAGCTATGGAAGACAAACCACTTCGTATGTCAAGATGGTTGCAAAACCTTCCTCCATCTGTTACAGTGGATCCTCCGTCGCCACCTCAAAAGCGGAGACTAGATACTGATGGTTCTTTTGAACCAATAGGAGTTAGTGAAGTTCTAGGTGAACTGAAACTTGTGATTAATGAGGAAGAAAAAACTGTAGTAGAGATAGAAAACTTGCAGGATGATGAATTTGCAAGAAATTTTAACCCACCTCTAACTGATCTGAACGATCATGTGATAGTCTAGGTCCTCCCATTTAGTTCACCTGCTATTGGTGTTCCTTTGAGTAGAGATATGTCTAGCTATGGAGAGGGTATTTCTACCCCAACTTCATCCATTTTGGCTGGTGGAGTCCCACCTCCCCCGGTAGGTGCTCTTAGACCAAGTACATCTACTTCCCCCCTTTCACCAAGTAGTCGAGTGGTTCAACCCTCGAATCCCCCTAATGTAGTAGATCCTTCTAGTGGGGTGGTCACTGAGATTCCCAGTGCACCTTTTTCTTCTCCTTCCTTTATGCAAACTGCTCAGAGCGGTCCAAGTGGATCCTCCTCGTTCATCCAGGGTTTTCGTGGAATGGGGGAGATATTCTCCCATCCACTCCTTATGTAGGTCCTATCTCTACATATGTGGGCATACAATATGGAAACAAAAATTATTTTGGTCATAATTTTCAAACACATATTTTGGCCCCTTTCATGAGCTCTCCCTTTTCTCTTTTTAGTGGAGGGATACCTGCTCCTGTTTTTCAAACTTCAGTTTCATTTAGAGTAGCCCAAACTACTTACAATGCACCACAAACTAGTAATCCATTGGATTTCAGGTGGAAACATTTTCAGAGTAGTCCAACTACATCACAACCAGCGGATGGGGGAAACCCCACCTTTTCATTTGGGAACTAGGGGGAAGGTCCTTCTACATCCCATACTCCTTATTATCAAACCCTGGTTAGGACAAAGCTTCCTTTCCTGGAAATGTTAAACTTGCCATATTTGTCATAGTTAATGAATGACCACGTGTGACAAGGCCACTTGTACCTATTAAAATGCCCTCAGACATTCCTAAGTTTGAAGGAAAAGCTGGTGAAGATGCAGGTGCACACATTACCACTTTTCACCTTTGGTTCTCTTCGAACTCACTGAACGATGACTCCGTTCGGTTGAGGCTTTTCCATATAACCTTGAGTCATGTTGCAGCAAAATGGTACATAGAACTTCCCTCCGCTGCATATGATATTTTTTTGGATCTAACAACTGTGAACCTTAATAGATTTCAGCTTCCTTTCCAGTATGATGATGACACAGACTTGTTTTTGAATTTTCGTAAAACAAGGCCACACATATCTCGGATCACATCCAGGAGTGGCAAAGACGAAAGAGGCTTGTTAAAGCCACTATACCTCCCGATTTTTTATTAGAGTGGTTCTTAAAATATAGGCTGTCTTATATCTCTAAGGACGTATCCACTTCGAGGGTGACCACAAAATAAGAGGTTATCCTCAGATCCTGGCAGTTAGAATTGATATATGCTCATTTTGGGATTTTGTATGAAATCATACATTGAGGCATCGAGGTCTACCAATAATGTAGATAAACCCAAGCATGGACCCCATGTTGATGGCATGGTTGGTTCAATTAGTTCTCCCACTGTAGAATCACTGGCTAAGCAACTCCATGAGGTTCCAGTGAAGCAATCTGTAGCGAAGGTTGCCACTCCCTCACCTCAAAGTGCAACTATTTTTGCATAGTCTTCTCATAAGGGAAATTAGTAGCCCAGTGGGAAAAAGAAGAAAGGGAAGAAGAGTGAGGGTAATCAAAACAAGCAGAAACCCATAAACTATGCTAATGGGGATAAAAAAGATAAGAAAAAGGTTAAGTTTCCTTGTAAGTTGTGCCAGGGAGACCACCTAACTCATAAATTCCCTCTTATGGAACAAGCTCAGAAATTGTTGAAGAATCAACAACCAGTTGTCCTAAAGGATCATTTTCCCCAAGGATAGAACACAATTTCTGTTTCAAACATAGCCGGGGGCAACTCTAGCGCTCCTCTTGATCAAAACTATATCAATATGGTACGATCTAGCACCTTACTCCAAACAAGAAACAAGAATTATGAATCAGAGGCTCCATAGAAGGGTAACTCTATTGGTGAAACTTCTAACCCTCTCATTATTGAAAAACCTGCTGATCTATTGCCTAAGATACCGAAAGGTGTATTTAAAATAGCATTCCACAACTCTAACGCTAGGGATTCTTCTAACTATTCCGTAGTTGAAGACTTAGCTCAAAATCCTTGTGCGATGTTAGCATTGGAGGTGTTACATAGTTTTCCTACTTAGCGGGATTCCCTCTTAGCCTCCATAGGTAGCATGGATTCATCGAGCCTACTGGTGAAGTTTAATCTTTCAGATGTTAAGATTTGCCTGTTGTATCATGTAGCTTTGTCAATTGATGTTTTCCATGGAGGTTAAACCATTGGACGTACAGTCGTTGATGAAGGTGCTTCCACGTGTGTAATGTCAATGTCTTTTTGGAAATCCCTAGGTTCCTCAGAGCTATTTCCATCGAACACTCAACTTACTACTTTCGACGGAAGGTCTTTTCATCCACAAGGTATCCTACCAGTTTTCGAAATAAAGCTAGCAGGGTAAGCAGTTTCTGTTGAGGTGGAAGTGATCGATGCCCCATTGGATTATAACTTGCTATTAGAGAGAAGTTGGAATTATTCCATGTGTGCGATCTCCTCAGCCCTTCTTCAAGTGGCAGTGTTTCCACATGAAGCAAAGATGGTTACTGTTGACCAACTCAGTTTCACTCGAAAGGGTCATTTGGAGACTAATGAGTCCACAATACCTTTGATTGATCAAACCAAACCGGCTAATGAGAGCTTGGGGGTTGGAATGTATGCATCTTTGATGGACACATTTGATATCCCAACCCCTATTAACTATCTAGGTTCTACACTCCTACGAGTGTAAGGAAGTCTATCATGACTGTTGTCGATAGAACTAATCCTTGGGTCCTTCCTTCCCGTCATGAGACTCAAGTGCTGTTATCTGCAGTGGAAGTGGCTTATCAAGTTGTTTTGATGCCACTGCTGATTCCATCACGACTCCTTCTAC
Organism: Pseudotsuga menziesii; assembly: GCA_001517045.1. Lineage (NCBI taxonomy): Eukaryota > Viridiplantae > Streptophyta > Pinopsida > Pinales > Pinaceae > Pseudotsuga > Pseudotsuga menziesii. The sequence goes on along the minus strand of LPNX010589687.1, from coordinate 94,602 downwards.
AATCTCAAAGGAATCAGATGAAGCTTATCTTCCCTCTTGGGTGGAGAACTCTTTATATTCATACGATTGCTTATATATGGTTTTACCTTCGGATGAAGCCATTTTGGAAGCTATGAGTGGACGAAATAAGATTTGTGAAGATGTTATAACTAGATATTGTTCTTAGTTTATCTATTCTTTTTGTCCTAATTTTCAACCGTTGGTTTAAAATGATTTTATATTTCATGTTGATTTTAAGAATTTTTGACAATCAATAATTTTGGTTGGATTTAATGCTTTTAATGATTGAATCATTTCATTATTTTAGTTTTAAGGTTTGTCTTTTGGGCTTATTAGTTAATATGTACATCTTTAAGCTTTCAAAAAATTATAATAAAAGTTCATTCCAAGTTTTTATTTATAATCTAACTCTCATTTTTTAGTCTTTTGTCAAATATTTTCATGAGGAGATTCCTGTAGCAGCTCTGTTTTTCATGTTTTTGTCATTGTCATTGGGATCAGATTACGAGGCGATGGAAATGAATTCAGGAAAACAAAAAGAGGTTTTTTTCTAGAACAGAATCATTCACAAAAACCTCTCTCAGTTTTGCAACAGTTGTTATCGTTGGAGAGATTCGAATTCATCTTTGTGGCCTATTTTTAGGGTTTGAATTATTTAATAATTTCCTGTTTTAGTCACAAATTTGCAGAACATATTTCGATAAATTGGAGAGGAATTTTGAAAAAACAAGAGAGGTTTTTGTTCATAACATACTCATTTAAAAAAACCTCTTATTTTTTACACAGGTGTTCCATATCGAGAGATATGAAGGCATCTTTGAGACCCAAATTTCCAGAAATTCACCAAATTTCCCCAAATCCGATTTGCTATTTTTGGGTTAATTATCTTTAAAGATTTTGAGTTATCATGTAACTAATTGATGTAACTGTTTCAAATTTCGACCTAGAAGGTAGTTATGGAACTACTTTACTTTTGTAATGATAAAAGGAAGACAAACATACAGTTTTGAGGAAGGGATTTTTCACTCAAGGAGAGGCTTTTGGAGCTTTGATTTATCAAGATAGCACTTATAACTCTTATGTAAGTGGATGACTGTTATTGATTATATATAAACTGATAAGCCCTTTTACCTGTCATGCTTTTTCATTTTTGATCTGTTTGATTGCTCAGTCTACAATTTCATTTCTTGTTTAAAGTTTTATTCATGTAAATGCTTGTAGCCTGTGGGTGGAATTAGTATTTCATGTGTAATGTTTATGGCTTATTGGGATGTGTTTGATCCCCAGTTTATCCAATTTGCACGATTCAGTTCTGTATTAGCTTGTGGATGTTTATTTCCTCCTTGCTGATGAAGTTTTTTAAAACCCTAAAACCTATTTTAGTTAATTTTACTTTTGAGATTGTGTTGGCTTGTTCTTCTGGTAGTCTAAGAACAATTTCTGGCACAAACAAAAGATATGCACCATAGGTTCTTATTTCTTCCAGAGTTGAGCAGAATTGAGAACTAAGAGTTCTATGTGAGATTGATAGAGGGTGTTGATTCGTCGATTAATCCTTTACCAAAGGAGGGAGAATTTGCTGTGGGGAATATGGAAAATATCTCTACTACCATTCCAATCAACATCTCTGCAAACCCTAATGTCATTGAGAATGTGCATATTGGTGCAAAATCCTCTTTGGAGGAGATTGACATATATACTGCCTTGTTTAAGGAATTTCACGACGTCTTTTCCTAGTCATATGAGGAAATGCCAGGAATAGATCCATCTATTGTAGAACACTAAATACAGACTTACCCCAATGCTAAACTTGTTCGACAAAATATTCGACCTGTAAATCCATGAAAAGTGGCAGCCGTTCAGGCTGAAGTGGAGAAATTGCTGAAAATAGGGTTCATTTACCCAATTTCTCTAACGGAACAGGTATCCAATACCGTTCCCGTTGATAAGAAACAAGAGACCATACACATGTGCGTTGATTTCCATGACCTAAATATAGTGTGTCCCAAGGACAACTACCCCACGCCCTTCATCGATAAGATAATTGATGCTTCTGCAAGTAGCGAAGTGTTTCCATTTATGGATGTTTTTTTCGAGTATAATCAAATCCAAATCAAGCCGGAGGACCAACATAAAATGACTTTTATTTGTCCTTGGGGAACATTCGCGTACAAGAAAATTCCCCTCGGTTTTAAAAATGTTGGAGCTACCCTTCAGTGGGAAATGAACTTTGCCTTCCATGATATCAATAATATTGTTGAGCCATACTTGCATGATCTTCCTTCCCATTCTTACAAGAGGAGGGACCATCTAGATCACCTTCACATGATCTTTGAATGATGTAGACATTATAAGATATGCTTGAATCCCCACAACTATGTTTTCTACGTCGAGTCAGGGAGGATAGTAGGTTTTATCGTTTCTAATAGAGGAATACATGTGGATCATTTGAAAGTTGAGGCTATTTTAAATATGTCTCCTCCTCATTCCATCAGGAATCTTCAGATCCTGCAAGGGAAATCTAATTTCCTTTGGCGTTTTATAGTCAATTATGCCAAGATAACTAAGGGTTTCATGCACTTGCTTAAGAAGGACACCCCATTTCTTTGCAATGAAACCACATAACTCACATTCGAGGCATTAAAAAAGGCTTTACTATCGGCTCATTTATTACGTCCACCAGATTACTCTAAATATTTTATATTGTATCTAGCTACGTCAGAGTTGACTATAAGGGTAGTATTGGTTCAGGAGGATGAAAAGATCGAAGAGAATGTTGTCTATTATCTTATTCATGCATTAGATGGTCTAGAACTTAGGTACTCCCATGTCGAGAAATTAGCATTAGCAGTTGTGTATGTTGTTTAGAGGATGCATCACTACATTTTATTGTGGACAACCATAGTGGTGGCAGATTTAAATCCTTTTTAGTATGTTTTGTCCCGACGCATAATCAGGGGTAAATTAAACAAGTGGATAGTCATTATCCAAGAGTTTGACTTGGATTTCCAATCTGCTAAATCCAAAAAATCCTTAGTTTTTGCAGAGCTAATCTCAGAATTTCCTACATAAGAGAATGTAGTGATGGAAGATGACTCATTCCCATATGAGTATATATTTTTTATTTCCACCTCTGATCCCTGGTATGGATATATCCTTGTATATATCCAGACTATGAAGTGTCCTGCATCCTTCTCGCAGGAAGAGCGATGTAAATTGCGTGTTAATGGAAAAAAATACTCGATCATCGCTGATACCTTATATCGATGAGGGGTAGATTTGATTTTGTGTCGGTGCCTCACCCAAGAGGAGGCTGAGCATATCCTAAATGATTCCCATAGTGGAGCATGTGGGGGTCATTTATTTGGTTTAGCAACGACCTAGAAAATTTTACGTGGCGATTATTTCTGGCCCATGATCTTTAAAGATTGTGTGGAAGCTGTGAAGCGTTGTCATCCGTTTTATCTGTATACTAGAAAAATGCGGTCACATCCTGCTCCATTGTTTCCCGTCATCGTGGTGGGAAACTTCACTAAGTGGGGGTAGATTACATGACCTATAACCTATTTTATGCTGGGGGGCATAAATACATCATTGTCGCTGTAGACTTCTTCACAAAGTGGGCAGAGGCAATGCCTACCTTCAAAGCAGAAGGTGAAACGACAACTTACTTCATATTTAACCAAATCATTACTCGTTTCGGTATACCAAAGTAGATTTTCATTGACCATGGCAGTCACTTTCAGAATAGTATGATGATCGAGCTGACTAATATGCTAGGGTTTAAGCAAGATCATTCATCATCCTTCTACACTCAGGAGAATGGACAAGTAGAGGCAGTTAACAAAACCTCGAAAACCATTCTAAAGCATACATATTAACGCAAGCCGGTAAAATTGGCACATCATGATATATCCTACACTTTGGGTGTGTCGGACTAACGTCAAGACTACTATTGGTTTTTCACCTTTCTAGTTCATTCATAGGGTGGAAGCAGTCACACCAGTCGAATGCGAGATTCCATCTCTTAAGATAGCTAGTCATGTGCTTCTTGACACTGCAAAACTAGAAGAACATTTGCTTCACTTAGAAAATCTGGATGAACGGTGTAGAGATGCGTTGACAGCAAATGAGGCTCACAAGAATAGGGTCAAGAACCAATGTGACAAAGTAGTTAAGCCGAGGGTTTTCTCTAAAGGTGAACTTGTTTTACTCTGGGATCAAGAGAAGGAGCCCATAGGGGAACACAAATTCAAGTCTATGTTCTTAGGTCCCTACGTCGTGTCAAAGGTTTTGAAGAAGGGGGTGTATGAGTTATGGATTATAATGGAAATAAGTTGCTAGAGCCTAGAAATTGGCTCTACCTGAAGAAGTACTACGCTTAGATATAGTGCTTGTTCTTGTATTTTTATTGTATGTATTTTTATGTACAATAGTTTAGTTATCTGGGTAGTGTTTCTTATATAGTTTGTTGGTTGTTGCAGATGCCAATTGAGTGGTTCATAGGTTTTGTAGATGGCGCTAGCTGCCATACTTGTAAATTGGCTTCAACCGCTTGGGTTATCTATTCACCCTCAAGACAACTATTTTCCTCTGGTGGTGCTTGCTTGGGTCCTACTACTAATAACGTGGATGAATACATCGTAGTTATTGAGTTGTTATGGGATGCTACACTACGTGGAATTACCCATTTGGAGGTTAGACTTGACTTTCAACTCATGGTTTCCCAACTCAATGGTAATTATCAGGTGCAAAACCCTACTTTGCTACGTCAGTTTTTGCGTGTACGATTACTTGAAAGAAACTTTGAATACATTTCATTTAATCACATTTCAAGGAATGAAAATACAATTACTGATGCTTATGTGAATTACATATTAGACTGGTACTTAACACACACTTTGTAAAATAAATATAACAGATACATTTGAAACACATGTAAATAACCAGAAACACACATATATATGTAAAATATGTCCATAGTTATATATATTTTTGATCCGTAGATCCTGTCATAGTTGTATCAATATACAAAAAATGGGATCATCATCCATATATGTCTAATCCTAGACCTGTTCCTCAGCCTCCTCGGTTGTGGCTGCCTTTGCGACCTCCCTATAATGAAGAAAGACCCTAGCTACCCTTCTAAGAAAGCGTATCCAGGTCGGCGGAACCCACACTACAAAATCATGCATGATAATCGGGATCCACTCTATTCACAATGTAGGGACACCTTGGGTTATCCTGGCCATATTCCCCTCAATAAATCGTAGCATGCTCTCATCTCCACCCTATGTGGGCCGCACAAATGTACTAGGATTCCCATAGGGGCGTACGGGTCCGACATCTGGATATAAAATATAAAAAACGGTCAATGTTATATACATATGTATATATAACTTTATGAATAAAAATCATAAAAAACAAATAATTTAAAAAAGATACAAACATACTGATCTCTCCCCATGCTCCCCGTGGCGGGAGGACAAGGTCATTGNTATATATAACTTTATGAATAAAAATCATAAAAAACAAATAATTTAAAAAAGATACAAACATACTGATCTCTCCCCATGCTCCCCGTGGCGGGAGGACAAGGGCATTGTCTCCTTGGAAGTCTAATCCGGCATATGGGAAATGCTTGAGAGTAGGTACTTGCCTTTCCCACCAAATATAGAAACATTGTCATAACCGCTTTGGACTCCACCTCCACCACCTTGATGGAGAAATATGTCTCCCCATCTAGTAAGTCTAGGCTAGCGGGGGGCGAGAGGTGGTAGTGGTACAAAATGGCTGAGAGAAGGAACTCTCTCGAAGAAGAACAATACCAAAATTCTTGCATAACCGAAGTTCTTCCTTCTTCCTCTCTTGCAATCAAAGAGTTGTTTTCTCATTATCAGGATCATACCCAAACACCAATCAAACACCATGCCTTGCATACATGTTGCTGCAACTCACATATGAGTCTACAACTCGCATATGAGTATGAGTGGCCAAGTGTAATGAAGAACCAGCAATCCTTGCCACTGTGCTTACCATCACTTGTAATGCAAAGCTAGTTATTTGTGAAATTGGGACGCATGTACCCTTCTTCTGTGTACCTAGTGGACAATTAGTATCAATGTAATCCTGAACACTCATAAGGTCACCACCCCTACCAGTTCCCTCAAGGTTTATAGGCATGCCTCTACAGGAAAGCTTTGTAATGAAGTAAATTTCTTCTACTGTAATCTCCAATATCTCTCCTTGTAGATCAAATAGACGAAGGTCATGGTCCCAATAACCTATAAGAGTCTCTAAAAGATGAAAATTGGCCCTCATATTGAATGTGTAGTAGAATTTTAGCAAGCCACATTATTGCAATTTTTGTAAAGTTGGGGCATCCCGCATTGCCTCTCGATCCATATCTTCATGTTCTCTCTCTCTCCACTCCAAAACCATTTTGTACTTTCCCAATGACCATATTCAATCATCAGAACCCATCAATTTCTTTTGGTTTTGGCCACTTTTTATTTTTTCACAAGTCACGTAGCATACATGACTGTGCTTTCAGTACGACGGGGGTGATACGCAGGTTGCAGTGCAACAACTCGCGTATAAAGCACGTATACGTGACTGCTATGAAGCAGATCAACATATGCTACGTAACCTTTTTAGGGATTGCACAAAACATAACTTTTTCCACTAAAATTAAAAATTGAAGGTATAGAGAGAAGGAGAAAGCAGAGATAACCAACTTGCAACTCATGGAATTGGATTTGGTCCAGCAGTTTGTCCCCGGTGATCAACTGAAGTCTGGAGTTAAAACTTGCCAAATTTAGTAATTTTCCAAATGTTATGTCTATTTTTGGTTTTTGAACTATTTATAGCAAAAATTTCAAATTTTTGACCCATTGTCTATAGTTTAAAATCAATTTTTAATATATGGACTAATACAATGGTTTTTTGCTAACTGCAGCAGGTCCAAGATCATTAAAAAGTTGTTTTTCATCGCATATAGGGTAGGATTTGGTCCTCATTGGTGACTTTGCACTTATACCTTATCCTTCATTAAACCCTAGTATCACTTTTTCATGCATGGACTATGGTGTAAAACCAATTTTACCTCGTACACATCATTGTTCTTCTGTGGATATGACCTCCTTCTCATGGGTACCCTAGTTTAGAGCACTTTATTGTATTTCTGGTACCCATGCCACAGTTGTGTTAGGTTTGCGGGAGCCTTCTTAGTTGTTTTTCATGACAAAATGAGCCTAATTTTTCATCTTTTTATGAGATATCCCTTTTTATAATGCTCCCCACACTTATGGAGTTTTCTTTAGGCCCTTGTATGACTCCTCAAAATAGACTAGACTGCCGAGTACGCTTGTTCGTTTAGACTCATTAAGAATAAGTGAACGAGAATCTACATTGGTGGTAAGTTATCTCTTTCTCGAACCATGTATATTATTTACGTGAAAGGAATACTCTCTTTTCTCCAGAATTGAGAAGAGTATCTTCAGGCATATGTTTATCACTTTTTCGGACCTAAAGGACTAAACTTACAGAAAAGGAACATCCGGCATGAGCTTAGTTTTCTCTTTTTCGTGCTCTGGACCCAAACATGAAAAATATTTCCAGCATACTTTATGACTTTGTCATGCTTGTAAAACCTAAATAACAAAGCATCGATTTTACTGTTGTAAGCCCCATTTCTCGTAATCAAATGGATCTTTCCGAGTGATCTTTCCTTCCTTCGCACTCGTTAAACTCAGGCTATTTTTTGCTTCTGAAGGTGCACCGGTATGGTGATAGTTTACCCCTTTTCTGGACCTTGCTGACTAAGTACAAAAAAGGAATACCTTAGTCCTCCAGGAGATAAGAGAGTTCTTTTGTGGATTGTTTTATACTTTTCCGGCCTCAAGAAACTAAATTGTACGAAAAAACACCCCCCTATAGTATTCTTCGGAGTTTTCAGAATCTCAAAATATGAAAACACCAGCGAGCATGTACTAGTTTAGGCTCATAAAATCCACGAATCAGTGAATATCAAGCATTATTCTCTCCCCTCTTCAAGGTTGTAAAAAATGAAGAGAGACTCGATTTGAATTTCCTGGACTTGTTAAAATTTAACAGGAAAGATAAGGAATAATTACTCTCTTTGGATTATAAACAGTTACAACATGTTATCCTTTAACAAAGCACTCTACACTTTCCGATACTCATGTCATAGTTTACACTTCTAGCTTAGCTATTATTTTGAGTTTTTACTCCTCCACTTTTCATTTATACATGGGGAATCTGATCACGTCTCCTACATGACAGATAAGTCTAGTTGTCATATATGTAAGTCAAAATATTCCTTGGGTCACCTCTGTGTCGTGCTCACTGTTCAAGGATCTGTACCTTTATCTAATAATTATCCAGATTCCTATCATCATCCTCTCTGAGAATTCCTTGTGTATACCTTCCTGCATCCAGTTTCCTAGTCACTCTTGTGATTTGTTGAAGGATTCATTGCCTTCCTCCTCACATCACGATTTCTCATCAACATCTCCTGAAGATGAAGACCTAGAGTTTTGACGATGGTACCTTAGGATTCACTACCCTTATTGGTGAACTCCTTGGATTTAGTTGTCAACATCACTCATTTTTTGACATTCTGTTGAGTTCATTCCATGTTCGACTTCAACTCATCTATTCACATGGTAGGGATTGTACTGGTTCCTTTGGATTTAGACGAGGACCTTAGGTTCAATATCTATAACCTAAGGTGTGCAAGATTGTGTTATGTTCAACAACACCAATTCCATATTTTGAAGACTCATCATTTTATATTGTGGCTTCGATACACCTTTGTAATATACGTGGTCTTGTTACCTGTATCATATGATGTAATCAAATATTGTAAAGGAGCTAGTGTTCCGCTTTATTGAACATGGCCTCCTCATATATGATTTTGTATATGACTTTGATATGTATTGTTTCAGGTACCTCCCTATTGCCTTGGTAACTTAGTTCTCCAAGATTAAATATTGTAATGTATTTTGGTCATCGCTTCCCTCTCACCTTACACATTAGGGGGCATCTGTTATCATGTAAATTGGAACTTCTTCATTTGAGTACTGGAACTCAATGTGTTGGTACACAAAAGGACAAAATGGATAGAAGTGAAAACAACACTATAGGTGAGCATGATCTTTGATGCATCCTCCTCCTACCAACCTGATCTATTTTTTTTATGGCCATTGATTTGAATATGCGACTATTTCCATTGCAACCCATGTATCATACACGAGTATTGACACTGCAACTCGCGTATATATGATCAGGGTTGAAACCTACGGGTTGCCTTTATGAAAGTCACGTATTACACACGACCTGCCAGTATTAATAGTCGTGTATGCCTTAATCCAAAATTAAAAAATATAAACACAATTAGTTGAGGATAGTTGGGTCCTTAATCATAACTATCCCAACTTCTCCAACCTTCTCAACCTTTGTAACCTCTCTCTTTCCTCATGTATAAATAGAGGGTAGGGGTTCAGACTAATGATGATGAATTTGAGAGAAAAGTTATGCTGGTGGTTTGCCTTTAGATATCTTGGAGCAACAGAACTTAGTGTCCTTGGCTAGCAGAGGAGCACTTGTCTTAGCTATTGGGTTTTAATCTCACCTCACTTGTTTATTAATAAAGAGAGTCTTTCTTCCAATATTGCGTCTTTGTACTCTTATGTATTATGATTTATGAATTGTCTTGTTATTTCATTGCAAGAATATTATTTCATTGATCATCTATATAATATATAAGATATTGTAGGAAAGGTATTGTTCTTTGCAGGTGTTGGAGATCCCCTAGAAGCTGTGGAAGAAACTTGAACTGAAGAAGAAATCTAGGATCTACCATCATAAATAAGGTGTGCTTAATTTCTTCCATGTTTCTCTATCAAATTCTTAAATGGATGATTTTATGCAAGTTTATTTAGTACGTTGGTAACCCGAGAGACCCTAGGTTATAAGGTTGTATTCTCTTGAACAACAAAGTTTCCTCTCCTTGGAACAATGAATTTCGGTGGATGTTGACCTGATAGCTTCAATCACTGGACTTCCTCTTGTAGGGGTCGACCCATCACCATTATTCGATGGAAAGTAGTAGGACCCATGCCTAGTGAACTAGATGAAGGAGAAATACGACCTAACCAAATATAAGATAGGATTCTCCATTACCTCTATTAATGACATTGTTTTTTGGTTCTCAGCTAAACTATTATCATACAAGCTTCTCAGGAAGATGCAATCGAACTAGTGTATTTTCAAAACCATTGTTTCAACAGAATAGTGTGTTGTGTGTGTTCAGATGAACTGGTTGACTTATACATTGAATGAGTTGTTAGCAGATGCCATCGATGCTCAGGATAAATGTACTATTTTTACATATTCATGGTTGTTAATTTTGACATCATTTGTCGCATGGGCTGAGTAACAGAACTAACATTGGGTGGACGTGCATGTGCCATGTCGAGGGGTGTGATACTAGAACCTATGGTATGTGAAGGATAATATGAGTCAGTAGAAGAACAACAATGTTGATTTTTACTTACATGGTGATGAACTGAGGCATCATGTTGGGAATCAAGAAAGGATTGATGCAGAGACTGTCCGACGGTTCCATAATATTATCAGATTTTTTACCGAGGCTCACCACATATATCTATAGCCTTGAAAATAACTAGAGAACCAATGGTTATCCACTGAGTTTCAGCAGACATCTGAAGACATTGAGACAATTATCAAGTACTAGATCGAAGAGTGGAGACAACTATTACAGATGATCAACTATCTTCATGATTGACCCACAACAGAATGGAACATCGGGAAATCAAGGAGGAGATAAAAAATCAGAAGAAATCCCATGAATATCTCCCTATGAAATAAAATAAGAATCCAACACAACCCCGATGGATCCAAAATTGGGTGACAAGCACAAAAGATCTGAAGAATTGAAGAAGAGTCTAAAGAAGCGGAAGGCCAATAAAACAAATGGAGATGGTGGCCTTACTAATGATGACAACAATCTCATTGCTGATCGAATGGAGGAATTTGCCAATGATACTTGTAAGAGGATATATGATAGGAATATTGACCTGGTAGGAGGCATTACATAGTTACTGTAGAATCTTTGTGTTGCGGTTGAGTGGGAACCATTCCATATCGAGAAACAGGAAGAAGCTGGTATTTCTATGGATCCACTTATCAAGGTACCCTTGACACCCCAACACAAAAAATTTCAAGTGGATTCTAAGGAACTTGATTTGGGAATGCCAGAGCATAATTCCATGATCAAAGAGGTTGGTCATGTAAGTGTTTATTTTTCTGTAATTCCTATGTATCTATTGCATAATATTTAGTAGGATGCAGTAGATGAGTTGAAGGAAAGAGAGCATGAAGTGTTTGAATAACTAAAACATTCAAAAAATACCATTGCATCACTAAAAAAAAGTGAAAGAGACAGAGTAGAAATCATAGATATGGAAGGATAAAAGGAAAAGGTTGGAGTAGGATGTTGGGCTTGCGCACCATGATTATGACTAAAATTATCCCAGAGGCCAGAGTTTTTCAACTTAGGGAGGTAGCTGTTGACATCCTCCAATGAGTTATATAGCTCAAAACAAAGCTAAATCCCAGTACACCCCATGAGGTATTAGAATCGTGACATAAGGAAATAACAGAAAATGTGAAAAAGATTAAGGAGTCCGAGGGACTTTGTGCCAAAGCATATGCACAAGTTTCTCAGTCACAGGAAGCCTTGATGAATGATGCAGAGTTGGAGCAATTTACTGATCAAATTCATACTGCAGAAGTGAATCTAAACGAGCTAATAAATTATTTGAATAAATTGCCACCTGTTGAGAATATGAGCAAGGTTGTTAACTTCAAAAGGTTACATCAGTAGGTTGCTAAACCACAAACAAAACAACAAAGATGAACATAACGTGTCAGAGAACTCCAGGATGCAGCAGAGAAAGTTACAAGAACCATCCACCCAGTCCTTGAGTGGGTGCAATAGGAAATGGGAGCGACATGAGTAGCAAATTCAGAACATATAAATTTTGAACTTGTCGAATGGAAGAAAAAAGTAAAAGAATATGTGCAAATAGAAGCATAAGGGGTGATGAATATCTGTCAGGAGTTTTAGAGTAAACTCAAAGTGACACAAACCTTTGGATAAAGTGTCTTGGGACGAGCCATAGGTGAGTGTTAGGGGCCTTTTGGCCCTAGGAAAGAGCATATCCATTTTGGTCGAAATTGTGAAGAATTTAGTTGCAAGGCAAGCAAGGTAGCAATGTGAAAAGGAGAAGAGTAAGTCAAATTCAGGAATTTGACATGTTCTGAGAAAACAATAAATGTAACGATGAGTTAAGATAGAATAATAGTCTATTTTTGGGAATGGGCATGATAATAGGTTGGGATGTTAGCACCTTTATTAATGTAACAAGGTATATTGGGGTAGTTAGAACAACTCGTCGACTATCAGTTGAGAACTAGTCGATGGTTGTAACAAGAATTGTAATATTTATATATATGGTCGATCTAAGCCATCTGCAAATGACGATTGTTTGACGATAGATGAAAAAATACTTTTTATGGAATTTTGATGACTTGTGATTTTGACATGGAGGTTGACAGAAAAGAAGAAAGAAAGCATGAGAGCATGAGAAAGATAGAGAAAATTGATTCATTGTAAAGAAGTTTCCAAGATAAGTTTTCAATATGTGTGCATAGAACAAAAGTGTTCCAAATATTACTCATTCCAGATGAAGAGCGTTTTTGTGGTTTTTTCTTGTATTGGTTCCCACGTTAAATATCTGTGTATTTGATGTCTGTATGCCTTGCGTTTGAATCTTTATGATTTTTTCACACTTATATTGTGAATGTCGACTATAACTATGGTATATATGTGTATGTTTTGCATATCATGCATGTGTCGACGGCTCTATATATTCTTATATACTGTGAATATGTTGAAGGATTGACCTTCTTTCTTGTTATATTGATGATGATCCATCCCTATGTTTCAGTCGAATGGCTTGTTAATGTTGAGATGAACAAATCCAATTCCATAACTGCAGAAAAATGGTTCTGGAAGTCCTCATAGATATCTCGGGTGAGACCTCGCTTGCCTCATAGGTGTTGCCGACAGAGTTACACTCTGTCAGGCCGATATCTTGGGATTTATTGGACAGAAAAGGAATCTAAATCTGGGTCAGTGGAACCTTGAAAAGGGTTATTTACGAAAAAAAGAAATACAATGCAGATATTGTGGAGATAGTTGGTCACCAAGTCATCAATGCATTAATCCTCAATCATATGGCTATGAAGTTGAAAAACGTTCAAAAAAATCCACTAGTCGCTTCCACAATGACATAAAAAAAGAAGAAAAATAATTGTCGTCAATGCAACGTATATTGGATCCCAGGACATAAATGCAGAACCAATCACACAACAGACTACAAAATTATAAATGTGAAATACTTACATGTTCCTGCTGAAGAAGATACATCTGATTCGGATGCAAACACAATCTCATTTGAAGTATCAATTGCGACAATTAATGTATCTAACATGCTTGTAAAGATGAAGATTTAGCAACACATGAGAAAATTAACACCCAAAAGATGGTAAGCCAGTTACTTACAAATAAATATATTCCACCTCAGTTAAGAAGTAGCGACAACAAGGATGGACAAGTCTTACTTTAGGAAACAAAATAAGAACAGATAAAACCAAATAGGTTACGACTTACAAGATCTATTGAAAATAAAAACATCACAATTTTAGTCAAATATGGAAGTACACACAATGTAATAGATATTAATAGAGAAAGGAGCTTAATCTTTTTTGTACCTTGTGAAAAATATCAAATTGAAAACCATTGCTAGTAAACACATAGAACAAGTACAAAAATGTCATAAGGTGTGGTTGTAAATACAAAACTTAAACCTACAACTCAATTTGTATGCCTTACCACTCAAAGAAGTATATATGGTATTAGGTGTCAACATGTGAACCTCATTGGGAACTTACACTACAACCTAAAAAAAAATACATGAAATTTAAATGGAAGGGAAGTAAGTATCAACTGTATGGACCAAGTAGTTCTCCACCCAAGAAAAAATAATTACATCTCAAAAAGGATTCAGGCCTAGATCAAGACACAAGAACCAGTTTAGACTACATATCTCAAATCCATGTCAACAAAAATCAAGAACAAAGGAGGAAATCAACACACTCAACCTTGAGGAAAAAGCTTTCCTTAAGGGGAGGGAAATGTTAAAAGCATAAAAATAATAAATAAATATATACATTAATGATAATGAATGAATATTAAATATAATTAAATTTGAGGTTGCGACTCCTCAATATTGATTCCCAATCTATATTTAAGCAGGCCAATCATTGTAATGTTCACATCATCAAAAAAATATCATTTATTCATTATTTGTGGGTTATTTTGAAATTGTGTGTACCATTATTAGAAGTAAAATATTGAACACATAAATGGAAAAACAAACCATACTAAGTACAAGCCTAGTAAAACCAATAGAAAACACACCATGCTATGTACTAGCCTAGTCAAAATGATTAAGAAAAATATTTTTTCAAGACTTGGGCATTCACTAGGTAGATTTCAGGACAACCTTCCAGTGTATGCAATTGAAAAGTGCAATGGAATATTTTTCCAGAAATGGTGAATGGCCCTAGCAATAGGTGTTGGAACTTTGTATTCTCACCCTTGTCCTCGTGGGATTTGTCGCACTTTAGAACCAACTCCCATACTTGAAATTTACTTTGGGAATATGATTTCTCATCAAACTAACATTTGACGAGTTTTTGACGCTGGAATAGTTTGCTTTTAGATTTCTCTCTCTATTCCTCTTATTGGAGTAAGGAATTTATCCTATGTTCTAGTGAAGATCAATCATCCTCTTGTACAAATTGAGACAACTGATATGAAGTCAAGGACAAATTAAGAGGATATATAGCTTCTTTCCCATAAACAAGATAAAAAAAAAAAGTGAGTTACTGATGGCAACGTTAGGTGTTACCCTGTCTACCCAAAGTGTATTAAACATTTGGGTGTGCCAATTTTTATGATGACTTGCTACAATTTTCTTTAAAATTTTAGTTAAGTTCTTATTGGTAGACTCATCTAAACCATTACCCTAAGGGTAGTATTTATATTAGTAGTTTATCTTTACTCCTTTATCTAATGCATACTCAATAAGATCTATAAAACATAATTACTATGCATTATCAAAGTCCAAGAACACAGGAACACCAAATCTGGTTACAATGTTATTTTCTAGGAATGAGATCACTTGGTTTGTGTTGACAACTCGTTGTGGAAATGACTCTACCCATATGGTAAAGTATTCTATAGCAGTGAGAATATATTTATGTTGCAGTGAGGAGGGAGGATTAATGGGACTAACAATGTCCATACCCCATTGTTGGAAAGGAGTATCCATAATTGTTGGTTGAAGAGTAACAACATATTGCTTCACTCTACCAACAATTTTCTGGCATGCTTCATATCCACGAGCAAAAGCGTGGGCATATTTGAACAAGGTTGGATAATAGTAACCACCCCTTAGGATTTTGTGAGATTTGGTATCTCTGTTGAAATGACCACTAGTAGGAACTACATGCAATTTCATTAATATTCTATCAACATCATTTTTCTCAACTCATCACAACAAAACCCCATCATAATTTCTTCTAAAAAGGACATAATCAATCAACTGATAAGGCACTTTCAAAATGAGTGCTCTTTTATTTTTATATTTGAGGTTTTTAGGAGAATACCAATGGGTTAGGAAAAAAATAATATCAATATACCAAGAATTTGGAATTGCATAGATAAAATAAATTTGATCATCACTAGAAGTTTCTTTGTTAATCCATTCTACTTTAGTTTCTAGTGTGTTAGATGATTGCACTACTAGCTTGCATAATACTTGACCTCAAACAATATTTTTCGACCTAATATCCATATCATATTATTGTAATGTGATCATCCAAAGATCCCATTTCTTCCCTAGTTATTTTTGTATTAGTACATTCTGAACCGTCGAGTATGGAACTATGGCTTTGGTTCGGGACTTGAGGAGGTAAGGCCTGAAGTGTTTTACGCTAGACCATGTAGGCTTGTTTTTAAACTTATGGGTAGTTAATCTCAACTCCATTCAAGGGGAATCTCATGAAGGATATTAGTATTTCATCGCATTCAGAAGTTCGTTGTGTCAAGACTACATCATATGAAACATCATAAGCATATGTATACAAAATGAAATATATTGATAAATCAAGGGACATAAAGGAGGGTTCTTCTGCAATAACTTCCATAACCCTACAAAAATATTCTTTCAGAACATCATTCGATTTAAATACTGTGTCATTTTTAATCATATCTTGCAAGGTTTTAACAATTTGAGAAAAACTAGTAATAAATCTCCTCACGAAATTGATTTTCCCTAAGAAAGTGCATAGATTTATTTGTATTAGGGAGATTTATTTTGGATATTTCTTGGGTTTGTTCAGGGTCAATAATCATTATGTGTTTAGAAACATCATACCAAAGTAACTTAACTTCTATGACAATGAAAATTGAATTTTTGGGGTTGAAGGAAACACCATACTTCCTGCATCTCTCTAGAACTTGCCTCAAATGCAAAAGATGGTCATGCCTTTTTTTTGAAAACATAGTAACATCATCCAAATATAAAATAATACAATTATGAATTAAACCTTTGAAATCAATGCCCATTTCTCTCTAAAAAGTAACTCCTGGATTTGTCAACCCAAATGGCATCTTTTTGTAATCAAAAGTCCCCCATGGGGTTCTAATGGTAGTTTTAGTTGATCTAGTTGTGAAACTAGAACTTGATTATTCCCAGAAAAACCATCAAGTAGAGAGAGCATCTCAGGCCCAAATAATTCTTGTAAAATCTGTTCCAATGGGGGTACTATATAGTTATGTTTTTCAGAGGCTTTATTCAAATTTCTAAAATCAACATAAGACAAATTTATCCATTCTTCTTTTGAACAGACACAAGGTTAGCCACCCATTGGGTGTGTCTCACAAGGAAAATGATCCTAGATGATTTTTTTTCTAATTTATTTTTAACTGATGGTTCAATGCTAGGGTGCATTTTTATGAGCTTCTGCTGGTAAGGCTTGACCCGGGGTTTCATAGGTATGTTGTGTTGCATTATATTTGTACCAAAGGTTTTTGAGTCCTCGTAGGTCCAAGAAAATACATATTTACACTCTTTAAATGTATTAATGAATGTATCTCTCTTAGTAGGGGTACAACCAGTCCCAATATTAATATTCTGTGGATTATGTCCAATTCTGATATTCACAAGATGATAGTTCATACATGAACTATTGGTTTTATAGTTAGTGAATTTTAAAAATTTGTCCTGTAGGTCATAAAATATTTCAAGCCTAACAACTAATTTGGGAAACAAATTAGTCAGTGTCTGTGGGTACGAAGTAACATGGAAAGGGTTATCCAGGTATGACAAAGACTGATCATGATATTCTTAATCAATGTCTACATATTTGAAAGTATCTTGAGCAGTGAGGAAATCTAATATTTGAGGATCATCATTAAAAATTTCAAGTTGGTGATGTTTTCAGGTATGGAAGGTCTGAAGATTAATTCTATTGAAAATGAATCAGGTTCAAAACCATGCAAAAGTATCAAATTGGACACAACATTTCCTAATAAATCAACATCAAAGTTTTGTGACTGGGGTACATTATTTATATTGAAATCCTAAATTTTTTTATTTAAATCCCATACTTCCCTTTGATATTTTTTTAAGTCAATAGAAACACAATGGATTGAGTTCCTTACCTGTCGGATGATTATTTCAGTGTCACCATAAACTTTGATTACTTGCACTTTCAAATCAATTGTTTTTTTAATAAATTGGATTAGCACCTCATACTCAACTACATTGTTCATGCATTGAAATTCTAACCTACAAGCTAGCATGAGTTTATTACCAGTTGGATTGGTAAAAATAAACTCGACCCCAACTCCTCCTTTGGACCTTGGGCCATAAAAAAATAAATTCGAACAAGCTTTGTCTAGCATAAAGTTAGTATTTACATTATATGTTGAGTTTTTGGTTGAGCTTTGATCTTTAATATTTAAATGAAAAATTGCTGAGAACTTGAAAAATTTGAACATTCATACACATAATCAATCACACATAACACAATAAATACCCTAGGGAAAACCCTCAAAAAAATGAGGGAGAGAAACCCCAACAATTATCCAAAGAATAATACAGGTCGATAGTAGAGAATGTCTTTAACAATAGTATATCTCTTTCGGCACCCTAGGTGCAAGATAAGAGAGATTTAACACACCAGGTGTTATCACAGAACATGGGAGAATACATATGGAAGGAGGTTCTCAGTAGTATTTCTAGCATACAAGTCAATTTGCACTATTTTCACTAGTTAAATCTCTCCTCTCAACCATTCACCCTTTCAACATTGAATAGAAAACCTTGTGCACCAATTCACACTTTCTTCACTGGTAGGAAAACCCTGCACACCAATTATCCCTTTTTCATTAGATGCTGGTAAACTGGATCACCAAAATCATTTCTACGTATCCAAATCATAATATAACATATTCTTATCCAAATACATCATACTCTGACTTCATAATGAACTCATACTTCAACTGAATGCTATATCATTGAGTTAGGATACTAACTTAAGTGTCATCATGCAAATACTCAAGTGTCATCATGTAAACACTTAGTTAACTTACGTGTCATATTTTAGTTTATCTTAAGTGCCGCAACTTAAGTGTTATCTTTTAGTTTAACTAAAGTGTCACAACTTAAGTGTCGAATTTTAGTTTAACTAAAGTGTCGTTATGCAAAACACTTTAGTTAACTAGTTTATTATCACTTAGTTAACTCCTTTAACTAAACTCCTTATTGATTGCATCACTGGATTGATCAAACTGATTTCTCTTTACTTTAACTAAATATTGCATTGTTTACATACTGGAGTTCAATACTTTGAGTACTTCTTTATTCGTTGAAGTCAACAACATGTGCAATTTCGAATTCTCTTTTAACTAGAGTTAATAATTTGTGCAATTTGAATTATGTATTTAACTGTAGTTAATTACCATGAGCAATTTGAATTATCTATTTCTCTACGCGAGTTATCTCTTATCTCTCTATATTATCTGCATGATCCATATGTTTCCACTTTTATCTATCACATTAATTATCTATTGTAACAATTATACTTTGGATATTTGTCCATTGATTTGGTCATATCATTGTCCTATTCGTGCCAAGTGACCTTATGTTAAAGTAATTCACTCTCAGAGGTGATTAGTCTCTAGAGGAGACTTAATAGATAGATTATAGTTAGTAGAATGTTACACATCAACATGATTTAACTAGAAAATCATTTCCTCTACATGTGAGGCCCACCTCACAACATGAGTATCTGAATTGGTACACAAGTCCTTAGCCTTGCCCGACATGAATGTACAACATCATCACTTTAACTTATCAAAGTATTCATCTCAATAAATGAGGATTAACCTTTTACACGGAAGGATTATCCATTCTTGGGTCCAACTCAAGAATTTTACTCCAAGTTCTTGAGTCTAACTCAAGCTCCCTATTACCTCAACACATGAGGCCCAATCCAAGTGCACAAGATTATCTTGGAAAATGACTCATGATGGTGTAACTTTAACATTATATACATTGTGGAGAATGTACTAAGAATATTCTAGTTGTGATAAATTCATGATTTCAAATTGGTTCTTAGATTCAACATAGGTAGAGATATCCGTAGGTAGATCACCGAAAAAGGTTTCCATAGTATAGTTTCATGCATTAGGATTTAAGACTACGAGAAGCTCACTCAGGTCATCAAAATCAGTGACAGTTTGTTTCAAACAAGGATCCCTCTCAATTTTGATTTTATTCAGCTTACAATTGTATAATGGCCATAAGTGTGACCAATTGGTAGCGAAGTATCCTTTGATATTTTTCAGACCAATATTGACTTAGCCACATCCAGTAGGATTCCAAGACACCAAGTACACAAATGTCAACAATTTGATGGATCTTGGGGTTAGAGGATAGTTTGATTAAAACGTTTTTTAGTTCTCCTATAATTTTAACTTGGATCTGTCCAACTGAACGATTTACGTGGGTGAAGCTTCCTTTTTGCATTAAGTTTTTAACAGGCGGATAATGGCATGACATTTGAAGATGCATAAGAATCTATGATGCAATTATGGACATTCCTATTAAATATTTTGAAATATAACAGAAAGAGAGGTGTTGGAATTTTGTTTCCACTAGAAGATGAAACATGAGAGTGTTGATTATTTCCTTCGAGAGGAGTCTCTAAATTATTTTCAACATTTTTACTTTTCTTTGGTGTCGTACTATCTTGAAACTTATCTCTAATCTGGGGGATTTTCAATAATTCATAGAGTGAGATGTTGGCATGAGATTTCTTCAAATCTTCCACATGAATGTATTCAAGGTCAAGAACATTTGAATCCTTATGAGTCTTGACCTTTGTATTTACAGGTGGATTCCTATTAGGGTTGGATGTGGATAGAGAGTTCTATGTTTGTTTCCCCTTCCCATGATTATTATAAGGAACTTGTATGGCATATACCGTTTTAGGGTCATCCTCTTGATCATTCCCACGTAATTATGAGAATTGATTAACAGTGTGGGTGTTTTGATCCTCTCATGATTCTCGATCGTTCTCAATATCTTTAGTGAAACTTTTCTCACCCTTATTAGAAGGGGGTTGAGGACTGGCTAATAGGCCTTTGATCATAGAGACTATGTCATCGATAATCATTCCCACTGAAGGGGTTGTTTATTGGTTTTGGGGCTATTGATAGGGATTCCTATAATTATTCCTAAAATACCCGTGATTCGATGTACGTTCGCTCGTGTTCTTCTTCAGGTCCACTACCTCATTGGAAATATTTTGTAAGAATTTTTGGAGGTTCTCTAGATCTAATTATCCCTGATACTTCTTAGGGGAAACACGATTCGAAGAAGGTTTGTGTTTCTTTTGAAAGGTGGTAGGTTATTCAGTGTTAACATTGGGATTGTCTTTAAGGCTCAACATGTATTTTTTGACCAATATTGATTCATCAAAATCCTATTAAAGAGTGGGCTTATGTGATCTCTTAACCCAAATGGCTATGGGGGTAGGAAGATCCTTTACATATTAAGCTACGAAAAGGATTTCAACTGGAATGAACTTGACATGATTTGTTTTATATGTTATAAATATATAATTAAAGTATCTAATACATTTCTTGCTATACATTTTCATAGTTAACAGTTCATTACTAAATCCTCAAGTGTTTTATAGTTTTTTAAATTGATTCCATGAATGAATAGATTGGGGTCATTGAGAGAAATATCGGGTTGATGTCTTACCTTTGAAGGTATAGGGAAACAACCTACATACTATGTCTTCATGTTCAACATTGCGCAGTCATACTGTCCACATAATTTTTTTTATGTGGTCGTCCACAAGTAGCTGTTGTTGTTGGGATCAAATTTCAGTAAAAAAATCTCAGTATTTTTGGGGAACAGGTGTTGGGAACTGGGGATTCCACAACATATTGATCTAGCCATGGGTGATTCTAATTTTGGTTATTTCTAGCTATTAAATCCATGTGTGTGTTTTGTTGTTCCTCCTCGATGCTATCAGATGAGGAATCAGAATGATGGTTCAAGGAATGATATTTTGAGTTGTATCCTCTAGTAGAAGTATTAGGTGGCGATGGAGGTTGACCTGATCCTATTGATCTAAATATGAGGTAAATTGACCTGATAGGAAATCATGTTCAAACAATAGATTAACCCGTTCAATGGTAGGATTAGGGTTAGTTTGAGGTAATGGGTTCGTAATTTTGAGACATGAGAAATATTTTTACAATGGATTATCTACAAGACTTTTGTTATTTTCAGCGATATTCTCAATTTTTCGTTTGAGGCAGCGAGCCAACTGCTTGTTGAGTTCTTTGATTCTATCCAATCGAGATTGTGTTGTGGCTAGAACACGTTGTGAATTTTAAATAAGCTCTTGAAACTCTTGGTTCTGGGTAAAGGGGTAGATACTATGGGTTCAGTTTGGGTATGTGACTAAGATGGTAACATTGTGAGAATTGGCTTAACTTAATCTATGACAGGTTCATATAATGTAGAAAAAATATTTGAACAACTGTGGGTAGCAATCAATGAGTGTGTAGCCGAAGGTTTTTTATAATTGCACTTTTCCATAAAGATCAAAGTTTACCTCCTAGTGCCATTTTGTTGATGCCTAGAAAGGGTTGCTTAAAATTGTCAACAACAGGAAAGTAGTCCGATCGAAGAGTTGCATAAAACCCTCACAAGGGTATCCCTAATTCCCATTCGTATGGGATAACTGCCTACAATGGATACAAGTCCTCCATTGGATGTATGTGGGTTTTTGTCCTTAAAAAGGAGACTTAGGTTTAGAGTGAGTAATCCTAAAAGGTGATCCTAAAATTTTTTATGAGAATTTAAATGGAATTCGATTAACTAATGCAAGTAGGGAAGTCTACTTAAAATTCCTAAAATCCTTCACTTGATTATTATTTGATAGGGTGCAGTGAAAAAAATGAACAATTGCAAGTCTCTTAGAACATTCATACCGACATGATTTAGATGAAAACATTATCCAACCAAATCATATTAATATTTAAAATCAAGTATCAGGAACAACTAGAAAGAAAACTCTGAAAATTCCGTTAATGTGTTAGTATTCCAGAATGCTGATAAATCACAAAGGAAACATGTCATAACAGAGATGCTAAACAAATCCAAATAATATTGTCACTAAAATTTACTAAGATTAATTAACCTTTGTAATTATAAATATCAAAATATGTTAACAAAATATTGGATTCAAAGGAAACACATGTAGGTTAATAAAATCTTACTTCATGCTGAAAACCACATGCAAGAAAACATCCACCTTTTATTTACAGGTATGTAAACCATTACATAACTTGCTGCAAATGTTGATGTATTTGTAACTTCAGAAGATATTCTGATGTATATTATCATTGTATGTTGTTGCACCCCCATCGGAGATGTGTTTACCTCCTTTCGGGATGCCATTGTTGTGTATAGACCTTGAGGTACAACCTCCGTTGTAAGTCAGGGCAATAGTCCCCAGTGTAACATCATGTAATGTGTATTTGGAGTCTCTCTAGGAGAAGTCTTCCCTGTTAGGATAAGAGGTCATCCCCAATCATGTAATAGGTCTGTCACTTGATTAGTATAAATAGGGAGGCACCCTTCCTCATTTATACACACCTCACACTCAGTCAAGTTCACATGAGAGATAGAGAGAGACAAGGAGGAGAGATAGATAACTACTGAAGACTTCTTATTAATGGGATTGATCATCTTATGAAATAGTATTTATGACTGTACTATTCTGAGGAATATTACAACAGTTTCTCCTTTATGGTTTCCTTGGTGAAAATATTTGTGTCTTGTGTATATATTCTATCTTATGCATATTGTTGTACTTGTTATTCTTTCAGATAAATATCCTAACTAAGGTAATGATATCTAAGAAAAAATAACATGGTATCAGATCCTCTATGAAAGAAGGCACTGTGCAGCAGTGGAAACTGGGGCTTCCTAGTTCAAGGTATTCTCTCTACAAATCATCAAGAAAAGAGGGCTAGGATAAATCACCTCAGTAGGGCGCATCTTTTGGTGGAAGAATTTTCATATTTGAAGAAGTTTCAACTTTGACCTGTCACTTGCACTGGGAGAAACTAGGGCATCAAGTTTCAGAGGATTCCCACCTCAGTTTTCAGGAAATGACCCTACTGAGAAACTCACCTCAAGGAGGCACATCTTTCTATTTTAACAGAATTCCCAAACTCCAAGTTTGGAAAATTAGGGTTTCTCTAACAAACCCTAAGATAGCCAACTCCAAAACCAAGTTAGACACCTGAAATCAGTAAGATATAAATGTTTTCTATTTCCATTTTAGGTTCTCATTTGAAAATATGACTCACCATACTCAGGTTAAGGATAATATTGGAGAGGCTGATAAATTTCGAGCATGGAAGTGCAGAATCTCCCTGATCCTTGAAGAGAATGATTTGGATACGTACATCACTGGAGAAGTTCTAGAAGTAGAGGGAGATGAGGCTAAGTATACGCATAAAAAGAACTTGGCTAAGGAAATAGAATCATTGTATATTCTATTAAGGATCACCTCATCTCCCATGTGTCATCATTTAGGACATCGAAGGAAGTTTATAATGCTTTGACAAAGATATTTGGAGGGAAGAACATTAACCAAAAGATGACTTTGAGGAACCAGTTGAAGAATGTGAATATACGAACTCAAAAATTATACAGTCCTACTTCACAAGGGTTTCTCAAATGAAAGAAAAACTTGAAGCAGTTGAAGAGAATGTCGAAGAAGGAGAAATTGTGATGACTACCTTAAAAGGTCTCCCTAGATCATGGGACTTATCCATTCAAGGAATATGTGCAAGAAGGAGGTTGATATCTTTCAGCAAACTTTGAGAAGAATGCAAATAAGAAGAAGCTCGACTCGTAACAAGAGAAGAGAATATGGGAGGAATTGAAGGTCAATCTCTCATAGTTCACACCAGGAATATATAACTACAAGAAGAAGGAGATGAAGGAGAACCACCATCACAACAACAAAAAGGAAAAGTAACAAAAGAATATTGGGAGAGATACTTCCAATGTTTGATGCTATACTTGTGATAAAAAGGGACACTTTGCAAAAGACTGTCCCATCAGGGAAAAAAGACACCATGCTCATGTTTCCAAAGACAATGAACCAACAATCAAATTATTCAGAAGAGAGAAGGATGATTAAGATGAAGAGTACATGTTAATCTCAACACTTATGGGCACTATCTCACATGAAGATCAGTGATTTTATAGAAGGAATCATTCGTCAATATGTGTGAGCATGAGTCACTTCACAAGGTGAAACTTGGGGATTATTATCAATACCCCATAAAAGGGAGTGGAGTAGCTTCATGCAATCTAGAATATGGGAAATCCTTAAATATGAAGGATGTGCTATATGTTCCAGGATTGAAGAAGAATATTCTCTCCATCTCTGCACTAGATGCAAAGGGAATGAGAGTTTCATTTGTCGATGACCAAGTTCTAATGTGGCCTAAAGGAAAGACAATATATTATGCAACAATTATTGGAGAAGAAGAAGGTGTCTTTTACAAACTAAAAGGACAGTCTAAACAAGCATTGGTTCATGAGTCAATACAACCGAGTGAACTATGGCACCAAAGGCTTGCACATGTGCGCTATAGAGCACTACCGATGGAAAGAAAAGCAGTCTCTGGACTTCCAGAGATCCAGAAAAAGAATGAATGCATTCACAAAGGATGTGCACAAGGAAAGAATGCAAATAAGACATTTCCCAATAGTGAAAGAAAGGCTAAAGGAATACTGGAGATAGTACACTCGGATGTATGTGGACCCATGTATTCTAGCTCATTAAGTGGGTATGTGTATTATGCTTCCTTTATAGATTATCTCTCATGTAAGACTTGGATATATTTCTTGAAAGGGAAAATGAAGTATTTAGTAATTTCAAGGAATATGATGCCTTGGTTGAGAATCAAACCAAAATGAAGATCAATACTATGCAGTCAGACAATGGTGAATAATTCACCTTGGAAGAATTCAAGGAAATCTGCAGAGAGTCTAGGATTAAGAGGGATTTGAGAACTCCATATAATCCTCAACAGAATGGGGTTGTTGAATGAAATATATGAACCATAATGGAATTAGCGAAAGCAATGCTACATGACAAGGATATTTCTATGCACCTTTGGGCGGAAGCAACAAGAACAACTATGTATGTAAAAAACAGTACTCCTCATCGAGTACTTGACAACAAAAATATGGAAGAGTATTTCTGAGGAGAGAAGCCAAAATTCAACAATCTTAGAATATTTGGATTCCCGGTGTACATACATATCCAAAAGGAGAAGAGGACCAAGCTCAATTTTTCTAGGAGGAAGGGTATATTTGTAGGATACAATGATACATCAAAGGCCTACTGAATATACTTCCCAGGATTCAAGAAGATCGAAATAAACAGAGATGTAACCTTTGATGAAGACTCGACATAATTAATATCCAAGAGGGTACCTACTCAAGAGGTCGAGGAACCTGAAGAAACAAGTATCCAAGATATGGAAATTGGAGAAGAAATTCCAGAATACCATGAATATCATGACATGGCAAAACCACAAGAGTCGATAGAGACACTTCTTGAAAAGGACTCCCATAAGAGGAAACCAACATGGGAATGGGAGCTCATATAAGGAGCATAAAGGTATGGAGCTCCATAAGGAATGCATAGAGAAAGGAAAAGGCCAAATTCTTAGAACAACTATGTGGCCCTACTGTGTGACATCATTGACAAGGAACCTTCCACCTATGAAGAGGTTCCAGAAAATAAAGAATGGAAGAATGCCGTGATCGAGGAGTATTAGTCGATCGTGAAGAATGATGTCTGGGAGATAGTTCCAAGACCATAAAAGAAGTATGTCATGACTTCAAAGTGGATCTATAAGATCAAGCATACTGTAGATGGCAGCATCGATAAATACAAGGTAGGATTTGTAGCACAAGGCTTCTCACATAAAGAAGGGATAGACTACGAAGAGACATTTGCACCTGTGGAAGGGTACACTTATATTAGGACCATACTTGCATTAGCTACAATTATGAAATCAAATATACACCAAATGGATGTCAAGACAACATTCTTGAATGGTGTATTCAAGGAGGAAGTGTACGTGGAACAATCACTGATATTTGAGACACATGACAAGAAAACTCATGTGTGCAAATTGAAGAAGGAATTGTATGGATTGAAAAAAGCACTAAGGACATGGTACGACATGATGGATAACTTCCTGATGAGCCAAGGATTTACCAAGAGTAAAGGGGATTCCAACATTTACTTCAAGGTTGAAGGTGGAAGACCAGTGATTCTCTTGCTATATATCGATGACTTGTTTCTAACGGGCGAGGATGAACTCATTAAAGATGCAAGAATGAGACTTGCTATAGAGTTTGAGATGAAACACTTTGGGATGATGCACTACTTGTTAAGAATGGAGGTGTGGTAGAGTGCAGATGGTATTTTCCTTGGTCAATGAAAGTATATAGTGGAGATTCTGAAGAGATTGTGAATGTTGGAATGCAAGGTGATAGCCACACCTATGGAATCAAACTTGAAGATTTTGTATGATGCTTCATAAGATTTTATTGATGCCATGATGTATCATGAGATGATTGGCTCATTGATGTATTTAACGAATACGAGACCTGACATATTCTTTGTTGTGAACACCCTGAGCTAGTTCTTGATGGGTACGAGACATGTTCACCTGATAGTTGTAAAGCATGTATTGAGGTACCTAAAAGGTACAATGGATTATGGGCTCAAGTATGATGTGAATTAGAATATTAACCTACATTTTTATGTTGATTCGGATTGGGTAGGTAGTTCCACTAATAGGAATAAAATTTTGGGTTGATGCTTCAAAATGGGATCTTGCATGATCTCCTGGTTTAGCACGAAGCAATCATGCATGGCGATGAGTCCAACCGAGATAGAGTATGTTTCCACTTTCTCGGCTAGTTGTGAGGAAGTGTGGCTACATAAGCTACTATTTGATTTGTTTGATCTCCAGTTAGATGTGATTTGTATCTTCTGCGACAATCAAAGTTGCGTGAAGCTATCAGAGAACCCTGTGTTCCATGACAACTCGAAGCACATAGAGATCAATTTCAAGTATATCAAGGATATGGTCCAGAGAGGAGCAATGAAGCTCCAGTATGTGGAAAAAATGAGAAGATAGTTGATGTGTTGACCAAGCCTCTAGCTAGAGTGAAGTTAGAGTACTTCAGAGAAAGACTTGGTGTGATCCAGAACGAGACCCATCGAAAGAGGGAGTGATGAATTCTAGCATAGTTGTAGAGAAAGGTTGTATGAGCGTAAAATAATGGAAAATATCGTAGGTTGCTCAAACATAATCAGTCCTGTAGGTTTTCCTTGGATAAGTCCTAGAGAAGCTTGCAGGTTATCCTTGGATGTAATCAGTCCTGATATGTTTCTATGCTAGAAATAACGAAAGACTAGAAGATGGTGATGCATAATATCTCACATGGGAAATGAGACAGGTTGGTGTAGCAGGTTGATCAAATGTAATCAGTCTTGTAGGTTCTCAGAGTGTAAATATGATTCATGACGTGATACGCAAGTTACTCAGATGTAATCAGTCCTAAGACAGGTTATCTGAATGTAAATATGAGCCCTGGCATGGTATGCAGGTTATTCAGATGTAATAAGTCTTGAGATGAGTTATTCGAATGTAAATATGAGTCTTCGCATGGTATGCAGGTTATTGATATATAAGTCATGTGGGTTGTTTGAGTGTAAAAAGAGCCCTTGTGTGGTACTCAGGTTTCTCAGATGTAATAAACCCTGAAGGTTGTCTGATCGGAAAAGAAACTGGATGCAGGTTCTTCAGATGTAATAAATCATTGAGGTTGACCTGGAACATAAAAACCTTGGTGTAGTAGGTTGTTCGGTCATAATTAGTAATTACATATATATCTATATGTGTGTGTGTTCCCATGTTGGAGATGATAAGGTCACAAAGCACATGAGGTGCACCTAGGAGGTTCTCCTTCATTGGAAGAAAGCAGGTTGACCGTGTAGAGACATAATGTATTGGGTGTTCTCCTAGGTGATTCTCTCATAGTGGATGATACAGGTTGTCTTAATGACATGAAATATCCTAGCATACTACTATGGTGATAGAACAAAGGTGGTTTGCATCTGGCCTGTGCTCTGTGTGTTTATTTTTTTTCTACAGGACAAAAGAGATGATCTGGATACAACAAGATAAAGGTAGGAGGTGTAGGTTATTTCCATGGCAATGTAAAGAAGGTCCTAGACATTTCATAAGCGATGGCTTGCTTGCATATGTTATGAAGACCCGGATGAGGACTAGGCCTACACCCAACATGGAAAATAATTGGCTCTATAGAAAATTACGATGACAGATAGTAACTTTCGATGATCGATAAGAAGATGATGATGGAAGCAACTATGATGGTGACTTTATGACTCCATGATGATGAATCCACGATGAAGACTTGACCAGATGTGTTGATGACTGTGGAAGAGAGAGAATACCTTCCTAGTTAATAGGGATTGTTGATGTATTTTTAACTTCAGAAGATATTCTGATGTATATTCTGATGTATATTGTTGTACCCCCATCGAAGATGTGTTTACCTACTTTCAGGATATCATTATTGTGTATAGACCTTGAGGTACAACCTCTGTTGTAAGTCGGGGAAATATTCCCCAGTGTAACATCATGTAATGTGTGTTTTGAGTCTCTCTAGGATAATTCAGCCCTATTAGGATAAGAGGTCGGCCCCAGTCATGTAATAGGTCGGTCACTTGATTAGTATAAGTAGGGAGGCACCCTCCATCATTTATACACACTCGACACTCACTCAAGTTCACATGGGATATAGAGAGAGACAAGGAAGAGAGATAGATAGCTCCTAAATACTTCTTATTACTGTGATTGATCATCTTATGACACAGTCTTTGTGACTGTACTATTCTGAGGAAGTTTGTGGGGTTTTCTCCTTTATGGTTTCCCTAGTGGAAAATATTTGTGTCTTGTGTATCTGTTCTATATTATGCATATTGTTGTACTTGTTATTATTTCAGATAAAGATCCAAAATAAGCTAACACGATATAAGAAAAACTAATACCAAAAGACATAAAATTATACAATATCCGGTACAAACATAGTCCACTAGAGGTTTGGCTAGGTATCTCCCCCTTGTCTACGAATCATGTTAATGTAATTGGAACTTCGGAATATATTCACTTGTATATTTCATATTGTATTTTATTGTAACTCTGAAGGAGATGTTTATTCCTCCATTCAGGAGAGTCATTATTGTATTTAAGTCATGTAAAGTCATTAAGGTTAACCCTCCCATTGTATGTCAGGGCATTAGATCCCATAGTTAAGTTGTAATTGGGTTATTATACTCTCCTAGAGAAGTCGACCCAGTCTAGTTTTGGGAAAAGTCAAGTGAAGATAAAATATAAATAGAGAGGGTGCCTCTCCCATTTATTCATTCACTCACTCATCAATTTCACATGAGTGAGAGAGAAGACAAGTTCACACAAGTGGGGGAGAGAGAAGTTACTGAAGAACATCTCCATATTTTTGGGCTTTATTTTTTCTATTGGTGCTCATTCTATCTTTGAGGAAGTTGCGGGGTTTTCTCCTTTATGGTTTCACTGAGGGAATATTTGTGTCTCTTGTCTCTTTTGATTATTGTTGTGCATTTTATTCTCTCAGATAAGATCCTATATCATATTGAATACAATTGTAAAAATATAACATGGTATCAGAGCCAAACTGAGAAGAAGGAATAGTGCAGCTACAAAATATAGGGATTCTTAATTTTTGGGTCTCTCTCCACATATCATCAAGAAAATGAGGCTAGTCTAAATCGCCTTAGGAGGGCACATCTTTATGTCGAAGCATAATTTGATTTGAATCATTTTCAATTATTTATCCTATCATTGCTGTGGGGAATTAGGATTTTTCACAGGAGTGGAATCAACATAGGATTGTTCTCCTCCTCAAATAGAAATTTTGAGACCAAGATTGAAGTTTTGGGTTGGGTAAAACTCCAGGAAAGTCAAACCCTAGTTTGACTATGGACTAGAAAAACCAAAACTACAGAAAAGAAGCTCCAGATCTAGCTCGAGCATCTCAAATTGGTAGGACTAAATATTTTGTATTTCCATTTGAGGTTATCATTAAATATGTCTCACCACACCAATCTTGAGGATAAGATTGAAGGAGTTGATAACTTCTGAGCATGGAAGTATAGGATTTCACTTGTCCTTGAAGATAATGAATTAGACACCTACATAAATGAAGAGGTTCTAGTTCCAGAGGGAGACGAGGCTAAAGCATTACACGTGAAGAACTTAGTCAAGGACAAGAGGATTATTGTTGATTCTATCAAGGATCACCTTATACCACATGTGTCTTCCTTAAATACACCTAAAGAGATGTTTGATTCCTTGACTAAACTATTTGAAGGAAAGAATATAAATCAAAAGATGACCTTGCAAAACCAGTTGAAGAATGTGAATATCCATAATGTAGAGACCATACAGTCATGCTTTACAAGGGTCTCTCAAATCAAGGAACAACTTGAAGCTATGGGAGAAGACATCGAAAATGGAGAAGTTATGATGACCACCTTGAATGGTCTCCCTAGGTCATGGGACTCCTTTATTCAATGAATTTGTGCTAGCAGGAAGTTAATCACTTCCAGTAGGATTTGGAAGGAATGCTCACAAGAAGAAGCTCGAATTATAGCTTGAGAAGAAAAGATGAGAGATGAAGACCAATCTCTCACAACACACACCAAGAATAATAAAAGGGAGCACCATCATCATAAGAAATAAAAACACCACCACCAAAATCAGAGGGATGACTTTAGAAGATCCATGAGAGATCTATCTAATGTCAAATGCTATACTTTTGATGAGAAGAGACATTATTCCAGATATTGTCCCAAGAACAAAAAGAAGAAGAACAACAAGAAATGACATCATGCTCACACTGCAGAGGATGATGAACCTCCCAGGAAGAGAACCAGAGTAGATAGTGAAGGTTCTTCAAGCGATGAAAAATATGTTCTGATTTCAGCTCTCATAGACATGGTTTCAAATGGGAGCAATGATTGGCTTGTAGATAGTGGGGCTTCCAAGCATATGACAGGATTCAAAGAATCCTTTGTGAATATATCTGAACATGAGTCACCTCACAAGGTGAAACTTGGGGATGACTACCAATGCCCTATAAAATGAAGTGTCGAATCCTCTTACAAGCTGGACTCTAGAAAATATTTGAAGATGAAGGATGTCCTATATGTACCAAGACTCAAGAAGAATCTTCTCTCCATATCTGCATTGGATGCAAAATGTATGAGGGTTTCATTTATTGATGTGCAAGTTCTTATGTGGCCAAAAGGAAAGAATATAGATGATGCGGTAGTAATTGGAGAGGACGAGGGAGGATTATACAAACTAAAGGGCCAACCTGAACAAGCCTTGTTCCATGACTCCATGGAGCCAAGTGAATTATGGCATAGAAGGCTTGCACATGTGCACTATAGAGCACTATCACTTGCAAGGAACTTAGTTAAGAGTCTTCCTGAAATCCAAACAAAGCATGAAGACATATGAAAAGGATTTGTGAAGGGAAAAACATAAAAAATTCATTTCCAAGTAGTAAGAGAAAAGCAAAAGGAATCTTGGAAGTCATCCACTTTGATGTATGTGGTCCAATGTCATCCAGTTCATTGAGTGGGTATGTGTAGAAGGAGCAAGTCGACATAAGTCGACTTGAACGAAGACCGACTTAGTCAGCCGACTAAGTCGGTCGGGCGACTAAACTAGTTAATTAAGTCGGCTAACTAACAGTCGTGTCGGTTCACCGAACCGACAGGTAGTTATGTTGTAACTGTTTGTAACTTGTATATATTAGGCTGTTGAGCCACACAAGAAATCAGTTCAGTTCTGTGCTTTGTATGAACTCATTATAATAAGATATTCTGTTCTATCCTATATGTTCTTGTCTTCTGTCTCTGTTTATATTTATATATGTTTTAGTATGTATTATTGGTAACCTTATGTGATCTGTGAGATTACAACATTGGTTCCGTTTCCGATATTACATGTCTAGAATATATGCTCACATATGATACCAGAGCAGGAGATAAAGGACTGGTGGGAGCGTAAGATTGCCAATTATTTACAAAATTACGCACGTAGGAACAGACTATCAGTCGCAGAAGCCAAAGCCAGATTTTTCACCGAGACACACGAGAAGTTTGTTGAATCCGTGCCACAACTACTGAAGCAACTCCTGGATGAAAAAGACCGACGCAACTAAAGAAGAACAGTTGCTGGAGAAACTTATTCGAGGGGGTAGAACTAATCTGTCGGAGTGGTGTGAGAAGATCGCCGACGACTTCTGTGAGGAGCAAGCAATCGAAGACAGAACCTCAGTGGAAACTGTAAAAGACAAATTCTACACAGATTTCATTGACCAATTTTTGTGCTCCTTACCGACCCTGCTGTTCAAGTTCTTGATAGAGAAAGGAGCAGGCCATATCGCCGAACCTCGACCACCACTGTGCGAACCGCCATCAAACACTAACTGGGCGGAGAAGCAAAAGAAGTGGGAGAAATTCATCGCTGAAAGGGAGTGGGAGTACTTCCTGAGCAAATAGACCGCATTATCCGATCTTTCTAAAAAGCATCGGGTAGGCTATGGGGGGGTAGCTGGTCGTGTGTCGGAGAGGGAGCATAGTGGATACCAGTCGACCAAGCCAGTAATGAACAGTCGACCGAAGAGGACTCGAAGGAATAGTATTGTATGAAAGTATGTCGGACATTAAGAGAATCAAGCGGGACGAACGACAATAGAGAAGGGAAGCCAGACGTGAATGAGACGACGAGTTGCGTCGAGAACAAAACCCTAGGGAAACCGATCGTGATGAGATTCCACCAGAGTCGGGTCATGACCGACAAGAAGAAGGCGTAGAGGAAGAGACGGCCCCTAAGGATGAAGAAGTGTGGATAGAGCAGCAAGAAGCTCTCCAAATAACGGTTCCTGATGAAGTAACCTTGTCCCCAGCCAATCCACATACCGTAATACAGACTATTATTGAAGACGACCTCCGACTGAGAGCTGGTGACATCACAATCTGGAGTCGATTAGGTGATGAACCGTACCCGGGACGACACCTTGTTATACGTCGACTGGTCGAAGGGAACTAGGTGACCTTTCAAATGGCACCTTCCTTTCGGAGTATCCACTTGCTCCTACCGACACATGAAGGAGCACCCCCCCTGCCACATACAACTTTAGAAGATACCCAAGAGTCAGACCTGAGCACGCAAAGTGACACTGGGCCATTGAGAAGACAAATTATCAACAATCCGCTGTACGGTGAGAAAGAATCGACCACCGACAGAAGCATAAGTTCCTTCGACCAAAACCCCATCGTCACCCCCACAGGTTCGACTATATCAACAACCCCACCTCCCTCACCACCACCCACACCTCCCACCCCGCCAACTTCTGAGAGTAGTGATAGTGATTCAAGCATGGGTCACGGCACTGCTCACATTCCTCTCTATGAGGGGGATGAAGACCCCAGACGACATTGGTTCGTCTGTGAGTCGACCTGGGAAGCAAACCAGGTCACGAATGAAGAACGACAGATGGCCCAGTTCGCAGGGGCCCTATGCAAACGAGCCTTGACATGGTTCATGACATTCACAGAAAGGACCCCCAAGGTGACCAAAGCTGAGATAACGGCGCAATTCTTGTCCTTTTTCAAAACCCCAGACGCTAAGCACCTGGCGGCCAAAAAGCTGAAAGCTACCCAACAGAAGCCAGGAGAAACTGTCCGCGACTATGACAAACGCTGGAAGGACCTACTGAGCCAACTAGATTATGTTATTGACGAACAATTATTAATTCAATGGTTCCTTGTAGGTATATCATAGAAAGTTCGCTGACATATCAGTCTGGAAACTTTCAAGACATATGAAGACGCGCTGACAAAAGCTCTGCAGGTCGAGATGGACGAAGATATCCCTGCATATCCAACAGACCACCGCCTGGAGGAATAGCTAGAAAATGTCCAGAAGTCTTTAAAAGAGTTGACCCTGAAGAATCAAGAGATCTGGTGTACAAACTGTTCGACGGCCGGTCATTCAAAAGATACTTGTCGACAGCAGTACAGCCGACAAGATGTCCGTTTTGTGCAGGCTAAAGCATTTTGCGACATCTGCCAGGAACGTGGAGACCATTCTACATATGACTATCCATACAACATGAAGAATGGAAAGGCCTCCTGGTGTGCCATCTGTGAGACAAAAAGCCACAACACGGCCGACTGTCAACTGAACCTGAAAAATAGACAGAACTACCAGGCCGTCTACCAAACAAACGCAGTAGCACAGACTAATGTGCAAAGCAATCCAAACAATTAGAATGGGCAACAAGCTAACGGCCGACGATATGAACGTTGGTATGACAATCGACGACAAGGGTTTGGAGGAAGAGGTCGATTCGTTGGGAATCGAGACATACGGACTCGTCGACCTAACCAGTGCTTCATTTGCTATAAAGAGGGGCACAGATGCGCAGACTGTCCGTACAAGGACAAAACTGACCTTAAATTCTATACGCATTGTGGAGTAGGCGATCACTCCTTGGAGGATTGTCCTACTATGCTGGAAAAAATTAATATGAAAAAGAATGTTAATGTCTTGTCCTGTGTACAAAAGCATGATGTATTACATACTAAAAATCTGCATATTGTCACTCGTCAAGGCACAAAAACCGGGCCTGATAACCCCCAAATTAGCAAAATACAAGACACAAATAATTATCCAGACCCTATAAAACAAAAACACACCTATCAAGAGGCATCACACATATTTCAAAACATTGCACAGCAAGAAAACATTATTCACAGTCGACTTAGCACGACACAGTAGTTAACCCATCTCATTCACACAGATGAGTCGGTAGCCCACTTCATTGATTTATTGCATCAAATTAAAAGTACTAACCCTGAAAAACAAACTAAGAACATTTGCAACCTAAATCAAAAAGACAAAAACGATGTCGACCCTCTAGTCGACCTGGAAATCGAAGGTTTTCAGGTCCGACAAGTGGTGCTTGATTTTGGGTCTCAGGTAAATATTATGACCCGGGACACATGGGAAAAGATGGGCAGACCTCGACTCTATGAGTCAGGCATTTATCTAAAACTAGCCGACCAAGGTCTCATTGAACCCATTGGGGTTAGGAAAAATGTAGACACAACCATCAAAGGAATATCAACCAAGGTTGATTTCGAAATTATTGACCCAAAGGAAGGATCTAGCTCCTTCCCAGCCCTTGTAGGTCGACCTTGGGGTCGAAAGATGAAAGCTTCTATCTCTTTAGACAAAGAACGTATTAAGCTCAAAGGAAATGGCCAAAAGGTCATAGTACCTATCAATCCATCCCAAGGACAACCTTGGATTGAACCGATTGATGAGGAAGTCGATATCTGACAACTTTATCAGATCCAGAACAATACTGACTACACAGAACCAAACGCCCAAGGGGAGCTTTACTTAGGTAACCCAGACTCAGTCGGGTATAATTCAGACGCTGAACTCTATGACTGGGAGATAGAAAACTATGAAACACAAGCAAGAGGGTGCTGGA
The DNA here is from genome assembly GCA_001517045.1 of Pseudotsuga menziesii. NCBI lineage: Eukaryota > Viridiplantae > Streptophyta > Pinopsida > Pinales > Pinaceae > Pseudotsuga > Pseudotsuga menziesii. Next base: position 58,075 of record LPNX010589687.1, on the reverse strand, counting down.
CTATTCAAACAGTACAGAAAAAACCCACCTGACAGTGCTTCATCGTATCAATTATACCTAAAATTTTTGAAAAGAAACTCAGGGAATGCCCTACCTTACAACCCACGAACTTAAACACTAATCAACTACCTCGGTATAAGGAGAGGGAATCCCCAGTTATGCATATCGAACAAGTCTCTAAAAATATTGGAGAACATGGTCGACTGCAAAGCTTAGTGGAAACATTTACAGGTCAAGTAGCTAGATGGTGGGATACCCATCAATCAAAACTACAGACCTGGACAACTGCTTCAACCTTCTTTGTCAAACGGTTTGGAGGGAATAAGTTAACACAGGAAGCCCAAATCCCTATCTTCACTCAAGTCCAGAACCCAGAAGACCACATTAGGACTTGTGAAAAGGAGTGGAGAGGACTTGGTTACAAAGATGAGAGAGCCTGGCCCCATTTGTTTCCTTCAACCTTAAACGACTTACCTAACAAATGGTATAAAATGGAGGAAGCTAGGGGAGAAACCTTCTTTTGGCAGGAATTGAGAGAAAACTTTATCAAAGACTTCCAGTTTACACCTCAAAATGAAAAATTGGATGAGATAGCACAGCAAATCAAACAATTCCTCCAACCGACTGTCAATCAACCCTACCAAACCCATCGACAAGTTAAGGACTGTAATACTATACAAACTTCATCCAGACCACAGTCAACCCGCTTACACTTAGAAAATGAACACACCACAGGCAATAGCTTCAGATGGAACCCTGACCACAGTGAAACTAACAAACCTATCTATTCCATCTTGAAAGCCGAGACCACAGATAAACCCGACATTGACAGAATGACTGCAGCCGACTTTCCTGCTACATTCTCACAGTTCAAAGAGGGAATTCAGACGATCAATGAAGCTAAAGCACCAGAGTGGCTGGATGCAAAAGTGAAAACCAAGGAGGTCAACATTTCAAATGAAGACCGTCCAAAAATAGCTAAGATTGGTGACTATTGGAACAAACATCAAACCACTGAAATCGTAAACCTACTTAGAGAGTTCCAAGATGTCTTTGCATGGGCCTACAAAGACTTAAAAGGACTAGTACAAGAAATGGGAGAGATGAAAATAGATACTAAACTTGATGTCCGACCTGTTAAGAAACGACCTTATAAACTAGCTCATAAGTATAAGGAGATAGTTAAGAAGTAAATAGACAACATGTTAGCAGCAGAAATCATCTACCCCATCGACCAGTCGGAATGGGCAAGCCCCATGGTCATACAGCCTAAGAAACATGACCCGACCAGGCTAAGAATTTGTGTCGACTTTAGAGAGCTTAATAAAGTCACACTAACAGATCCATTCCCCACCCCTTATGTTGATGAAATCTTGAATGAAGTAGCAGGACATGAATGCTACTCATTCACAGATGGATTTTCAGGATATAACCAAGTACCGATAGCAAAGGAAGACCAGAAGAAAACAACATTTGTCTGTGAATTTGGTTCTTTTGCTTATAGGGTTATGCCTTTTGGACTAAAGAATGCACCTGCAATCTTTTCCAGAATTGTTGTAAAAACTTTCCAGGAATACATCTATAAAACCATGGCAGTCTACTTCGACGACTGGACTATATATTCCACCCTAAAGGATCACTGCACATGGCTCCGACTTATGCTGGAGAGATGTCGACAGATCCAACTCTCCTTAAACATTAAGAAGTGTATCTTTATGACCCCCATAGGGATACTACTAGGACATGTTGTTTGCAAAGATGGTATTAAGGTTGATTTTGCCAAAATTAAAATCATCCTCGACTTGAAGCCCCCAATAAACCCTAAACAATTTCGGGTGTTATTAGGACATACAGGGTATTATAGGAAGTTTATCAGACATTACTCAGACATGACCTACCCTCTGGAAGAGCTGCTAAAAGCAGATCAAGAATTTAAGTGGACAGAGGAATGCCAAATATCCTTCGACAAACTGAAGAGAAAACTGGTTGAAGCCCCCATACTTAAATTTCCAAATTGGTCGACCAAGTTTCATGTACATATTGATGCATCAGGAATAGCAATTGGCGCAATCCTGGCTCAACCAGGAGATGATGGAATGGATTACCCTATAGTTTACAGCAGTCGAAAACTCAATAAGGCTGAAAAGAACTATTCGACCACTGAAAGAGAAGCCCTAGGTATGGTCTTTTCCCTTCAAAAGTATCGACATTACCTGTTAGCCAACCCCTTCATATTTTACACCGACCATCAAGCGTTGAAATACCTTGTTAATAAACCCCTTCATCATGGAAGAATTTGTCAATGGCTACTTCTTTTTCAAGAGTTTGAGTTTGAAGTAGTGGTCCGACCAGGAAAGCTCAATGTCGGACCCGACCACCTATCCCGTATCGACATAGGAGAGGAACCGACCGGATTCGACGACGACTTGCCGAACGCACACCTATTTCGTATAGAAGCGGTACCAGAAGAACCGAAGGAGATTGCTCAGTTCTTAGAGACAGGTCAGGCACCAGAAGGTCTGAACACTAAGAAAAAGCAAATCCTAGCTATGAAGGCTGCCCCATACAGCCTCATCAATGGATTTCTATACAAAATGGGGTTAGATGATGTTCTTAGAAGATGTGTACTCGACCATGAACGAGACCAAATCATGCACGAAGCTCATTATGGACCGGCAGGAGGACATTTTCAAGCCGACACAACTGCCAAGAAAATTCAATAGTCTGGATTATGGTGGCCGACACTTCACAGGGATTGTAAAAACTTTGTTAGTCGATGTGACAGATGCCAACGACTTGGTCGACCACTGCCGAGCACAGAAATTCCCCTGATCTCTGTAAACCCTAGTCTCACATTTGAACTTTGGGCTATAGACTTCATAGGACCATTCCCTGTCCCAGCCCGACGATCAGATGCCAGATATATTATCACTGCAGTGGAATATGTCACTAAATGGGCAGAAGCTGAACCTGTCAAGACATGTTCAAGTGAGGTAGCTACTAAGTTCATCTATGAAAACATTATTACTCAATTTGGATGTCCACTCACATTGATCAGCGACCAAGGATCTCACTTCATTAACAAAACCATCAAAAATTTGACCGACCAGTTTCACATCGACCACCGTTGAAGTACAGCATACCATCCTCAGTCGAATGGTGTGATTGAAGCCTTCAACAAAACACTAACAAAAGGGGTAACTAAAATATGCAATACCGATAAAGACGACTGGGATGAGAAAATCCCTGCAGTCTTATGGGCATACAGGACTACGTATAAACGGTCGACCGACCAAACTCCCTTTCGACTGGTATATGGACAAGAAGCAGTCGTCCCCCTACACTTCCGATAGTAGGCACCTATTGTAGCTCACCTACTACATATCGATGTCGAGCATGCGAGAAATGATCGACTGTTCCAACTCAGTAAGCTGGAAGAACATAGAGTTATGGCTATTCAACACCAGGAAATCCAAAAACAACAGCAGAAAGCCTGGCACGACCGTAACATCAAGAACAAAAACTTGTCGGTCGGAGACCTTGCTCTACTCTATAACAGTCGAGTAAAAGGAAAACCAAAGAAACTGCACACAGAATGGATGGGACCCTATGTTGTCGAAGAAATACACCCCAATGGTTCAGTCCGACTAAAAACATTACAGGGCCTAGTATTTCGGAAGCTCGTCAATGGAGCCCGACTTAAATGGTACATAAAATATATATATATATATAACGACCGTAACTGTCACCCAAAACCTATAAAAAGTTAGAAAAATTCCAAAAACAAAACAATACACTCACAAACACCCAGCATGACAGCAACTCACCCCTTCGACAACCGACATCATTTTCATCGACCATCCTCATCGACCAGTCATGCCGACCATTTTCATCACCGACACCAACCGTCGACCTCGAGAGTCCCATCACACATTAATGGCCTTGAGCGCCGAACTAGACTCACCAAATCACACTCGAGTATTGCAGTTGGACTGTCAAGTCCGCCATTAATACAACCAGTTCGACACTCCACCATTCGCACGCCTATAAATAATGGACCGTCGAAGGTTCATTCACCACACCCCTTACTCATAGAGCCCTCGCATCCTCCATCGACCAGAACCCACGAACCCTATTCAGATTCCGACCAGTCAGACATCATGGCACCCAAACTCACCCGAGCCACGACAAAAGCAAAGGAGTTGTAGGCAGAGGACACACCCTTGGTCCAAAGACTGAAGAATATCAAAACTGCCAAAGTCCAGGAGGGTCCATTTCAGAAACTCTGGGCAAAAATCCAAGAGTGGGCATATGAAGGAAGTAAAATGACATAGGCCGCTGAGAAAGTCCGGAACAACAGCATTTTCTAGTACCCTAATGCACCATTGATGGCCAGCTTCAGTGGGACGAAGGAAGCAGCTGTTAAATTTATTATCAGTCGTTACCACAACGGCCGATTCTACTTCGACCAGTCAATTGACATCACCGGGGATGTTATTTCGACGCTTACGGGTCTGTCGAACAAAGGCGACCCTGTCCCAATTGGGATCAAGGAGGGACTCGTCCAAGAACTTATAGGAACACCGACTGGGAAAAACTCTAAAGGATTAATGATAGGACAGATTGCGACAAGGACACCACAGATTGTGGCTAAAATCATCGCAATCACCCTTACCTTGGCTGGTTGAAGCAGCGACCTTAAATTGGAGATGCTGGAGGCGGTTGACACAATCGCCACCAATGGAAGAGTCTACCGATGGGGAGACTATGTTGCCGACATGGTCAAAACCATCTGCGAACGCTGTCAAGAGATGGGAGGTATCATCAAATTCCCCTCCCTGATTATCTGGATAGTCATGTATCATTTTTGTCCAGAAGGTAGTCCAGTCTTCCGGGAGCCGACCAAGTTCCAAATGCACCGCTTCAAACCCTTCTCACAAAAAGGCACCCTACATGAGTTGGCACAGGGGAAAGTATTCTTGGAGACTTGGTTCCAGTAGTTAAAGGTTCGGACGACGAGGTGGAGGGTGCCCCAGAACATCCGACGAAACCTCCCTTCTGACTCACATATCCAGTTAGCACTTGACCATACATCAGTATGGTACATGCGAGGTCAAGACCCCAAAGCACAGGACCTCGACTACTACTCGACAGTTGAACAGATTTTCAGAGAGTTGACCCGACAGGCAGGAACAAAGGTACCAATTCCGGAGGCTGCCAAACAGGTCGACTTCTCTATCATCGAACCGCTGACAGACCAGGAGAAGGAGGAGGACTACGAGCTTAATATGTATATTAGTACATTTGTGTCGGAGGATACCCCGACCGTGACCACTAGTCGGGTACATATTACTGTCAAACCTCCGACTGCACAGGTCGTCGAACCCCAGCCGACAGAACAACAACAACCAACAATACAAACGCAGCCAACAATGCAACAGACAACTCCTCCGGCTCCAGCAATCGTCAAACCCACTCAAGAACCGACAGGTGAAGTCAAAGATGACGACCCTGAGTATGCCCTATCCAAAAGCACCATCAAGAAGCTGGCTAAGGAGATAGCGGTCGCTAGGAAAAGACTCAAGACTCAAAAACAACAAACAGGCAGGGGTAAGCGCAAGCTTATTCTTGACTCGTATGACGATGAAGAGGAACTCGCAGCCGCTGGTATCGACATTGTCGAAGATGCCCACGCCAATAAAGTGTCGGTTGAAACCCAGTTTCAATGATATCTCGAGGCAGGCGCTCCAGAAGGTCGGCCCAAGAAAGCCAAAACACAACAGACGCCTGAAAACGTCGTCAACCCCCCCTCCTCCATCTTCGACGCCCGTCGTCAAAGAACATGGTCCAGCAGAACAGTTGGGCGGCCCCATGGAAGAATATCAAAGAGCAATTCCGGAGGCACTAAGAGCCAGGGTCGACAAGGATGCTGAGCTTAAATCCTTCTTCGCGACGCTGCCTGCACTGTTCCAGTCGGCACAGAAAATACGGACAACAACTCCTCTCAAAGAAAACAAACAGATCTATGCCCAAGAAACAACGACATTTACCAGGATCAACGACGGAGGCGACGTGATTGGAGACATCCATTCTGTCACAGCGCAAATCGATGCTGATGCCCAGAATGAACCACCCACGTCACCGTCGGAAGAAGGTATCTCTTTCGACCAAAGTCCACCACACAGTCCCGTCACCCTTTTGACCCCTGACCATTCCCCCACTCCGTCTCCACCTCCACCACCATTATCTCCACCACCTCTGCCACCTCCTGATTCACAGCCAAACCCACCATCAGCTTCATAGTCGGAAGTGGTCATACCACCTCCTCAAACAGAAAAACCCTCATCCCTTATACCCCCTCCTCAAAACGAAACACCCCCGACTTATATCCCACCTAACCAACCAGACAAACCCTCGGCCTCCATTCCACCAACCACAGATCCAACTTCAACTACTGTAGGTACCCAAGAGCAAATAATAGACAAACAGAAGAAAAAGAAACAGCAGCATAAAATAGCCGGCCTGAAGATTAGCCTAAGAGACGCAAGTTCGCTAACCGACTTAGAGGTCGGCCAACTACTCAAAACCTTGGCCAAAGAGTCAAAGAAGAGGACGGTCACCAAAAGTAAAGAGCTCAAGGACAAGGAGGCAGAACAGGTCGAGTTTCTCGACAAATGCAGGGCTCTTGCAGAATCTGTCGTTCTAGGCCCGGTCGAAGACGCTACAGATCGACCTCTGGAAAGGGCATACCAGCTTTTTGAAGGCATGGTGTCGACTATACAAACACATCTCCAAGAGACTAAAGCAGAACAAAAGGAAGAGACCGCCTGACTCCTCTTGACCCAGCACACTGCATTTTTGGAGGCTTACAAAGTTTTACAGGACCATATGGAGGAATCCATTGTTACTGAGGAAGTACTAAGAGACTGGCCTACTCATTATGGGCAAGTCTATCAACAGACCGGGCATACAAGACAAGGTATTCAGGCCTTGGAGGGACGTAAGTCAACAGAGGCAGACATGAGGCAGACCATTGAAGAGCAGATTGTGATGGAAAAAAACAAACTGCAGAAGCTAGAACGAGAAGCTCATCAGTGGGTTCAGCAAGCCCTTCCAAACTTAGAGAAGGTCGACAAAATCTGCCCGCAGATGAAAAGACTCCTTGATGCTGCAGAAGAACAGAACCAAATGTTGGGTCCCAACATGGAGAACATTGCAGAAATGCCCATGGCAGAAAAGATGTCAGTACTGTCAAGTCTAACTGCTCTAAAAATCGACATTCAGAAAGCCTTGCAGACATGGACAGACTTCCAGCATCAGCTTGCCGTCACTACCCCAGCAATAGTCGAAGTATGCGTCCAGAAAAGACCAACTATCCGTCTGCACAGTCCACCTCAGTAGCAGTTTTGCAGGGTCCGACCACCACTAACAATTTTTGTACCTCCCTGTTTCTTCGGGACGAAGAAACGTTTTGTTCGTGGGGGATATGTAGAAGGAGCAAGTCAACATAAGTCGACTTGAACGAAGACCGACTTAGTCAGCCGACTAAGTCGATGGACCGACTAAGTCGGTCGGCCGACTAAACTAGTTAATTAAGTCAGCTAACTAACAGTCGTGTCGGTTCACCGAACCGACAGGTAGTTATGTTGTAACTGTTTGTAACTTGTATATATTAGGCTGTTGAGCCACACAAGAACTCAGTTCAGTTCTGTGCTATGTATGAACTCATTATAATAAGATATTCTGTTCTATCCTATTTGTTCTTGTCTTCTGTCTCTATTTATATTTATATATGTTTTAGTATGTATTATTGGTAACCTTATGTGATCTGTGAGATTACAATAGTATGTATATTATGTTTCTTTCATTGATGATTTTTCTAGGAAGACATGGATATATTTATTAAAGAACAAAGATGAAGTATTCAATGAATTTAAGGAATTCAAAGCCTTGATAGAGAACCACGCATAAAATAAAATCAAGACCCTTTGATCAGACAATGGAGGAGAATTCACATCAGAAGAGTTCAAGAAATTATGCAAAGACTCATGGGTTAAGAGGGAGTTTACCACTCCATATAATCCACAAAATAGTGGAGTTGTAGAAAGGAACAATAGAATGATTATGGAAGCAACAAGAGCAATGCTTCATGATCAGGATCTTCCTACGCATTTATGGGAAGAAGCTGCAAGAATAACAGTGTATGTATAGAATTGTACTCCACATAGAATACTGGACAAAAAGACACCAGAAGAAGCTTTATTCGATGAGAAACCTAAAGTCCTCCATCTCAGGATATTTGGCTTCTCAGTGTACATACATATTCCAAAGGAGAAAATAAGGAAGTTAGACCCTTCAGAAAAGAAGGGCATATTTGTGGGATATAGTGAAAGCTCGAAGGATTACAAAATATACTTTCTAGGGTTCAAGAATATCGATATCAACAAGGATGTGACATTTGATGAAGACTCAACATACAACAAATACAGAAAGCTACCTATTGAAGACATTGAAGAACCAAAAGTAACTATGATCTAATATATAACAATGAATGAAGCAACTCCAGAAGATGATCGAGAACTGGAAGAAGCTCAGGAAACTGTAGATCCCCCCCGTGAGAAAAATTCTCTCAAGAGGAAACCAACATGGGTACGAGAGGAAAATCTAGATGCAGAGAGATATGGTTCTCCAAAAGGAATGCATAGATAAATCAAGAGACCTAGGCCATACTCCATTTATGCAGCCCTAGTGTGTGACATCATTGACAATGAACCTTCCAACTATGAAGAAGTGGCTGAAAATAAATAATGGAAGGATGTCATGATTGAGGAGAACCATTCAATCATGAAGAATAATGTATGGGATGTGGTCCCTAGACCAAAAGGGAAGTCTGTTCTATCCTCCAAATGGATATACAAGATCAAGCATGTTGCAGATGACAACATAGAGAAATACAAAGTGATATTTTTGGCACGTGGCTTCTCCCAGAAGGAAGGGATGGATTATGAGGAGACTTTTGCACCTATAGCAAGATAAAATTCTATCAGAACTGTACTTTCTCTAACTGTAGTGATGAAATGGAAGGTACATCAGTTGGATGTCAAGACAACATTCTTGAATGGTGTAGTGGAAGAGGAAGAGTATGTGGAGTAGACACTCATATTTGAGACACATGAAATGTAGACTCATGTGTGCAAATTGAAGAAATATTTGTACATATTGAAGTAGGAACCTAGGGCATGGTACGACAGGATGGACAGATTCTTGTCTAGTTTAGGCTTTACCAAAAGTAAAGTTGACTCCAACCTTTACTACAAGGTTGAGAAAGGGAACCTAGTAATACTCCTATTGTATGTAGATGACTTGTTTGTGACAGGTGATGATGAGTTGATTGTAGATACAAAGAGGAAGCTTTCTGTGGAGTTCGAGATGAAGGACTTGGGCATGATGCATTATTTTCTAGGTATGGAGGTGTGGAAGAGTGTAGATGGAGTCTTCCTTCATCAAGGGAAGTATATAGTAGGGATCTTGAAGATGTTTGGGATGTTTGAATGCAAGGCAATAGTCACACCCATGGAATCGAACTTGAATATACTTTGATATGTTTCATCAGAGCCAATTGATGCCATGATGTATCGTTAGATGATTGGGTCATTGATGTACCTAACAAACATGAGACCAGACATATGCTTTGTTGTGAACACTTTGAGCCAGTTCCTAACGGATCTGAGACAAGTTCACCTGGTTGCTGCAAATCATATATTGAGGTACCTGAAGGGTATAGTTGATTATGGGATCATATATGACATGAATCAAAAGGTTAACTTGCAGAGTTATGTTGATTCGGACTAGGTTGGAAGTTTCGTAGATAGGAAGAGCACTTCGGGGTGCTGCTTCAGTATGGGATTAGGTGTGATCTCTTGGTTTAGTAAAAAGAAGTCTTGTTTGGCACTAAGTACAGTCGAAGCAGAGTATGTCCCAACTTGTTCGACTAGTTGTGAGGTAGTATGGCTTAGGAAGCTACTGTCTAATTTGGTTGATCTCCAGTTAGAGGTGAATTGAATATTTAGTGACAACCAGAGTTGTGTGAAGTTTTCCGAGAACATAGTGTTCCATGACAAGTTGAAGCACATTGAGATAAAGTACCACTATATCATGGATATGGTGCAGAGAGGAGCTATGAAGCTCCAGTCTGTTGCGACAAACGATCAGATATCCTATGTGTTAACCAAGAAAATATCCAGAGTGAAGTTTGAATACTTCTGAGAGAAGCTCAGTGTACTTCAGATCGAGATTCCTTCCAAGGGTAGGTGATGATTCCAGAAGATGTAGATGCATGAGAGCCTTTCTCACATGGTGGTAGGTGTGGGAGGAGCAGATGTAAGGGTTGTGGTCATTCCAACATGGTTGAGGTGTGTGCATATGGGATTTTCTCCATGTGACGATGAGATGATCTAAAGATGATGAGATGGTAGTGGGATATCTTTCAAGTTTTGTACAGGCATATAATCAGTCCTTGGATGCTCCTTCAGGTTTTGCAGAGGCATATAATCAGTCCTAGGAGATCTTTCAGGTTTTGCATAGGCATATAATTAGTCCTAGGATGCTCCTTCATATTTTTTAGAGGTTTATAGTCAGTCCTGGGATGCTCCTTCAGGTTTTACAGAGGCATATAATCAGTCTTAGGAGATACTTTAGGTTTTGCAAAGGCATATAATCAATCCTGGGATGATCCTTTAGGTTTTGCAGAGGCATATAATCAGTCCTGGGAGATCCTTCAGGTTTTGCAAAAGCATATAATTAGTCCTGGGATACTCCTTCAGGTTTTGCAGAGGAAATGTAATAAGTCTTGAGATATACCTACTTGATGACTTGCTCATTGAAATGAAGACCCACATGGAGGCTAGGCTTACATCCAACATGAAAACAGGCTTGCTTTGTAGAAATTCCTATGATGAGTAGACTCGAGAGATATCACCATTTGGTCGAGATGATGAGGACAACAAAATCGGTGACAATGATGATCCAGCGTTGATGATGATCCAACATTGAAGACTTGTGCCTATATGTATTGATGTTTGTGTCAAGGGAATACCTTCCTATATAAGAGGGAGTGTTAATGTAATTGTAACTTCAAAATATATTCACTTGTATATTTCATATTGTATTTTATTGTAACTCCAATAGAGATGTTTATTCCTCCATCCGAAAGAGTCATTATTGTATTTAAGTCATGCAAAGTCATTAAGGTTAACCATCCATTTTATGTCAGGGCATTATACCCCAGAGTTACATTGTAATTGGGTTATTAGACTCTCCTAGAGAAGTATACCCAGTCTAGTCAAGGGAAACGTTAAGTGAAGATAAAGTATAAAAAGAGAGTGTGCCTCTCTCATTTATTCATTCACTCACTCATCAAGTTTGCATGAGTGAGAGAGAAGACAAGTTTGCACAAGTGGGGGAGAGAGAAGTTGCTGAAGAACATCTCCATATTTTGGGGATTTACTTTTGTTATTGGTGCTCATTCGATCTCTAAGGAAGTTGTAGGGTTTTCTTCTTTATAGTTTCCCCGAGGAAAATATGTGTGTCTCTTGTCTCTTGTGATTATTGTTGTGCATGTTATTCTCTCAGATAATATCCTAGATCATATTGAATAAAATCGTAAAAATATAACAGATCGGTGGAAAATAAATATTACAACATGGATAAGATAGATCCAGAAGAAGAGGATAGATTTCATAAATCTAAGAAAATTACTAACTACCATGACTCGGACTAGTGAGATAATCCTTCCATTTCATATATACTTCTCACATTTATACAACATCAAGATATTATATTGGTCCAACTGGAGCTAATATTTGCATAAGTAGGATCTAACTTCTTTTCTTTGGATTTTGGACCAACTATATTAAAACCATTGCAAGGTATATGTCAAATAGATAGGAGTATAAATAAGTGGTCGAAAAGTAGAGATTTCAATTTGAATGGTATCCCAGATTAACGGAGTTGTCTGTTCTCTCTGCTCATCCACTTTAGCAATCCTTATATTTGGTGGCACTGAATCTGCCAAATAAAAAAACATAGGCATGCTAAGGGTTTCCATGTAGCCATCAGTGAAGTTCATCCATTGCCTTAGAAAAGTATTTTCCCCTTCTCGATCGACGTAGGTGACACTTCATTGCAAGAAAGTTCCCATGACTTGATAGATATAGGATTCCTCATGAGTTTGAGTGAATCCAGGTGAGGAACAATTTGAGAGGTGTTTTTGAAATGAACCTTCCATTCATAGAGTTGTTCATAGGTTGGATTGACCCTCTTTCTCTTGTCCAAATGGCCTTCCAACATGTATGATAGATGTTCAAAAGAATTGAATTCATCCTTCACTTCGTTCAAACCTTCGAAGAACAAAGTCTATGTCTTCCTCAAACTTTCATTAGTATCAACAACTTCATCTTTGAACTCTTGTACAAACAACTTGAAAAAAGAAGAAGAATCATCCTAATCCTTACATTGGTCCATTTTCAACTTGATGCCATCAAGATTACAATATTTCTCAATGAGTTTATTTTATACTATAGTCTTCCATTGTGTCAACTGTTGAATTTGGTCCTTTAAACTATGCAATTCTGAGTGGTGTTGATCTTTGAGATCTTCAATATGCTTGATGGAATTTTCATGAGGAGTATCCTTTTCTGCTTGTAACATGGCATTTATATCCTTTTCTTCATCAATATTCTTAGTTAGGGTAGAGACAGAGTCATAATTTTCCCCAACAAAGGCTCCCATAACTGCAACAGTCTCTATAGCTTCTCTCTATGGATCATCAATATCCTGTCTCTATATGACTTGATTTTCAATTGGCCCAACTATCACTTCTCCTTTCCTATTTATCATAGAACCTTTCTTAAGCACAACCTTTTTCCTTTTGCTGAAATAATAATCCCAAGTACAACTTCACCATCTTCACCAAAAAAACTAAATCCTCAGCTGTGGAAACCAAAAGTTCTGCAGAGTCAACAATTGGTAAAGGTTGAATGATAGTGTGTTAGGATTATTAATCCTCCCTTGTCCAAATTTGGTCATATGTCTAAATCGGGAGTCATGTCTAAATCGGGAGCCCATCCAGTCTATTTATAGTCATTAGCACCATTGGTTAAACTGGACCTAATTGGGGCACATGTTTCAGTTACCTAAGTATGGGGAACACTAATTGAGGCTCACTGCCACTTATTGCACTTGATTGCATAAGTTTAGGAGTCTCCTAGATCAATCCCTATAATTTAGGAAGCAACTCGAGTGCCGAAACCAACCAAGGTCAGTTCACTTCCATTAATGACTAGTCAATCCAAGTTAGGAGTCAGTTACATTCAGTTCTGGCCCTCTACATTCAGTTAAATAATGGTTTAAATTAATTGCACACATGTGGGGCACTTTTCTCACCTACCACAGTCAGTTAACCATTATTTAATATTAAATGTAACACTTGGTTGTGTTTTAGAACTCCAGTGATGATTTAGACAAGGACAGTTAACTACTGGGTCCTCCAATTGTGATTTAGACAAGTACAGTTAACTACTGGGTCCTCCAATTATGATTTAGACAAGTCTTGGTTACCTACAGTCAAGTAGAGTCATCAATTAGAACTTCCTCATGTGGATTCGAATTGCTTGTGGCTATTAAAGCCATTTTACATTTTTGTAATTATCATCTGAATTACTTTTTGATTAATGAAAGCATTCACAGCTGCAAGCCTTTTGCACTGTTTCATTCTTCAATTGCTGAGTAAATTGTGAGATCTTCTTTGCGAGTTTTGCTTTTGTCTACAGATCTATATGCTCAAATTTACATGGTATCAGAGCCTCGGTGGACAAGACTCCTCTCCTCCTCAGATCTCCAACCGGATCAATTTGTTTGTTTGATTGTGTGACAGGTTATCAGGTTTTCTTACAGCATTCGCTACAAGCAGCCTCTACTTCTCATTGCATTCACTACAGAAGCTTAGTTCTTCCTATTACTTCGAAATGGCTCATCAAATAGAGCCTCTCACTCCCTTCAACTATCACCAGTGGAAGGATGACATGAAAGTATTGCTCTGCACCAAGCATCTCTTCAGACTTGTAGAAGAAACAGAGGAAGAGCCAGAATCAGAGAAAGACAAAGTTAAGTACATGAACAGGCTTGATGAAGCTATTGGACTCATGCAACACTCAGTCTCTAGGGATCTTCAATTTCACATCCAAGACTTGGACACTCCCAAGGAGGTTTGGGACAAGCTTTCTTCTTTTTTTCATAAG